>JARQOD010000004.1:375413364-375517030 GCA_033576555.1 Oophaga sylvatica | reverse complement strand
CCCTGCAAAACCCCTGGGGCACCTCTCCACCCCACCCTTTAAATTTGCTGCACGACAAATTCCCCTCTTCCTCGCTCCCTACCCCGTTTCCCCCCTCTGCAAATCTTTCATTTCTCCCATTCCCTCACGATCCAGTTCAAATTACTAATACTGCCCTCAAGGCCATCTATAATCTTCTCCTCCTTATATCTCGAACTAATTTTCCCGATATTTCCCCTCACGTAATCCCGATCCCCCCAAAGACATCCTTCCTCCTCCACACTTATTCCCCCTTCCTCACCCAACCGCCCCCAAAGACTTTTTCCCGAATACCCCCCATCCTCGGGAAATTTTTTGGGCCCCAAAAACCCCCGACTATCAAACACATTCGGATCCTTCAACGGAACCTAAAACCAATCCCCGGGGGGGGGGGAAAGCCAAAAACAGCCTAAATGTCCCGCTGTCCCCTCACCACAAACCGGAGATATCCCCTCAACCAAAAACGGAACTGCTCCCAACCCCCCAACCTGCTTCCCCTGCCTCACAATCCTGTAGAATGAAAGCCTACAGCCTGCAATGACCCTGCTACCCTCCTCACCACTACCGGAGATATTGCCTCAACCAACCCCGGGAAAACTGCTGAAAACCCCCCGCCCTACTGCCTTCGCCTCACAATCCTGTAGAATGTAAGCCCGAAAGGGCAGGGGCCTCTCCCCCTGTATCAGTCTGTCAGGGTTAGTTTGTTTACTGTATTTTATACCTGTAATTTGTATGAAAACCCCTTCTCATGACCAGCACCTTTGGAATCAATGGTGCTATAGAAAAAAATAATAATAATAATAATAATAAGGCAATGTGCCCGTGATCAGTAAGTAGCAGCGCTTTGAATGCAGTGAATTTTCGCTGCGTCCAAAGCGCTGCGTTCTATCCATGCAGGTAAATCTGCATGTGTTGACTGAACCGTGCAGATTTACCGCATCCAAAAAATTCTGTTCTGTTGTGGAGAATAGCGTCTCCACAAGAGAAATTGACATGCTACGGATCTGAAAGACGCACCACATGTCAGTTTCCGCTGGTGATTTGCAGGCTCACATAGACGCACAATTGACATAGGATTTCTAGAAATCTCATACACTATGCTGCAATATATGGCTGCTGCGTTTTTGACGCTGCATAAATACACAGTGTCAAAACCGCAGAAAATCCTGAACATGGGAACATACCATACCATAATAAGGGCATGGAATCAACCACCTGTGGTTCTCTCCAGGAGGGTGATTGAGAAAGATATTTTATTGAGAACTACCAGGTGTAAAGGTACTGTCACACTAAGCGATCGCACCAGTGATCACGACAACGACACGACCTGGCGAGATTGTTGGTGTGATCGCTATATGGTCGCTAGTTAGCTTCCAAACAGGAAGATCTCATCAATGACACATCAGCGATCAGGGATCTGTATAATGACCTCGGCGGTCGTTGGGACCTGTCACACAGCATGTATTGTTAAGGATCAAGACCTCGATAGGCGTGATTGAGCACAACCTTTTCCACGCCCCTCAGCACAGATTGGTGGTCACTGTATGTCATGACTGTTTATGTCACAGCTCTCTCGCTTTGTGATTGGACGACCACGTCATAAAAGACTACGTATTAGCGCTCCCTTCCATTGTTCTCTAGCGGAAGCAGTTCATTCGAATGTCCAGCATGTTCCATACTGAGTCCTGCTAGCCTTCTGCTTTGCAGCTACTGCGATCCAGTCTGTGCCGCTATTGCGTTTGCTGCGATACAGTCTGTGCCGCTATTGCGTTTTGCTGCGATCTAGTCTGTGCCGCTATTGCGTTTGCCACGGATTCATTTTTTCAGGATCCCAAAAATGTCTTGTAAGGTAGGTACTGTTTTTTTTTGTCACATTTAATTTTAAAGATCCATTTTAAGATCCCAGCTGTTGTTAACTGTTGTCGTCCATTTTTTTTTTTTTTTGATCTGCCATTGTTTTGTCGTGCCGCGCCCGCCACCACCATTTTGTGATCCCTGCTGTTTTTACCATAGTTGTCCATCTATGAAGTTTTTTAGTCTGCCATTGTTTTGTCCTGCCACGCCCACCACCACCATTTTATGATCCCTGCTGTTTTTACCGTAGTTGTCCATCTATGAAGTTTTTTTGGTCTGCCATTGTTTTGTCCTGCCGCGCCCACCACCATCATTTTATGATCCCTGCTGTTTTTACCGTAGTTGTCCATCTATGAAGTTTTTTTGGTCTGCCATTGTTTTGTCCTGCCGCGCCCACCACCACCATTTTATGATCCCTGCTGTTTTTACCGTAGTTGTCCATCTATGAATTTTTTTGGTCTGCCATTGTTTTGTCCTGTCACGCCCACCACCACCATTTTATGATCCCTGCTGTTTTTACCGTAGTTGTCCATCTATGAAGTTTTTTTGGTCTGCCTCTGTTTTGTCCTGCCGCGCCCACCACCACCATTTTATGATCACTGCTGTTTTTACCGTAGTTGTCCATCTATGAAGTTTTTTTGGTCTGCCATTGTTTTGTCCTGCCGTGCCCACCACCACCATTTTATGATCCTTGCTGTTTTTACCGTAGTTGTCCATCTATGAATTTTTTTGGTCTGCCAGTGTTTTGTCCTGCCGCGCCCACTACCACCATTTTATGATCCCTGCTGTGTTCTATGTTGAAGGCTATGTGCGCATTTTATTTAACCATTCTGCCGTTCTCACATAATCCTTTTTTTATTACAGATGGCCGATGAGCAAGATTTCATGCGTGACTTCATAGAGATGTACCGCTCGATGCCTTGCCTGTGGAAAATAAAGTCGGCGGATTACAGCAACAGGCTGAAAAAGAAGGAGGCGTACCAAAAACTGGTGGAGCTGTGCAAAAACCGTTACCCCGATGAACCAGTGGATGAGTCATCGGTCAAAAAACGGATTCAGGCCCTCCGCACAGTTAACAAGAAGGAACTTAATAAAGTAGAGAATTCTAGCAAGTCTGGAGCCGGGTCTGAAGATGTTTATGTCCCCAAATTGTAGTACTTTGATCTTTTTTCTTTCACCAAGAAGTACCAAGACAAATGGCTTCCATGTTGGCACCAGACCCAGTGATCCAGCAGGACTCCCCAGTCGTACATGTAAGTACCTTTGTATTAAAACACATTTTAATGTACATGCCCAAGTGGACTTGAAATTAAAAATATAATTGTAAAATGTAGATAAAATAGCTAAATTCATGTACTGATAATTTATCTAGTTCAACGGTTGAGGCCTATCCATTTAACATGCCGTTGAAGGACAGTTAATAACCATTGATACAAGTCCCGTTTTCACATTTTTGCTGTATTTGGTAGAGATGAGCGGTGTTCAAAGTGAACTGTTCGCCAATCTCAAATTCAAGCTGTTTTGGGCGGTGTTCGAGTCGTTCGACGAACCCGAACGATTTGGAAAAAATCCGGCTGTTCGAGGTTATGTTCGATAACTGTTCGTGCACCTAAATCGTCACTGGATTTTTTCACAGTTATGCTGAGAATCACTGTTAATACACATTTTGAGTGACCAGCGTGGCGGGGGGAGGGGCATGGCATGGATCTCTGCAAAGATAATGAAGATCTCCATTTTTTTTCTCTTTCCCGCATTTCCAGTGGGCGGCGCAATCTGTCAGCCTATCAGCAGCGCACACACGGAGCGAGGTGCTTTTTTTTCACACAAGCAAGGGCATGTGTCATTGGCTGTGTATGTCACATGTCCTTGCCCTTTAAGACCCAGCCATTTCCCCCTCGCCACCATTTTCTCAGTGCTGCAGCTCAGTGTTAGATGGCACTGCTGCTGTTAGCGCTATATTGTGTGTGCATTGTGCAACTGCGACTTGCAAGCGAAATCACTGAGAAATAGAGAGGAAGGTTTAGGGAGTAGGGTCTGTTATGGAAATTTAATTAGGATAAATCTATCCTGCAGTGTTTGCTGCTGCTGTTCCCAATCTTAGACTAAATGTCTTTTTTTGAGCACTCAGACGAAATGAGGACTGTCCACACGGAAGTTTAGTATAACAGTTCGTCAAGACCAACAGTTTATTATTCATTCAAGGTTTTATACGTTTACAAAAAGGGGCTGGTTAGTCAATTAACATACAATTAAAAGCTGCTAGATTGTTGGCTGCTTTAGTGTAAGTATGATAATTATGATAATAATAATAAAAGGGCTGAAGTGGCAGATTTATTGTTCTTTGCCCCAGTTTTCCTACGTGACTAGTAAAGAAAATATAAATCACAACAAATATATTGCCTAGATCAAATAGTACTTCCAAATACTAACAAATTCAAAGGAATCATGGGAAGCTTTTTCACTATTAAAATACAAATTTTATTCAGAATTAATGTTGAGCGATACTGCTCGATATCTAAAAATATCGGATCGGAATGGTATCGCCGATATCACTAAATATCGTCGATATCCGATTCCGATACCGGAAGTCCAATGTAAGTCTATGGGAACAAAATAATGCAACTAAAAAAAACCTTTATTTCCTTGTAAACACTAAATATACACACATAGAATACATATATATATATATATATATATATATATACATGTCATTGTGACATGTATATATACATATATGTATAGTTTATACACTTCTACATAGTAAAATATCCTCTGATTCAATTGCCGGGTAAAGCCGGCTTCTGTGAAAAGACAGAAGCACCCGACATGAAATGACACTTGGTGTACATAGGGTTAACCATGTCTTTTCATGTCCTTTGCTATCTGATTTGCACAAACAATTACATCAGTCTATGTGTGCAAAATTTCACACCTGTAGGGGTTAATTAAAGGTGTAAATTCGTTGTAAAAAAACGGACTTTTTTGCTACGAATTTACACCTTTAATTAACCCCTACAGGTGTGAAATTTTGCACACATAGACTGATGTAATTGTTTGTGCAAATCAGATAGCAAAGGACATGAAAAGACATGGTTAACCCTATGTACACCAAGTGTCATTTCATGTCGGGTTCTGCATCTTCACAAAAGCCTGCAATTGAATTAGCGGCTATTATACTATGTAGAAGTGTATGAACTATAAATATAAATATATATATATATGTGTCACAAATTCAATGACATGTATATATATATATATATGAGGTGTAAAATTGTTTAAAAAAAATGCGTGGGCTCCTGCCCTATTTTCGCAACCAGACAGACAAAGCCAGCGAATGGGGGCAGATAATAATAGCCCAGAGAGGGACCATTATTTTTGGCCCCCCCTGGCTACTAACATCTTCCCCCAGACACCCCAGAAAAGACAAATCTATAATTAGATTCGCCCTTTCTGGCACTTTGCCCGTCTATTCCCATTGCCCTGTAGCGGTGGCGAATGGGTTAATATGGGGTTAAAGCCACATTGCAATTGAAAGGTGACCTTAAGCCAGGTTAATAATTGAGAGCTGTCAATTAGACAACTATCAATTATTAATCCTATTGCATGAAATAAAAATAAAACACACACACTTTAATTAAAAATCATTTTAATGAAATAAAGACACATGTTTTTGACCATCTTTTATTTGACTGCAAAAACCATTTCCTGTAATAAAAATAAAATAAAAAAGCAAAATTATTCTTACCTATCCCATGCACAGTCAGGTCCCACGGTGTAATCCTTCAGAAAGGGTTAATGTTTACTGCAGGGACCGCAGCTAATGCTGCAGCCTCACAGTAAACCCCCAAATGAATGAGTTCCTCTCCTGGCTGACAGGAGAGGAAGTGGAAAGCTTAATTGATTGCTTTCCACTTTCACTTCAGGTCAGCCAGGGACACAATCAGTGACGTCAGAGGGAACTGATTAACAAAAATAGGGGTTCCCTTCGAATAAAAAATGGCGTGGGGTCCCCCCTATTTTTGTTAACCAGCCAGATGAAGCAGACCACTGAGGCCTGGATTTTCAGGCTGTTAAGGAGCCAAGATCCATGGACCTTGCCAGCCTGATAATACCAGGCCACAGCAGTCTGCATATCTTGGCTGATTAACAAAAATAGGGGATCCCCTCGAAAAAAATTGGCGTGGGGTCCCCCCTATTTTTGTTAACCAGCCAGATGAAGCAGACCGCTGAGGCCTGGTTTTTCAGGCTGGTAAGGATCCAATATCCATGGACCTTGCAAGCCTGATAATACCAGGCCACAGCAGTCTGCTTAGCTTGGCTGGTTAACAAAATAGGGGATCCCCTCGAAAAAAAAACGGCGTAGGGGTCCCCCTATTTTTGTTAACCAGCCAAGTAAAATGCAGACTGCTGCGGCCTGGTATTAAAGGCCCATGGATTTTGGCCCTCAACAGCCTGATAATACCAGGCTACAGCAGCCCCACATTTGGCGCATCAAAAGATGTGCCAATTGTGGCACTTTACCTGGCTCTTCCCACTGCCCTGTAGCGGTGGCAAGTGGGGTAATAAGGGGTTAATGTCACCGTTGATTGCACGGTGACAATAAGCCCGGTTAATAATGGAGAGGTGTCAATAAGACACCGATCCATTATTAATCCCAAAGTTATTAAATGCATAAAAAAAAAGACAAAGCAAGAAAAAAGTATTTTAATGAAATAAAAGAGACAACACAGTTTTCATTTCTTTTATTGTACTCTCATTCCTGCGACGCCATCGATCTCCTGTAAAAAAAGAAAAAAAACAAACCAACAGTATACCACCTGTCCG
The DNA here is from genome assembly GCA_033576555.1 of Oophaga sylvatica. Lineage (NCBI taxonomy): Eukaryota > Metazoa > Chordata > Amphibia > Anura > Dendrobatidae > Oophaga > Oophaga sylvatica. The sequence goes on along the minus strand of JARQOD010000004.1, from coordinate 375,510,334 downwards.
ATGCAGTCCATAGTAACGACTGTCCCACGACGATCCAGCTCTGCTACATCGCAATGACAGGCAGAGCCTGTCATCGCGACGCAGCACAGCTGATTACCTGCTTCCCCGGCGGTGACGTCATCGGACTGACTGCTTTACGGCCGGGATTACCCAGCAGTCACTGCAGTTATCGCGAGAAACTGCATGTGACCGCCGGGGAAAGATGATGGCGGCCATGAAGCAGTCCAGGCCGTGACCGCCGGAGATCTTCTGCCAGGTAAGTGCCGCTGACTCCTGACAGACCCGACCGATGGACACTGACAGTGACAGACCCGACCGACGGACACTGACAGTGACAGTGACAATCCCGATTCCGGTATCCGATATGACGAAAATATCGGTACTCGGAATCGAAAGCCCGATACAGCTAATATCGGCTGATACCCGATATTTGCAGTATCGTATCGCTCAACACTATTCAGAATATATTAAAAATACATTTATGGATAAAAAAAATCCAAATGGGGACAACAATATGCAGAAAACTGGCCCAATATAAACAGGTACAAGCAAAGTGAATAAAAGTATTCAAAGGTGCATATATCTATATTTTATATTTAAAGCCACATTGGCTAATAAGGAGCTGAATATTAAATAGCTTCCATATGTCTGCTAATATATATATATATAGTCTAGGGTATCCCTAAAAGAGGCATATATATGTGCACCAAAGGTATAAAGCAATCAAAGAAATCTAAGAAATTGCCCCCCACTACAAATGCTAGCGTTAAGATACTAGTATGCAAGTGCAGAGCCCGCAGCAAGTGCTATAATATATGCAAAAATCTGCACACCAATGTACAGAGCAATTCAAAGTACTCAAAATAGTGAGCTGCTAGTGGGAGATCGTACCTGAGTGCGGCCGTAGCACCCCTGACGCGTGTTTCGCGTTTAGCTTGTTCACAAGGGAGCGTGTGTATTTTAATAGTGAAAAAGCTTCCCATGATTCCTTTGAATTTGTTAGTAAAAAAAAATAATAGATAACTACCCAGACCTTCTGTCCTTGTTTCCTTTTTCTGTGTCCTTGGTAAAAAGTCCCTATGAGCTATCTTCTGTAATAGCCAGACTTATGTAGGCCAGGGGTCGCCTTAAGCAACTGATTATAGCTAGCATCAGCTTTTGCATAGATATGCTGAGCACAGGATTTTTAGCAAGTGAGATCTACCTGATATACATATATATGAATATACATTGAATACGTGGAATACATATATATTTCCATAACAGGACTAGTTCGTAATTGCAGCCCTTTTGAGGGCTACGTTACATCAGTTCCTAGCAGTTTTAGCAGGCAGGTCTGAGCTCACTCTTAAATAGACAGATAGGTCAACTTGGGACAGTGACTATTTGTAATTGCAGCCCTTTTCAGGGCTAGGTTACAGCAGTTGCTATCACTTTTTGTCAGCTACACCAGCATTCAAATCACTCCTAATTATTCGCTGCATCTATCCTGTTCAATAATTGTGTGCATGGTAGCAGTGTGTGCTACTCATTCTATTAGGGCATCTATACAAAGCTCCATCAGCCTTAAAAAAAAAATTCTATCTGCATGTTGCCTGGACAATAATTTTGGGCATAGTAGCAGTCTGTGGTGCTCATTGTATTAGGCCATCTATACAAAGCTCCACCAGCCTTTAAAAAAACAAAAAATTCTATCTGCATGTTGCCTGGACAATAATTTTGGGCATAGTAGCAGTGTGTGCTACTCATTCTATTAGGCCATCTATACAATGCTCCACCAGCCTTAAAAAAAAAAAGAATTTCTATCTGCATGTTGCCTGGACAATAATTTTGGGCATAGTAGCAGTGTGTGGTACTCATTCTATTAGGCCATCTATACAAAGCTCCACCAGCCTTAAAAAAAAAAAAAATAATTCTATCTGCATGTTGCCTGGACAATAATTTTGGGCGTAGTAGCAGTCTTTACTCCAAATACCCTGTGAAAACATCACAAAACATTACCAGACCCCAATCAGAAGGTAATAAAACTTTCACACTCCTTATCTATGAACTGTTCCAATATTTATGCTCATCCCTCTGCCATAATGACTATTCTGCTTCACGTCACTTGTCTTACCTATTGCATTTTTTCTGTGCTGTTTTGTGTATAAATATGTGATTCTTCATATGTTGTATTAGTCTTTGCCTGATGAAGAGACCTGAGTAGTCTCGAAAGCTTGCAATTTGTTACCATCTTTCAGTTACCATTAAAAGGTATCAACCACTGAGGACTCTCAACTCTAAATATTTTTTTTGTAGCAGTCTGTGGTACTCATTGTATTAGGCCATCTAGACAAAGCTCCACCAGCCTTCTGAAAAAAAAAGAATTTCTATCTGCATGTTGCCTGGACAATAATTGTGGGCACAGTAGCAGTCTGTGGTACTCATTGTATTAGGCCATCTATACAAAGCTCCACCAGCCTTCTAAAAAAATAATAATTTCTATCTGCATGTTGCCTGGACAATAATTTTGAACATAGTAGCAGTCTGTGGTACTCATTCTATTAGGCCATCTATACAAAGCTCCACCAGCCTATAAAAAAAAAAGAATTTCTATCTGCATCTTGCCTGGACAATAATTTTGGGCATAGTAGCAGTCTGTGGTACTCATTGTATTAGGTCATCTATACAAAGCTCCACCAGCCTTATAAAAAAAAAAAGAATTTCTATCTGCATCTTGCCTGGACAATGCTGCAAACGTGGGTGCGGCCCTTAGCCGGGGCAATGTCACACACGTGCCTTGTATGGCTCACGTGTTGAACCTGGTTGTCCAGCAATTTTTAGCCCACTATCCCGGACTACATGGAATTCTGCAGAGGGCACGGTCGCTGTGTGCTCACTTCCGCCGTTCGCATCCCGCAGCTCAGCGACTTACATCTCTACAGAAGTCATTGTGCCTGCCACTTCACCGGCTAAAATGCAATGTGCCTACACGGTGGAATTCAACTCTGCACATGTTGCAGCGACTGTGGCAGCACCGACAAGCCCTGGTGCAATACGTTCTGAATTATAGCCTGGGCCAACGAGATCCAGAGGTGGGGCAAATCACGCTGGAGGAGAGGTCTCAGATCAGGGACCTATGCACCCTTCTGCACAGTTTTGAAATGGCCACGAAGATGTTTAGTGCTGATGATGCCATTATCAGCATGACTATTCCGGTGATTTACATGCTGGAGCAGATGTTAAACAGAATTCTGAGTCAGGTGGTGGAACAAGAGGAGGTGGATGAAGTAGAGGAGGAGGAGTTGTATGTGGAAGGGCTAACATCTTCAAGGTCCAGACAGTCGGCAGCACCAAGGCGGCTGGCATGGGAGGGTGGGGGAGAGGGATTAACCAGGGCGCATGGTAGCAGCCAAACTAGTGAGGAAGGTGCAGGAGCCCAGGAAGAAGTGGATGACGAACTGGCGATGGGCATGGAAGGCTCATCAGATGAAGGAGACCTTGATCACATTTCTGTTGTGCGAGGTTGGGGGGAGAGGGCAGAGGAAGGAAGCATGAGTCGTACCTCGCCACCAACACAACAGGGACTTGGTGCTCCTGGATGCGCAAGACACATGAGTGCCTTCTTGCTGCACTACCTGCAACATGACCCTCGAAATGTCAGAATTCTAAATAATCCTGACTACTGGGTAGCCACACTGTTAGATCCCCGGTACAAAAGTAAATTTGCCGAAATAATTCCAGCCGTAGAAATGGATTCACGCATGCAGGAGTATCAGCAGAGACTGTTGCAGAATTTTACATGTGCTTTTCCACAAAACACCAGTGGTGCACGTAGTGAATCTCACAGTTCTAACTTGCCAACCGTGGGACTGTCGAGTGTTCAGCACTCAAACTGTAACAGAAACACAGTATCTGCTGGTGTTCACAGCAATTTTGCGGAATCCTTTCACCAGTTTTTTAGCCCATCCTTTGCAAGGCCACAGGAGACAAGAAGTCAGACACATAGTCAACGCCTAGAGACGATGGTACAGGAGTATCTCCAACTGATCATCGAAGCCATGACTGTGTCACTGGACCCTTGCTCTTTTTGGGCTTCAAATCTTGATAAATGGCCGGAGCTCGCCACTCACGCCTTGGAGATCTTGTCATGCCCCGCAGCCAGTGTTCTCTCTGAACGTGTGTTCAGTGCTGCTGGTGGTGTGCTGACAGATAAGCGCACACGGCTGTCCACTGAGAATGTAAGACAGACTCTCGTTCATAAAGATGAACAAATCATGGATCCGCAAGGACTTTTCTACCCCTGTATCATCATGGGGAGAGTAAAAGCTTGAGGATTTGGTAAAATCACCTCACCAAACGTTTTAAGCCTTAAAATTGATAATAATTTGTAGCTGCATCTAGGCCGGAATATAATTTTGGGCCTGTAGCAGTGTGTGTTACTTATTCTAATAGGCCATCTATACTATGCTCCACCAACTTTCAAATTAATAATAATTTTTAGCTGCATCTTGCCTGTAGAATAATTTTGGGCCTGTAGCAGTGTGTGGTACTCTATCTAATAGGCCATCTATACTAAGCTCCACCAGCTTTCAAATTAATACTAATTTTTAGCTGCATCTTGCCTGTAGAATAATTTTGGGCCTGTAGCAGTGTGTGGTAATCATTATAATAGGCCATCTATACTAAGCTCCACCAGCTTTCAAATTAATAATTATTTTTAGCTGCATCTTGCCTGTAGAATAATTTTGGGCCTGTAGCAGTGTGTGGTACTCATTCTAATAGGCCATCTATACTAAGCTCCACCAGCTTTCAAATTAATACTAATTTTTAGCTGCATCTTGCCGGTAGAATAATTTTTGGCCTGTAGCAGTGTGTGGCACTCATTCTAATAGGCCATCTATACTAAGCTCCACCAGCTTTCAAATTAATAATTATTTTTAGCTGCATCTTGCCTGTAGAATAATTTTGGGCCTGTAGCAGTGTGTGGTACTCATTCTGATAGGCTATCTATACTAAGCTCCACCAGCTTTCAAATTAATACTAATTTTTAGCTGCATCTTGCCTGTAGAATAATTTTAGGCCTGTAGCAATGTGTGGTACTCATTGTATTAGGCCATCTATACTAAGTAATTTTGGGCCTGTAGCAGTGTGTGGTACTCATTGTATTAGGCCATCTATACTAAGCTCCACCAGCTTTCAAATTAATAATAATTTTTGTTCTCTCTGAACGTGTGTTCAGCGCTGCTGGTGGTGTGCTGAGTCTGACAGATAAGCACATGCGGCTGTCCAAGGAGAATGTAGACAGACTCACGTTCATAAAGATGAACAAATCATGGATCAGCAAGGACTTTTCTACCCCTGTGTCATCCTGGGAAGAGTAAAAGCTTGAGGATTTGGTAAAGTCACCTCACCAACCTGTTATGTTTAGGTAGCTGAGGAGAAAAAACAAAAACGGCAATACACCAGGGAGGCTGGAACCTATTGGATTGCAGTAACCTGAACTAACCACACAACTAGAGGTAGCCGTGGAGCGTTCCTACGTTGATCCTAGACGCCTCGTCACAGCCTGAGAGATAACTACACCTAAAGGCAGAAAGAGGAAAGCTATCTGCCCCGGAGCAGATCCCCAAAGAAAACAAGAAGCCCCCAAACATGTAATGGCGGTTAGACAAGAAGAAGCACGGACACAGACAGAAAATAGAATGAGCAAACGCTGGGGCCCAATCTGTCTAGACAGAAAAGTACAGGAAAGGATTCTTACTGCAATCCAAAAAAAAACCCTAAAAAATACCAACACTTCTTATTGCAAAAACACCTTAGATCACACGATCTCACCACCTAAATCAGAACTCTGGTGTAACAAAACTAAGCCGCAGCCACTGAAAAAACAGGAAAAAACAAATGAACAAATAACAGTGGCTACAGATAAACTGAGAGGAGCACAGGCCCCAGAAGGGGACCTGGCTGACCTCCACAAAAGTGCAGAGAACTATGCAAAAAGCAAGCACAAAAATAAAAGCAGAAAATATCTTATCTGAAAGCAGAAGATGCAGGCAAGACTCAGCAAACTTCCAAATGAACCAGGAACCACAACTGAGACAAGAACAATTGATCACCGGCAACCATCATGGGAGGGAACCTCCCTTATATCAGACCAGTCAGCGATCCCAGATTGCCATTCCTCGCTGAAAGGTTGAGTACTGTCTGTAACCACCAGAGAGAGCCTCTGCTCAGAAACCATCTCTAGCACATTCATAACACCAACCGTTTTAAGCAACTCTGGGGCAATTGATGCTACTTAAGTGGTGTCTGTGCCCCAAATTTTTGGAAAAAATGGAGACTCTTTTTGGAGTCCCCTTGCTGTGTTTTACGTGACGTTGGCATTGTCAATTACAGGTGGGTTGGATCTTTCCCCATCCCCCTTTTAACCGTAAGAAACTACATACACTATGGCTTGGGGTAACACAGATGGTTGAGTGTGAAGACTAGAGCTGTTTACTCATACAATAGCCTGGGAATCAGAGGTCTGCTCCAAAGCTTGAGTGTCTGCTAGTCAGCGGAGTAGCCACCAGCTGTAGATATAATTACAAATTTTTAACTGCATCTAACCCAGACAATAATTTTGGGCCTAGTAGCAATGTCTGCTAGTCAGCGGAGTAGCCACTGGCTGTAGATATACTTACAAATTTTTAACTGCATCTAACCCAGGCAATAATTTTGGGCCTAGTAGCAGTGTCTGCTAGTCAGCGGAGTAGCCACCGGCTGTAGATCTAATTACAAATTTTTAACTGCATCTAACTCAGACAATAATTTTGCAACCAAATTCAGATAGACGGTTTCAAAGGAGCGCCAGGCTGGCGATAAAGGCAGAAGAGATTAAGTTTGTCCTCTGCAGCTCTGGCCGGGTACCTCAAGAGAGGATCAGACATAAGTGATGATAAAGCAATCCGGTCATAAGGAGCGCGAGGGACGCAATTCAGCTGATATTAAAAAGTCTTCATTATTCCCAGGTGGCTATTTATGGCAGTTATACATAGAATGGAGTAGGAAAGCTATATAAAGGTGGAGCAGCAAATGAAATTTAAAGGCAATTAATCAGAACACCCACATGATTAAAAATGCAAATATGACTGCAAAAAAGAAAAAAAACAAAACAAAAAAACAGATAAATTGAATAAAACCAGCCTAAAAACGACATAAAAACAATGTACACAAGGAAAAATTAATGAAAATAAATAAATAAATGACAAAATGCATATATTACGTGACTTTTTCAATAGTGAGGTTTAACCCCTCAGGGACCAGTGTACCAAGTTTAAAAATCCAGAAATTCTCCCTTCTTATTAGATTATTATACCGATCAGGCATATCATGTGGTATCTGGTCAATAACAGTGAGTTTTAACAAATTCAAATTCTTTTGGTGCACTAGGGAGAAATGTTTTGAGAGACTGTGTAGCATGAACCCATTTCTGATATTTTGACGGTGCTTGTTGAGCCTTGCATGCATCGTCTGTATCGTCCGACCGATGTACTGCAACCCACAACCGCACTCAATTAAATAAATAATGTAGCACGATTGGCAATTGACATGACAGTTGATTTTAAAAATGGTGCCTGTGGTACGAGATTGAAATTCTTGCACCCCATTCATAATAGAGACGCAACATAAACACTTAGAGGTCCTACATGCAAAACAACCCGGATTAGAATTTATCCAGGTTGCAGATGACGATAAGGACTTGAGAGTTGTGTTGCTGGGGGCAACTAGATTTTGAAGAGTTCGGTTTTTCTGAAAAAACTACAATAATTTTGGGCCTAGTAGCAGTGTCTGCTAGTCAGCGGATTAACACAGCTGTTAAGCAAGCTATAACACCTGTACTTTGGACACTTAATTTTTTCAAAGGAAATGCTTCGGGCCCCCGGGAAAATCAGTTAAGATCATCGGGGAGGCACCCCAAGGCACAGGGGTTGTGAGTGGTGGTAGGACACCTTGCGGTGGACCGCCAAGCTCGATCCTTATAAAAGCTTTTTAACTGCAGCAGCTTTACTGGATGCTACTGGACCTGGCATTACCGCAGCTGCTGGCATGAGACTTGCCCTCCAATAGATCCTTGTAAAAGGATTTAAAGTGTACTCATTCAAATTAGAGAGACAATTTAATTAAAAATGATTAGACCTGCCTCCACCGCAGGGGGCTCGCTCGACCCACCAGCGGACAGGCACCAGTATTGGGAGAGGGGGGCTGGTCGTCAGGGTCCACCGCAGCTCTGGCACAAACCCGGCGACACGCAGGTCGCACGGGCAGGAACAGACTGGCCGTGTCGGCTTGGCACTTTTTGGTTTTAGAAGGGCATGACATGCCTATATCTGTGTCTCCCCCTAATTTTACTCCTCCACCTCTTTTCTTTTCGCAAGACTATATGTACTTGTCACTTTTCCATGTGTTAGTTGTGTCAGCTTTTGGACACCTTTGAAGTGTTTTCTATGTGTTTTCTTTGTGTTTCTATGTGTTTTGGTTTGCCTGCCATTGGTTTTAACGGTGTTCGATGGTGTTCGACGAACAGTTCGTCGAACACACGGCTGTTCGGCGAACCGCACCGAACTCGAACACTACGGGGGTGGCTCATCACTAGTATTTGGGTGTTATAGTGTGAAGATAAATTTATTTTTCTTTGTGATTTAACATTCGTTTTTTGTTCACGCAGGACACAGAAGAGGCTGTCTCCACACCTCCGTCAAACATGACTAAAGTAGACAGCATGGCGTTGGTCCAAGAGGACGAAACATTTGAGCCACCATCCTCATCTGTGCGGAGCCGACTTACATTTTCAGGCAGAAAAAGGAAGGCCCCCACCTCGGCTACTCCAGAATTTATTGAAATAGCCAAAAAAGTCCTAACGACCAAACAGAACCAACCCCAGAGCACAGGCTTTGCTTACTATGCAAATGAGAAGCTACCAACATTGGATCCGATACAGCGTGTTCATGCTGAAAGACTCATGCTTGAGGTGTTGAGTCAAGCGGCAATAGGAAAACTTACAGACACGTCTGGTGTCACGGACAGACAGCACTACCTGCAGTACTCTTGGCCGCACAATCCTGAGCCTCTCGACACAACAATGAGGAGAGGGATAGATCAGCCGAACCCAAGCCTTGTTCCACCATCTTTTTTTATACACCACCATGGCAATGTGGTAATGACAACGAAACATTTTACCAACAGTTGTAGTTTTTCAAATATTTTCAAAAGTTGTTGTGCATATATTTTTTTACATTGTTACATTTATTTTAATAAAAATCTTATTTATCTAGTGAATTGTGGTCTTTTATTCTTGTGTTTGTTATTAATGTCAACAATATTGTTGACGACTATTAAAATGTTGTATTTTTATTCCATCAACTTGTATCTACTTGGCACACACGGGGTCATGGGAGTACCAGCAGTCATAGGAGTTCCAGCATTGGTAAAAAAATAAAATGAAAACATTTTTTAAAAATTAACATTTCTTTTAAAAGCCCTGGTCACACTAGCGCTAAAACCTTATAATAAAAAATAATAACAAATAATACACCACAGCTGCATATATAAACTTAAAATATATAAATATATATTTGTAGTTACATATTTTTTTTTCAACCAACAAAATACAAATACAATATAAATACAAAAAAAACAGTTACTGACTGCCCCCCGTTTGGAGGCCAGCCACAAATCTCTCCAGCATCACCCCGTGGTCATGCATTGCTTCCATTGTGGCGGTCATCGATGCCATCAGCCGCCTGTGCGATGCCAACAGGTCCTGGGGAGTGAGTATTTCTGTGGAGGTAATGGTAAAAGTTAACCAGGGAATTCTGTTGCAACATCAACTTTAGTTACATGTTTGCTGTTTAACACTTACGGTTTTGGGCCGACTGCGCTTCAACCGAGGAGGCGCTTACCACCCACCCAGAACCTGTGGCACCACTGGCTAGGGAAACACAGAAAAATATATATATATCACAACAGCCCTTACACATTTTAAGACCTAACAATGTTGTCAAACTTGTCGAAAGCTTATATTATGTGCGTAAATTACCTGAAGGCGAGCCTGCATACATGTCACGGAGTGACGCTGGAGAGAATCCAAAGGGTGAAGGGGTAGATGACCCCAAAAGTGGAGGGGGGTAGCTGCCAGCGAAGGAGTAGCTGGGGATGATGCTGCAGGTGGTGATGGCGCTGCGGGGGATGGTGGTGCAGCTGGTGATGGTGGTGCTGCAAACAAAAAATACAATTGAGTGAAATAATCCTTCTACAAACCCATCACTGCTGTACTCCCATCACTGCTGGTACTCCTGTCACTGCCAGTACTTCCTTCAATGCCTGTAACCCCCTCACTACTGGTACTCCCTTCACTGCCTGTAACCCTATCACTGCCGGTACTCCCGTCACTGCTGGTACTCCCGTCACTGCCAGTACTTCTGTCAATGCCTGTAACCCCCTCACTACTGGTACTCCCGTCACTGCCTGTAACCTCAAAACATAACCTCTCCAGATACCCTCATCAACACTCTCAGATGCCTGCGGAACTGGGCCCGGATGCTGGTGACCCTCTCGCTGGACCGGTAGCGCGGGTCGGCCAGCTATTTCCGTGTTTGTGTCGAGGTCCGCTCCACCCTGAAGTGTTGAGACAAGCCCCTCCGGATTTTGCGCAGGACCACCTTCTTATGGCACATGGGATGCGCAACAGGTAGCCTGCATGCATAGTCCAATTTGTCACTTTTCTTGATCAGGTAGCGCACCTCTGCGTCACCCCATGGAGCACAGCGCTGCCTAGCCGCCATTTTTATCACATATGAATAATGCCGCATGAATGACGCCAGCGTCGTGACGTCACAGCGTACGTGCGACACGAACGGGTTGCACTTGCGACGCGAGACGCTATTGCGATCGCAAAGTGACCGGTACCAGCTATGCGCCCCAGCCATGCACAGACATGAGACGCTGCTGCGATCGCAAAGTGACCTGTACCAGCTATACGCCCCAGCCACGCACAGACATGAGATGCTATTGCGATCGTTAAGTGATGGTTCCCAGCTAGACGCCCCAGCCTATCAAAGCAGGAGCAAGAACGATGCGATTAACTTGCCTGGGGCTGTTATTTGGCAGCATCAGATCTAGTGGGCTACAGACCGCATTTTTAACATGTTTACAAATGTTTTCAGTCATTGTAACTACTTCTGTAATAAAGTGTAATTTTATGAACCGTCACTTTGCAATCGCAATGGCATCTCATGTGTGTGCGTGGCAGGGGCACCATGCTGAGAACCGTCACTTTGCGATCACAATGGTGTCTCATGTCTGTGCGTGGCAAGGGCACCATGCTGAGAACCGTCACTTTGCAATCGCAATGGCGTCTTATGTCTGTGCGTGGCAGGGGCACCATGCTGAGATCCGTCACTTTGCGATCGCAATGGTGTCTCATGTCTATGCGTGGCAAGGGCACCATGCTGAGAACCGTCACTTTGCGATCGCAATGGCGTCTCATGTCTGTGCGTGGCAGGGGCACCATGCTGAGAACCATCACTTTGCGATCGCAATGGCGTCTCATGTCTGTGCGTGGCAAGGGCTCCATGCTGAGAACCGTCACTTTGCGATCGCAATGGCGCCTAATGTCTGTGCGTGGCAAGGGGCACCATGCTGGGAAGCTTTACAATCGCAGTGGCGTCTTGCGTTGGCTTCGAGCACGCAAGTGCGACACAAAGGGTTCCGTGGTTTATTTTTACTATTACCTCCAAAGAAATCCCCACTGCCCAGGACCTGTTGGCATCGCACAGGCGGCTGATGTCAGCGATGACAGCAACTATGGCAGTTATGCATGACCACGGGGTGATGCTGGAGAGGTTTGTGGCTGGCCTCCAAAGGGGGGGCAGTCAATAATTTCCCTTTTTTTTTTGTTGAAGTTAAATAGAAAGTTAAAGTTTATAACCGTTGCAGTGTCGACTTTTTTACAAAGGCCCAAATACATCAATGAAAACAAAAACGAAAACACCGCAAAAAACTAAAAAACATTATAAAAACACTTCTTGTAAATTTAGAAACAAAATTAAAAAAATACACAATAGAAAACACACCCATTATATCTGGGCATCTTGAGCTTGAGTAACGCCCTGACCATCATTAATATTAATCCTTGATCCCAATTACTGCAATCATTATCCTTCACTCCATTATTTTTCCTTCCACCCATAACTCCCACCTCCCCAAACACACCCCTCATTTTGCCTTATCCCCATTACTCCCCTCCCCACATCTCACCCATCATTAGCCCTCTCACCATTACTTCTCCTTCTCACTCACTTTTTGCCCTTCTCCCATATTGGTCAAATAATTGAAAGAACACGAAGGCATTTTTAACATAAATATTTTTTTATTAACAGAAAGTTAAAAAAAGGCTAAACTAAAAAATTTTCAAATGCAAACTATATCTGATGCTGCCAATTCACTGCACCAGGCCCGTTAAAGTAATGAACGGGGGTGGTAGTGTAACCACGAAAAATACGACCACAGATCCAATATATAGAAAAGTACAAAATTTTATTAACAATTATGGACACAGGTGCCTATATAAGGGATACCATGGGTAACACTGGACCAGGCATTTGGACACCTTATTATTAAACCTGGGCTTTATATTTGTCCATATTGGGGAGACACAGTACCTATTAGGTTTTCTTGCGAATAGACAGGACAGGTATTGTCCTATCCTGGTATTTTGCTATCCGTTTACAAATCATCTTTGCATATCTCATTATAATCCTTTGTGCTATTTATATTCTATGTATGATTATGCATTTAGTTGTTATTATTTTTACAGACAGGTTTCCTGTTTGTCTCCCTATATTATAGCTATCCTGTCATGTCATGTACCATGATTGATCTTTTGCTCAGGTGCTGTGAGTGCTAGAGTGCTTCTTTCCATGGTTGCACTTTTTTCCACATTTTACCTATTTTTGCTATTTTCTGTATTCACCTGTGTCCATAATTGTTAATAAAATGTTGTACTTTTCTATATATTGGATCTGTGGTCGTATTTTTCGTGGTTTCACTACCACCCCTCGTTCAGTGTCTTGCAATAGATCCCCCCTTTTTTGGTCCCATATGGCAAAACCTAATATGGTTTAATAATACAGGATGTTTTTGCTGTTTTTCATTAGTCTATTATATGCGTTAAAGTAATGGCAGTACTTGTCTCGGCAGGCCTTCACATCGTCCTTGCTCCTACCTTGATTGACAGGTTGAAGGCCTGCAATAACGGTATCATTCTCACGCCATTCTCCGAGCACCACGTCACCATTGCTGTCCAAGTCCATGAAGCCTGGTGGACTGTAAGCAACAGCATTGCGTTACCGAAGAAAATTGTGCAGCACGCAACAGGCCAACACGATAGAGTCTATAGATTCCAGCTTCATGTTGATTGGAGTGTGGAAAACCCTGAAGCGGTTGGCCATTATGCCGAAGGCATTCTCAACAACGTGCCGTGCCCTTGACAGTCTGTAATTGAAAATACGCCTTTCCTCTGTCAAAGTCTTTTGTGGGTACGGTTTCACAAGATGCGCATGAAGGGGGAAGGCTTCATCGCCGACAAAAACAAAGTTAAGGTTGGCGGTGGTGTCCATATTGGTTGGCAATAGTAATAATAATCTTTATTTATATAGCGCCATCATATTCCGCAGTGATTTACAGTTTAACAGTTTCAAAACACAAGTCATAAGTAACAACGTTAACAATACAATAATAAAGGCAAAATAAGCCGCCCTGTTGTGAATGGGCTTGAGATGAGTTCTGAGCAGAGGCTCCCTCTGGTGGTTACAAGCGGTACTGGTCTGTTCAGTGAAGATTGTGAGGACTGGGAATCAGATGTTACTGACTGTTCTTATATAAGGGAGTCACCTTCCCATCAGGGTTGCCGGTGATCAATTGTTCGGGTCTCAATCCTTGATTCCTGTTTCCCTTGTAGCCTGCTGTGTCGTGTCTGCATCTCCTGCTAACAGATAAGACATTTTCTTCTTTTTGTTTCTGTGCTTAATTTTTGCATTTTGTCCTGCACTTCTGTGGGGGCCTTCTGGGTCCCCTCAGGGGGCTTTTGCCCTCTCAGTTTAGTTCAGCCACTGATGTTTGTACTTTTGCTTTTTCCAGTTTTTTCAGTGGCTGCTGTTTTGATTTTGTTACACCAGAGAACTAATTTAGGTGGTAGAGGTCGTGTGATCTCAGGTGTTTTTGAAATTAGTAGAGTTGGTGCTTTCAGGGTTTTTTTTGGGATTGCAGTAAGTACCCTTCCTATCCTTTTCTATTTAGTTAGTTTGGGCCCCAACGTTTGCTCATACTATTTTCTGTCTGTGTCAGTATTTCGTCTTGTCTAACCGCCATTACATGTTTGGGGGCTTGCTATTATCTTTGGGGTTCTGCTCCGGGGCAGATAGCTTTCCTATTTCTATCTTTAGGTGTAGTTAGTTTCTCAGGCTGTGACGAGGCGTCTAGGACCAACGTAGGAACGCTCCACGGCTGCCTCTAGTTGTGGTGGTTAGTCAGGGTACTGCAATCTCATAGATTCCAACTTCTCTGGTGTATTGCCTTTTTTACCTGCACTCGTCAGCTACCGAAACATAACAGTATCACCGGCCAACAAAAATTGAAAATTGTATTGTACTCACAGAAGGGAAAAAATATTGTGAAAGAAAAAAGGTTGTCAGAGTTGTCAGAGATATTTTTCTGTTTGTGGCATTTTTTTTTCCCTCTGTATCTCTGGGTGCTGGGGAGGATTTTTTTTTCTCTCAATGGAGTTTGCACAGTTGTCTGGCCGTGTGGATCAGCTTGCCACTGAGGTTCGGAGTATTGCTGCATATCTTGCTAGGTTGCCTGTTGTGGAACCTAGGATTCCCATGCCAGATTTGTTTTTAGGGGATCGAGCTAAGTTTCAGAATTTCAAAAATAATTGTAAATTGTTTTTTGCCTTAAAATCTAAGTCCTCAGGAAACGCAGCGCAGCAGGTTCAAATTGTCATCTCTCTCCTGCACGGCGATCCTCAGGATTGGGCTTTTTCCCTGACACCTGGGGATCCTGTTTTGAGTGATGTTGATGCATTTTTTCAGGCTTTGGGGTTATTGTATGATGAGCCTAATGTCACTGATCAAGCTGAAAAAGCCTTGTTGGCATTAAATCAGGGGCTTGATGACGCTGAGTTATACTGTCAGAGATTCCGTAGGTGGGCAGTCCTGACCAAGTGGAATGACGACGCTTTGGCGGCCCTTTTTCGGAAGGAGCTGTCAGATAATGTAAAGGATGTTATGGTGGGATTCCCTGTCCCCTCTGGTCTCAATGATTCTATGTCATTAGCGATTCAAATTGACAGACGTTTGCGTGAGCGGAGAAGTATGCGTGGAATAGTGTTGCCTTGTGAACCTGCTTCTGAATCCATGCAGTGTGATAGAGTGGTGTCTGGGGCACAGCGTCATGAGTTACGAAAGCACAATGGGTTATGTTTCTACTGTGGTGATGCCTCTCATGCTATTTCGGTCTGCCCTGGGCGGGGAAGACATTTTGCACGCTCCGTTGTCTTGGGTAGTTGTTGTGAATGGGTTTGAGATGAGTTCTGAGCAGAGGCTCCCTCTGGTGGTTACAAGCGGTACTAGTGAAGATTGTGAGGACTGGGAATCAGGTGTTACTGACTGGTCTTATATAAGGGAGTCATTTTCCCATCAGGGTTGCCGGTGATCAATTGTTCTGGTCTGAATCCTTCATTCCAGTTTCCCTTGTAGCCTGCTGTGTCGTGTCTGCATCTCCTGCTACCAGATAAGAATTTTTCTTCTTTTGTGTTGTTGCTATATTTTTGCATTTTGTCCTGCACTTCTTTGATGGCATTCTGGGTCCCCTCCGGGGGCTTCTGCCTTCTCAGTTTAGTTCAGCCACTGAGTTTTGTTCTTTTGCTTTTTCCAGTTTTTTCAGTGGCTGCTGTTTTGATTTTGTTACACCAGAGAGCTAATTTAGGTGGTAGAGGTCGTGTGATCTCAGGTGATTTTGAAATTAGTAGAGTTGGTGTTTTTCAGGGTTTTCTGGGATTGCAGTAAGTACCCTTCCTGTCCTTTTCTATTTAGATAGTTTGGGCCCCAGCGTTTGCTCATTCTATTTTCTTTCTGTGTCAGTATTTCCTCTTGTCTAACCGCCATTACATGTTTGGGGGCTTTCTATTATCTTTGGGGTTCTGCTCCGGGGCAGATAGCTTTCCTATTTCTATCTTTAGGTGTAGTTAGTTTCTCAGGCTGTGACGAGGCGTCTAGGACCAACGTAGGAACGCTCCACGGCTGCCTCTAGTTGTGGTGGTTAGTCAGGGTACTGCAATCCCATAGATTCCAACTGCTCTGGTGTATTGCCTTTTTTACCTGCACTCCTCAGCTACCGAAACATAACAGGTAGTGTTCAAACTAAGTTTTTACTAACTGTCACTCTGATATGCTCTCTGTCCTCATTTTCTGCTCAGACTTTCGTTGATTCTGGAGCAGCTATTAACCTGATGGATTATGATTTTGCTAAACGTTGTGGGTTTCCCTTGATACCCCTACAGAAGTCTATTCCCCTTCTGGGGATCGATTCTACCCCTTTGGCTGAGAATAAACCTCAGTTCTCTACTCAGGTGATAATGAGGGTTGAACCTGATCATCAAGAGTGCTGCAAATTTTTGGTTCTGTATAATCTGCATGATATTATCGTACTGGGTTTCCCTTGGTTACAGTCTCATAATCCTGTTTTGGATTGGAAATCTGTGTCTGTAACCAGTTGGGGCTGCCAATGTGTTAATACCAACACTCCTGTTTTTTCTGCCTCCCCCAGGCTCAGGATGTTCCTGACTTTTTGATTGACTTTTCTGATGTGTTTAGCGAAAGTAAATCTGCATCCTTGCCTCCCCATAGGAGCTATGACTGCGCTATTGAATTAGTGCCTGGTAGTAAATTCCCTAAAGGTCGCCTTTTTAACTTGTCTGTACCTGAACATGACGCTATGCGGTCTTATATCAAGGAGTCATTGGAGAAGGGTCATATCAGACCATCCTCTTCACCCTTAGGTGCCGGTTTTTTCTTTGTGGCCAAAAAGGATGGTTCATTAAGGCCGTGTATTGATTATCGTCTTTTGAACAATATTACTGTGAAATATCAATACCCATTACCCTTGATTTCTGACCTGTTTTCCAGGGTGAAAAACGCTACTTGGTTTACCAAGCTTGACCTCGGGGGGGCATATAACCTTATTCGCATTAAGCACGGGGATGAATGGAAGACGGCATTCAATACCCCGGAGGGGCATTTTGAGTACTTGTGATGCCCTTTGGGCTCACTAATGCTCCTTCTGTCTTCCAGTCCTTCATGAATGACATTTTCAGGGATTTTGTGGATAAATTTCTGATTGTTTATTTGGATGATATCTTGATTTTTTCTAATGACTGGGACTCTCATGTGAAACATGTTCGAACTGTATTCCAGATTTTGAGAGAGAATGCTCTGTTTGTGAAGGGATCAAAGTGTCTTTTTGGCGTACAGAGGATCTCATTTCTGGGATTCATTTTGTCCCCATCTATTATTGAAATGGACCCGGTCAAGGTTCAGGCCATCTGTGATTGGGTCCAACCTACTTCATTAAAGGCTCTTCAAAGATTTTTGGGTTTTGCCAATTTTTATCGTAAATGTATTGGTAATTTCTAGGTTATTGTTAAACCATTAACTGATTTGACCAAAAAGGGTTCTGATGTGGTGAATTGGCCTCCTGAGGCAGTCTCTGCATTTCAGGAACTTAAGCAGAGATTCACTTCTGCTCCTGTTCTACGGCAGCCTGATGTTTCTCTGCCATTTCAGGTGGAGGTTGATGCCTCTGAAATTGGGGCAGGTGCCGTTTTGTCCCAAAAAGATCCAGAGACCTCTAAAAGTAACCCTTGTGCCTTTTTCTCTCGAAAATTTTCTCCTACTGAACGTAATTATGACGTGGGTAATCGGGAGTTATTGGCCATGAAGTGGGCTTTTGAAGAGTGGAGACATTGGCTGGAGGGAGCCAAACATCGGGTGGTGGTCCTTACGGACCATAAGAATCTGGTTTATCTGGAATCTGCCAAGCGACTCAATCCTAGACAGGCCAGGTGGGCCTTGTTTTTCACACGTTTTAATTTTGTGGTTTCCTTTCTTCCTGGCACTAAGAATGTTAAGGCGGATGCCCTCTTGAGGAGTTTCCTTGCGGACTCTCCTGAGTTATCTGATCCTTCTGTTATTTTGAAAGAGGGTGTAGTTCTTTCCGTGATCTCACCCAATTTGAGACTTGCTCTGGAGGGGTGTCAGGAGGATAGGCCCGAGCGCTGCCCTGTTGGAAAATTGTTTGTCCCGGACCAGTGGAAAAAGAGTGTGATGTCTGAGATTCATTGTTCCGCGTTGGCTGGGCATCCCGGAATTTTTGGTACCAGAGACTTGGTTAGTCGGTCCTTTTGGTGGCCTACCTTGTCTCGTGATGTCAGGGAATTTGTGCAGTCCTGCGGGACTTGCTCTCGCTCCAAGCCTTGCTCTCGCTCTGGTGGTTTGTTGATGCCATTGCCTGTGCCCAAGAGACCATGGACCCATATCTCTATGGATTTCATTTCCGACCTTCCTGTTTCTCAGAGAATGACCGCCATCTGGGTGATTTGTGATAGGTTTTCCAAGATGATACATCTTGTGCCATTGCCTAAGTTGCCTTCCTCCTCTGAATTGGTGCCGTTGTTCCTTCAGCACGTGGTTCGTTTACATGGCATTCCTGAGAACATTGTGTCTGACAGAGGAGTCCAGTTTGTTTCCAGATTTTGGAGGACTTTTTGTTCTAAACTGGGTGTTCAATTGTCTTTCTCCTCGGCATTTCATCCTCAGACCAATGGTCAAACTGAGAGAACAAACCAGACATTGGAGACTTATCTAAGATGCTTTGTGTCTGCTGATCAGGATGACTGGGTCTCTTTTTTGCCTTTGGCTGAGTTTGCTCTTAATAATAGGGCTAGCTCTGCCACTTTGATGTCTCCATTTTTCTGTAATTCTGGGTTTCACCCTCGATTTTCTTCAGGACAGACGGAGGCTTCTGTCTGTCCAGGTGTTGACTCTGTTGTGGAGCGTATGCAACAAATTTGGGACCAGGTAGTGGAGAGGTTGTCCCTCTCTCAGGAGAGGGCCCAGCGGTTTGCTAACCGGCATAGGACTGATGGTCCTCGGTTTAAAGTAGGGGACTTGGTCTGGTTGTCCTCAAAAAATATTCCTATGAGAGTAGCATCTCCTAAATTTAAGCCTAGGTTCATTGGACCTTATAAGATCATGGAGATTCTTAATCCTGTTTCTTTTCGTTTGCTTCTTCCAGGGACATTTAAGATCCATAACGTGTTCCACAAGTCCTTGTTAAAGAGGTTTGTTGAGCCAGTGGTTCCTGCTGCTGTGCCTCCTGACCCTGTTTTGGTTGAGGGCAATCTGGAGTATGTGGTTGAGAAAATATTGGATTCTCGTTTTTCTAGACGGAAACTCCAGTATTTGGTTAAGTGGAGAGGTTATGGTCAGGAAGACAATTCTTGGGTGTTTGCTTCGGACATCCATGCTGGGAGACTCATCCGTGCGTATCATAGAACTCATCCTGACCGACCTGGTTGCTCAAATGAGGGTTCGGTGACCCCTCCTCAAGGGGGGGGTACTGTTGTGAATGGGCTTGAGATGAGTTCTGAGCAGAGGCTCCCTCTGGTGGTTACAAGCGGTACTGGTCTGTTCAGTGAAGATTGTGAGGACTGGGAATCAGGTGTTACTGACTGGTCTTATATAAGGGAGTCACCTTCCCATCAGGGTTGCCGGTGATCAATTGTTCGGGTCTCAATCCTTGATTCCTGTTTCCCTTGTAGCCTGCTGTGTCGTGTCTGCATCTCCTGCTAACAGATAAGACATTTTCTTCTTTTTGTTTCTGTGCTTAATTTTTGCATTTTGTCCTGCACTTCTGTGGGGGCCTTCTGGGTCCCCTCAGGGGGCTTTTGCCCTCTCAGTTTAGTTCAGCCACTGATGTTTGTACTTTTGCTTTTTCCAGTTTTTTCAGTGGCTGCTGTTTTGATTTTGTTACACCAGAGAACTAATTTAGGTGGTAGAGGTCGTGTGATCTCAGGTGTTTTTGAAATTAGTAGAGTTGGTGCTTTCAGGGTTTTTTTTGGGATTGCAGTAAGTACCCTTCCTATCCTTTTCTATTTAGTTAGTTTGGGCCCCAACGTTTGCTCATACTATTTTCTGTCTGTGTCAGTATTTCGTCTTGTCTAACCGCCATTACATGTTTGGGGGCTTGCTATTATCTTTGGGGTTCTGCTCCGGGGCAGATAGCTTTCCTATTTCTATCTTTAGGTGTAGTTAGTTTCTCAGGCTGTGACGAGGCGTCTAGGACCAACGTAGGAACGCTCCACGGCTGCCTCTAGTTGTGGTGGTTAGTCAGGGTACTGCAATCTCATAGATTCCAACTGCTCTGGTGTATTGCCTTTTTGCCTGCACTCCTCAGCTACCGAATCATAACACCGCCCTGCTCGTGAGAGCTTACAATCTACAATGAGGTGGGAGAGATACAAAGTACAGGTGTGTATATACAATGGTGCATTTACAATGATGGTCCAGCCATCTTGAGGGAGTGAGGGATGGATGGAGATAGTGATTGGGCTAGACACACACACTTTTTTACACATAGAATGACTTTGATTAGTGAATGTGATAGGCCGCTCTGAACAGATGTGTTTTGAGTGAGCGCCTGAAACCATGCAAATTGTGGATAGTCCTAATTTCTTGGAGTAGAGCATTCCAGAGGATTGGCGCAGCGCGGAAGAAGTCTTGGAGTCGGGAGTGGGAGGTACGGATTAGTGCAGAGGTTAGTCGAAAGTCGTTTGCAGAGCGCAGCAGTCGGTTAGGCCGATAGATAGAAATGAGGGAGGAGATGTAGGGGGGTGCTGCACTGTGGAGAGCTTTGTGGGTGAGAACCAGTACTTTGAATTGGATCCTATAATGAATGGGCAGCCAGTGTAAGGACTGAGCGGACGCGTCCGAGTACCGATTAGCCAGATGGATGACCCTGGGTGCTGCATTAAGAATGGACTGGAGAGGGGATAGTCAAGTAATGGGGAGGCCAAGTAACAGAGCGTTGCAGTAGTCCAGGTGGGAGTGGATCAATGCTACAGTGAGGGTTTTTGTTGTTTCCATGGTGAGAAAAGGGCAGATTCTAGAGATGTTCTTTAGGTGTAGGCGGCAAGAGCGGGCAAGAGATTGTATATGGGAGGTGAAGGAGAGATTGGTGTCAAACATAACACCCAGACAGCGAGCCTGCTGCCTGGTTGTTATTATGGTGCTGCCCACGGAGAGGGAAATGGCAGATTTAGGGAGGTTAGTAGACGGCGGGAGCAGAAGAAGTTCAGTTTTGGAGAGGTTAAGTTTCAGATAGAGAGCGGACATGATGTTGGAGACTGCGGACAGACAGTCGGTGGCGTTCTGTAGTACAGCGGGGGTAAGGTCGGGGGATGACGTGTATAGTTGTGTGTCATCAGAATAAAGATGGTACTGAAAGCCAAATCTGCTGATGGTCTGTCCAATTGAGGCCGTGTAGAGAGAGAAGAGAAGGGGGCCAAGGACTAAGCCCTGGGGTACACCGACAGTGAGAGGAAGAGGAGATGACGTGGAGCCAGAGAACGAAACACTGAAGGAGCGGTAAGAAAGATAGGAGGAGAACCAGGAGAGAACAGTGTCAAGTGCAGTTCATTTTTATTCAAGCGTTCACCAAAAATAGTGTGCTCCAAAACGCCACCGTCAGAAACCCTTCCATTCATGCCAACATCAACGTTAATAAATTCATAATTGGCATTAACAAGGGCCATGAGGATCACGCTGAAGTAGCCCTTGTAGTTATAGAAATAGGATCCGCTGTTGGCTGGTTGCGTGATCAGCACATGTTTGCCATCCAAGACTCCACCACAGTTTGGGAACTGCCAAATCCATTCAAAATCAGAGGCAATTATTTGCCATTCCGCCACGGATTTTGGAAAAGGCATGTAGCTCCGTAAACTGCGGACGATGCCGTTGCATGTCTCTGGAATTAACACGCTAAGGAGCGATCGAGAAACAGCAGCAGAAAATTGCAAGTCTTTCATTGAACGTCCGGTTGCCAGAAATCGCAGCGTTACTGCCAAACGTTCCTCTGCTGAAACAGCTGCACGCATCCGTGTATCCTGCCGTTCAATGAGTGGCCTCACACATTCCAGTAGGAGCTTGAATGAATCCTCTGACATCCGTAGATAATTTCGGAAATCCTGCGGATTCTTCTCCTGCAACTCCCTCACTAGATGCATGTGGGTGAATTTGGACCTCTGCTCCAGCCATTCTCTGGGCAACATGCGACGCTTTCGTTTGGAGCACCTCTCTTCCACCCGCGCCTCTTCTTGTCGATCTCCCTCCATCAGTAATGCAGCTGCCACAATCACACGCTCCGCGGTGGTCAGGTTCATTATGTGCAACCTGTCCGGTAAAGAAGAGAAAAGTTAATTACTAAAGTGTTTAAAAAATAAAGTAATTGTTTCTTGTTAACATTGCATTAGTTAACATTGAAAAAACAGCTTACAAAAGCCTAAAATGACAGGGGGTGGTCACGGCTGTCAAAAGATTGCTAGGTTATCCAATGTTATGGAGGATCAAATATAACAAAAAAATTACCTCAAAAAGCAACAAAGATATTAAAATTGCAGTGGTGGGCGCGGCAAAAAAAAAAAAAAAATCCCGGCAACACGTCTGTATATATATTGGAGGTAAGCAGACAAAAAGATTAGGTGTGTTAACCAAACAACGCATCACACAACATCACAAACAATAGTTGTAATGAATACCAAGTTGCAAGATGAACATGCCCAAAATATCCAGAAAGGTAATAAAATGGCCAAAGATGAAGCGCTGTGTAGCGGACTCTGCCCAGGATCGCCAAAAACCCACACACGTATACTAATCCTCGCAACATACGCACAAAGGACACTGTAAACGACTCTGACAGATTACAAACCCACACTATTCTTCTCGCAACAAGCCAGGACGAACGTTGGGTTCACCAAAGTTCTGAACAATGGATGGTGCAGTAGTTTTTTTTTGCTGAGGTGATGTTGTGGCCACCAATCGGAGTTGAGGGGCGTTACGAAAGAAAACCTAGTCCCGCCTGCGCCACTGACATATGCGTCGCCAACAAAGTCGCTCATCGTTCTTAAAGGGTGTCAAACTCAGCGATTCAGGCTCACCAGCGGGACGCCAACGATCAAAGTACGGACCATAAAGAAAAACGAACATATGAAAAAAAATGTTTTTCCTTATACTCCAAAGCCATATTGCTATTCAAAATTTCATGTATTCTATGTTGTCATGCTTCAGTATGCTTGAGTGCAGCCTTTTTTCATATGTTTTACATGGGGGTAGCTCCCCTTGGTTTGCACCTAGTTCACATTAGTCTGGATGTGCTAGTCAGGTTTTTTTGTCTTTTGAATGTTAGTTTACTGACCGAGCTTACTGACCGAGCGCTCCGCCCCCACCAGGTGGTGATTTTAATTACACCAGGTCCCTACTTTACCCATAAATGCAGGCATTACTGACAGAGGTGCATATTCACCCAGAAATTCAGATATCAGCCTAATAGAGGTATGTTCACATTAGGTCAGGGACTCACCAGAATTGAGACCACCTTGACGATGGTTGGTGGGCTTTAAAATGTTTGGCCAAATGTTTATACCAAGCGTCTCAAATTTTTCCTTATACTCCAAAGCCATATTGCTATTCAAAATTTCATGTATTCTATGTTGTCATGCTTCTGTATGCTTGAGTACCTTAAGTATAGAGTGACTGAATGTTCTTTTTTTTTTGCCCATGACTTTATTCTTGCCTGCTTTTCCTATTCAATCTTGCTTATATTCTCAATCTTTCTTCTCTTATATCTTGTTTTCCATCTTTTTCATCTACAAATGTTTACAAGACTAATGTTTTGCTTTCTTTTCTAGGCACTACAACGGGATGAGGAACTCGCCCTGGATAATGACGCCCTGATCCAGTTGGTCCAGGAGCGAAGCCCGTTGTGGGACAGCCGTCATCCAATGCACTGTGACAACGTGGTGATCCGGCGGCTCTGGAATGAGATGGCCGCAGGGCTAATGGATGGCTGAGACAACGCCTCTCCCCGGGTCCGCAAGGATTTTTGTAAGTATTTAGCTGTGTGATGCTGCAGTCACCCTGGAACCTGGTCCTGAAGCGGTCCTTCAGAGAGCTGCCTCGGACCCGTCCCAGCCATCCACCAGCCAAGAAGCACCTTGCAGGCCAGCAATACAGACAGCTGGAGATCAAGAAGCTGGTCTATCAGGTCTTCCCCTGTCATAGGTCTCTGCCACAGATTATGCGGGTACTTCCCGCCCGCAGCAGAAGGCCTCTGACAGGAATCTCATGCCCGAGTTTTTACATTTGAGCATGGTTTTTCAAGATAGCCACAAGGCGTTGGTCGACAGAGTGGATAGCGGTTTTTCACTAGTGGACCAACGCATCCATTCTGTCGAGCGTCACCTTGACTGTCTTGAAGCCGAGCTCAAAAGACCAGCTCACCATTTTTTCCAACAAATTGAACGGGGCATGGCGGAATGCCTTACTCCTGATCTCCAGCTGACTGTGATGCATGCCTGCTGCAATGCTTACACGCTGGCTATGCAGCAGAGTTGGTACGTGCAGCAGCAGCCAGTGGTGCCTTTCCACCCGTTCCACCACTGACTCACTTCATCGCACTACCGACTTATGTTGCATACCACTGCACGGCCACCAGCATTCCAAGCCATGCTGGACCACACTTCACCACACACAGTCACAGTGCATCTGGACATTCCCCCGCCACCACGATGCCAAGGGCTGCTCCTGTTTGGACTTCCTCCACCCCTGCTTGGACCTCCACCCCAGCTTGGACCGCGTCCACTTCCCGGGATGCCACCACCACCGAGCAGCAGCTGGGGGACCCTCATTCGATCTTCAGGGCCTCGGACCCTGGCAGGAGGTCCAGCAGCCCACGGAGGTCCCCAAGCCACACGAGGTCTCCAAGCACCAGGAGGTCCCCAAGCCACAGGAGGTCCCCAAGCCACAGGAGGTCAACAGGCCACAGGAGGTCTCCAAGCCACATGAGGGCTCCAAGCCACATGAGGTCTCCAAGCCACACGAGGTCCCCAAGCCACAGGAGGTCCCCAAGACACAGCAGGTCTCCAAGCACCAGGAGATCCCCAAGCCACACCAGGTCCCCAAGCAGCAGGGCCTCAAGCAGCAGGATTATTGCAAGCACCAGGTCCCCAAGCACGAGGACCTCAAAAAAGAAAACAGCAGCAGGATTATTGCAAGCACCAGGTCCCCAAGCACGAGGACCTCAAAAAAGAAAACAAAGAAAGGACAAAGAGTCCAGAAAAAGAATTTTGTCCTCCCAGTCCTCCCACCCCCTCACCTCCCACTGTGTTTTTCCCGCTGCCTTCCCCACCACTTTTGTCGCCCCTTCCCCTCAACCCCTTCGTCTCCCTCCAAAAGTCAGTCCTCGTCGCTCCACGCCCCCAAGTTACCTCCTTCTTCATCCAAACGTTGTCCACATTAATTTTTTTTTTGCGTCTTGTCAAAATAAATGTGCCTTTTTTTGCCCCCAAACTGTTTGTTTTCATTGTGTCTTTCGCTGCCTACACACACTGCGCCGTACACACACTGCGCCATACACTTTGTGATTTTGCCACCACATAGCTCCAGTACTGACACATGCTTCTTGTGTCAGTCCTGGATCTATGTGTTGTCAAAAACACAAATATATGACTTGTATTTTCAACACCAGTCTCTTCAGTCTAGAAATATTATTAGACTGAATAGAGGATGTGGCTGAGTGCAAGGCATATCTATTATCACCTTGCCAGGTATCATAAAGAGTGAATTGAGGATGGTGTGTTTTGCCCATCTACATTTCACTCTTTGTGACACAAGGCCAGGGGATTGTAGATATACCAATTAACCACATCCTCTATTCAGTGTGTGGTGAATAAAATGAAGAGATGATGGCGAAAATACACGCCATATCTACAATCCCCTGGCCTGGTATAATAACTAATTATCACACCTGGCCAGGTGACTATACCTATGAGTTGTCATCTGCAGCGTCGCTTCAGTCTGCATCATCTATTGCACGCAGACTGGAGAGATGCTGGTGGTTACTCATATGTGTATTCACCTGCCCAGTTGTCATTTAATTATGAAGTCAGGATGTTTTTTTTTGGCATCCTTACTTCAGCATGACACCAGGCCAGGGGCTTGTAGAAGTTATATAAACTTTATCATCTCTCCAGTGTGCGTGCATACTGAAGCCACAGTGGAGATACTACAAATAATATTTATACTCATATGGTCATGTGTCATAAAGAGAGAAGGATGCTAGTGCATCCCAAACTCACTATTTGGAACATCAGGCCAGGTGTATAATATTAGTTGTATCTCCACCGTCGCTGCAGATATCTCCACCGGTGCTGCAATATGTTTGAACACAGACTGGAGAGATGATGAAGGTCATACAACTTTTATCTGTTGACTCACCTGGTAGGAGTCCTAATAAAGTCACAATGCAGAAAACACAGCATCCTGACTTCACTGGGACACCTGGGCAGGTGATTATTGTATTGGAGTGTATAAAGACAGAGTGCACTCGGTACAGGTATCAAAACAGGTTATTTATTAACAACAACACAAGAAAACAATTTTATTACACCATTTGATCTTGCCATTCCACACGTCCCACATCAGATAGAAAGTAGGCCGCAAATTGGTCCCTCGTTTGGCCAACTTCAACAGATGACCTGAGAGGGTGCTGAGTGAATTCAGGCAATGGGTTGACAAGTGTTTCATCAAGTTCAAAGGTAGGGTGGTCTTTAGCCATCACAAAATTGTGAAGAACCACGCAGGCTTTCACCACCTCATCCACAGTTTCTAGTTTAAGATTAATGGCTGTGCCTAGAATGCGCCATCTGGACACAAGAATCCCAAAGGCACACTCGACAGTTCTTCGGGCCATGGTCAGTCTGTAATTCAATATTTTTTTGCTGTGGTCCAAGTCACGGCTGGAGTAGGATTTCAACAGGTTTATGCACATTTGAAAGGCCTCATCACCAACCATTACAAATGGCAGTGGCGGACCTTCGGTGTGGGGAAGAGGCAGTGGCAGGGGGAAATTAAAATGGTCGCCATACAACCTACGGCCCATGTCCGAGTTCTTAAACGTCTGTGAGTCATTGCCCCGGCCAAATGCCCCAATGTCCACCGCAATAAACCTGCAGTCTGCATCTGCAATGGCCATGAGTACCGTAGAAAAGTACTTTTTATAATTAAAGTACTCAGAGCCACTTCTTGGGGGTTTTGTTATCCGGATGTGTTTCCCATCCACCGCTCCCAAACAGTTGGGGAAATTGCATACTGTAAAGAATTTTTCTGCAATATCCATCCACTTTTCCGCGGTGGGCAGGGGCATAAATTCAGGACATAGAACATCCCACAAAGCCCGGCAGGTGTCCGCAACTATTCCCGACAAGGTGGAGATTCCAAGCCGGTACTGAAAGTGAAGTGAAGAGAGAGTCTCGCCAGAAGCCAGGAAGCTGTAAAACAGATGAAAACAAATTGTCCAGTCTTTGTCAAAACACTGACATGAAAAAATTACTGTTAATTGCAGAACTATAATTCAGCAGGCTTTTAGTAAATGGCAGAACAAAAACAATACTCGCATTTGTTTAATACGTACCGTAATGTGACGAGGAGCCGTTCCTAAGGAGGAATTGCAAGATGGAGCTGTGTGTCCTGTCTCCGGATGGCTCCTTCAACACGAGAAAGCAAATCCCTAAAACTTTCTTGGGACATTCGTGTATAGTCCGAAAATTTAGCTGAGTTTGCCTGGAGCTCGCTGAAGAGGGTGTGGTATGCTCCACGCCTCTCCCGGACTTCAATAATCGGATGTCTCCAAAAACGCCGCCGCTGCCGTCTTCGCTCTCTCTCCCTTTGTTGCTGGCAAGCAAAAGCCTGAAACAGAGCGATGTCCATATCCAAGTTTATGCGAAAACTCTCCCAACGCAGATCCATGGTGACACAGGGAACACCAGCAAAATCTGAAGAATTCAGCTGAACAGGGTCTATTTAAAGAAATCCCATGACACTCCCCCACTTATGTCCCATTGGTGGGGTCTGTTTCAAGGATTTTCCTCTTGTGCAATGTGTGACTCATGTGCCTAAAAAACGCCAACGCATGGAAAACGCTAGATAAACGCATGTAAACTCTACTTTTTTTGTCGTTATGTGTACTTTGATGCATTAAAAAAAACCATGCGCTTGAATGCGCTTGTTTGCGTTTTTGCACACATTTTCGGTAGCGCACGAAGCGCTGCGCTAAAAGATGCAAATTTGAAATTAGCCTTAGGGTTCATACTCACTGGAGACAAAAACGGACGATTGCAAGCCGATAAAAAATCGGATTGCAATCGGACCAATGTTATTCAATAGGGGACTTCTCATTTGCGATTTTTTTCTCAGTTGAAATCGGTCTGAGAAAAAAATCGCAGCATGCTGCGATTTGCAGTGATTTTGGCATGATAATCGCTAATGCAAGTCAATGGACGCGATAAAAAATAGGACAGCACTCGCACCATGGAGTACTGTCCGATTTATACGCACCAGTGTCCTTTGAATAGCCGGCAATTCATCCTCGGCTACTGTAAAATCACACTGACAGCTCACAAAACACTACATATATACACATATAATACATATATATATATATATATATATATATACATCTCATTGTGACACATATATATATATATTTATAGTTCATACACTTCTGCATAGTAAGAACACAGTCTAGAGAAACACAAGGGGCTAGTGTAATAGATCATGTTGACATTTTAAATAAAAAAGTATTACCAATACTATATCACTAGTCCATATGGAATACATGTGTAGACACACTGAAACTCATAAACACCAGAAGCACAATACAGTGTACAAGTCTAACAAACTGATGCAAAATGACAGTTTATTAAAGATAAATATAAGACAGTAGACAAGGGTAAAATGTAAGGGCTACAGCTAGCATCACAGGTGCAATTAGCCCAGGCTGTAAGACTCGGTGGAATAAACAAGGTATATACAGAATCAACGACAGGTGCATAACAATATAGAGCATCAGTGCAACGTGAACAATATAATCTCGTGTACAATAATAATAATAATCTCATAATCTTTATTTTTATATAACGCTAACATATTCCGCAGCGCTTTACAGTTTTCACACATTATCATCGCTGTCCCCGATGGGGCTCACAATCTAGATTCCCTATCAGTATGTTTTTGGAGTGTGGGAGGAAACCGAAGTACCCGGAGGAAACCCACGCAAACACAGGGAAAACATACAAACTCCTTGCAGATGTTGTCCTTGTTGGGACTCGAACCCAGGACTCCAGCGCTGCAAGGCTGCAGTGCTATCCACTGAGCCTAATCAAAAATGCCCCATGTCATGATAAACACCAATGCCAATAGAGGTATACAGATCATATATACAAATTAAGCCAAATGATGTACATACCAAGTGCCACAGGGTCTCCCGCCCACCCCAGGGCGGGAGACCCTGTGTATACCTCTATTGGCATTGGTGTTTATCGTGACATGGGGCATTTTTGATTATTGTACACGAGATTATATTGTTCACGTTGCACTGATGCTCTATATTGTTATGTACCTGTCGTTGATTCTGTATGTACCTTGTTTATTCCACCGAGTCTTAATGCCTGGGCTAATTGCGCCTGTGATGCTAGCTGTAGCCCTTGCCTTTTACCCTTGTCTACTGTCTTATATTTATCTTTAATAAACTGTCATTTTGCATCAGTTTGTTAGACTTGTACACTGTATTGTGCTTCTGGTGTACTTCTACATAGTACGTATAATAGCCGTTAATTCAATTGCCGACTTTTGTGAAATTACAGACCCGACATGAAATGACACATGGTTTACATACAGTTAACCATGTCATTTCATGTAGTTTGATATATGGTTTTCACTAATAATTACATGAGTGTATGTATGCAAAATTTCACACATGTAGGGGTTAATGAAAGTTGTAAATTCGTTGGCTCCTGCCCTATTTTCTCATCCAGACAGACAAAGCCAGCGAGTGGGGCAGATAATATTAGCCTAGGGATGGTGCATTTATTTTGTGCCCCCCCGGCTACTAACATCTGCCCCCAGTCACCCCAGAAAAGGCAAATCTATAATTAGATGTGCCCTTTCTGGCACTTTGCCAGTCTATTCCCATTGCCCTGTAGCAGTGACGAATGGGTTAATAATGGGTTAAAGCCACTTTGCTATTGGAAGGTGACTTTAAGCCAGGTTAATAATTAAGAGTTGTCAATTTGACAACTATCAATTATTAATCCTATTGAAGGAAATAAAAAAAACACACACACATGAAGAATAAATAATTTTAATGAAATAAACACACATTTTTTTGACCATCTTTTATTTAACTGTTAATCCTTGCGAAGCCCTTGGTCTCCTATAATAAAGAAAAAATAATAAAACAACATTATTCTTACCTATCCGCTGGTCTGTCAGGTCCCACGCTGTAATCCTTCACAAAGGGTTAACTAGCTTTCAGCCAAGCAGCTCAAGTAATGCTGGCTGCTAAGCTGAAAGCTCCTGAATGAATGACTTCCTCTCCCGGCAACAGGAGAGGATGTATTTACTGTGGGAAGCTTCATCGGACACCGCACAGCATCAGTGACGTCAGAGGGAGTCCCCGCTGACCTGAAGTGAACTGATTGCAGTGGGAAGCAATCAATGAAGCTTCACACAGTAATCACGTTCTCTCCTGTCGCCGGGAGAGGAAGTCATTCATTCAGGAGCTTTCAGCTCAGCTGCAAGCATTAGCAGCGCTGCTTGGCTGAAAGCTAGTTAACCCTTTGTGAAGGATTACAGCGTGGGACCTGACAGACCAGCGGATAGGTAAGAATAATGTTGTTTTATTATTTTTTCTTTATTATAGGAGACCAAGGGCTTTGCAAGGATTAACAGTTAAATAAAAGATGGTCAAAAAAATGTGTGTTTATTTCATTAAAATTAATTATTCTTAATGTGTGTGTGTTTTTTATTTACTTCAATAGGATTAATAATTGAGAGTTGTCGATTTGACAACTCTCAATTATTAACCTGGCTTAAAGTCACCTTCCAATAGCAAGGTGGATTTAACCCATTATTAACCCATTCGCCACCGCTACAGGGCAATGGGAATAGACCGGCAAAGTGCCAGAAATGGCACATCTAATTATAGATTTGCCTTTTCTGGGGTGGCTGGGGGCAGATGTTAGTAGCTGGGGGAGGCACAAAATAAATGCACCCTCCCTAGGCTATTATTATCTGCCCCCACTCGCTGGCTTTGTCTGTCTGGTTGAGAAAATACAGAGGGAGCCCACGCATTTTTTTACAACAAATTTACACCTTCATTTAACCCTACATGTGTGAAATTTTGCACACATGCACTCATGTCATTGTTAGTGAAAACCATATATCAAACTACATGAAATGACATGGTTAACTGTATGTAAACCATGTGTCATTTCATGTCGTGTCTGTAATTTCACAAAAGCCGGCAATTGAATTAGCGGCTGTTATACTATGTAGAAGTGTATGACCCATATATATATGTATATATATATATATATATATTATATATATATATAATTATTTGCTTTTTGTGTAAAAAATTTTTTAACAATGTGATTTTTACATGATTTTTTACATAGAGATAACTGCTCTATGTAAAACGTCATGTTAAAATCGCATTGCATACAGATGGAAAACGGATGGTGCGATTAAAAATAGCATACAAATCGCATGATAATCGCATGACAATTGCATTTATTCGGACCGTTTTTTCCATCCAGAAAACGGACCGTTTTTTCCCCACAAATGGAAAGGAGCCCTTAGTCTTTGTATAGAGATTTTCTTTAGAAACTGCCGAGTCACCTGCTTAGGTTCTCTTCAGCCACTATTAGGATGAGCCACAATATTTGTAATCAAGGTTCCCTGGTTAGAGACCCACCCACACTTTCTCCCCTCCTGAACCAAAACCCTAGCTATGCCTCTGCTTCAAATTAAAGGTGAGAGTTTGCACTTTAAGCCCATATTGATTATGTAACTGCATCTTTTATATGTTTTGGTAAACAACTAAAATGCCCAAACTTGTGTCACTGTCCAAATATTTCTAGACCTAACTGAAAATATAAAAGCTAACCATACACAACCATATATTAATACAGCAAAAACATTAAAATATAACAACTTGCCCAGAAAGTTATGCCCATTATGCTAAACTACTGGTTTCTAAATTTGAAAACATTTTCCTGATCCTTTTATGGCAGACCATAAACTCAATAAATATCTTAAGCAGATTAATTTAATTCTAATCAGATATATGTTAAAAGTTGACCCACAATATACTTTCAATTCAAAGGAACAAAAAAAATATATTACTAAGGCACATAGGTTTAACCCTCTTAACCCCTTAACGACTGCCGATACACCTTTTAACGGCGGCAGTTAAGGGTACTTATGCCTCAGCGCCGCTTTTTAACATCGCTAAGAAATAAGTGTATATCGCAACCTTGAGGGGGAATTTGTTCGGGGGTCTCAGCTACGGGGGGTAGCTGAGACCCCAGAGAACATGATTTGGGTTGGTTTTTACTGACCCTAGTATTGCGATCGCCGTTATTAATGGTATAACGGCGACCGCAAAAATGTCTGGTTTCCCATTTAATTTCTGTCTCCTGTGATGTGATCACACATCAGAGGAGAGAGAAATAGGGTCCCCTGATCCCCCCTGGTACCTCTGGTGTCCTTGCGAGCCCCTGTGAAGTTCCCTGGGCCGCCGGCATCTTCTTTCGGGAGAAAATGGCGGGTGCATGCGCAGTGCGCCCTCTGAGATCTGCCTGCCAGCACCCGGCAACAATAGGTAATTTTTCCTATTGGTTCATTTTGATCACTTTGATAGACCCTATCACAGTGATCAAAATAAAAAAATAGTAAATCAAACCCCCCTTTATCAACCCTTTAGTTACAGTCAGGGCCAGAAATATTTGGACAGTGACACAATTTTCGCGAGTTGGGCTCTGCATGCCACCACATTGGATTTGAAATGAAACCTCTACAACAGAATTCAAGTGCAGATTGTAACGTTTAATTTGAAGGGTTGAACAAAAATATGTGTTAGAAAATGTAGGAATTGTACACATTTCTTTACAAATACTCCACATTTTAGGAGATCAAAAGTAATTGGACAAATAAACATAACCCAAACAAAATATTTTTATTTTCAATATTTTGTGGCGAATCCTTTGGAGGCAATCACTGCCTTAAGTCTGGAACCCATGGACATCACCAAACGCTGGGTTTCCTCCTTCTTAATGCTTTGCCAGGCCTTTACAGCCGCAGCCTTCAGGTCTTGCTTGTTTGTGGGTCTTTCCCTCTTAAGTCTGGATTTGAGCAAGTGAAATGCATGCTCAATTGGGTTAAGATCTGGTGATTGACTTGGCCATTGAGGAATGTTCCACTTTTTTGCACTCATGAACTCCTGTGTAGCTTTGGCTGTATGCTTGGGGTCATTATCCATCTGTACTATGAAGCGCCGTCCAATCAAGTTTGCAGCATTTGGCTGAATCTGGGCTGAAAGTATATCCCGGTACACTTCAGAATTCATCCGGCTACTCTTGTCTGCTGTTATGTCATCAATAAACACAAGTGACCCAGTGCCATTGAAAGCCATGCATGCCCATGCCATCACGTTGCCTCCACCATGTTTTACAGAGGATGTGGTGTGCCTTGGATCATGTGCCGTTCCCTTTCTTCTCCAAACTTTTGGCTTCCCATCATTCTGGTACAGGTTCATCTTTGTCTCATCTGTCCATAGAATACTTTTCCAGAACTGAGCTGGCTTCTGGAGGTGTTTTTCAGCAAATTTAACTTGGCCTGTCTATTTTTGGAATTGATGAATGGTTTGCATCTAGATGTGAACCCTTTGTATTTACTTTCATGGAGTCTTCTCTTTACTGTTGACTTAGAGACAGATACACCTACTTCACTGAGAGTGTTCTGGACTTCAGTTGATGTTGTGAACGGGTTCTTCTTCACCAAAGAAAGTATGCGGCGATCATCCACCACTGTTGTCTTCCGTGGGCTCCCAGGTCTTTTTGGATTGATGAGTTCACCAGTGCTTTATTTCTTTCTCAGGATGTACCAAATTGTAGATTTTGCCACTTCTAATGTTGTAGCAATTTCTTGGATGGGTTTTTTTCTGTTCTTGCAGCTTAAGGATGGCTTGTTTCACCTGCATGGAGAGCTCCTGTGACCGCATGTTTCCTTCACAGCAAAACCTTCCAAATGCAAACACCACACCTCAAATCAACTCCGGCCCTTTCATCTGCTTAATTGAGAATGACATAACAAAGGGATTGCCCACACCTGTCCATGAAATAGCCTTGGAGTCATTTGTCCAATTACTTTTGGTCCCTTTAAAAACGGTGGCACATGTTAAGGAGCTGAAACTCCTAAACCCTTCATCCAATTTTAATGTGGATACCCTCAAATGAAAGCTGAAAGTCTGGACTTCAACTGCATCTGTAAATCCAAAAAGAAAAATGGGAAGCTTATATCACCATAAAAATACAAATTTTATTCAAAATGTTTAAAATACATATACGGATATAAGAATCCGAAAAATGGGGACACAAAATGCAGAAAAATGGCCCAAAAGCAGGTACAGACAAGATAGAAATATCCTAATAGCGCATATATCCGTGTTAATACATTCAAAAGGCTAATGGTTTTCTATATATCAGTGTTTCCACATTCAAAAGCTGTATAAGCTAAAGCAGGGGTCCCCAACCGCCGGTCCGCGGCCCACCACCGGGCCGTAGCAGTCCTGATGCCGGGCCGCGGAGCCACGGCACAGAACGCTGGACCCACATGGAGCCGGCAGCTGTAGCGCTGTAGTGACAGCTACAGTCGCCGGCTCCATCATCGATACTCACCCTCCGCCGCTGCGATCCCTGTCCCGGCCGTGGCAGCTTCATCCAGCGCTGAGTGGTGACGTATACCGCTCATTAAGGACATGAATATGGACGCGACGCCACTCCCATAGGTGGCATCCATATTCATGTCCTTAATGAGCGGTATTACGTCACCGCTGCGCACAGGAGGAAGCTGCCGGCGCCGGCAGGGATGCAGGGACCTGCAGCGACGGAGTGAGGAGGGTAAGTATGATGGGGGGAGGACGGGGGAGCCCAGGAGAGGGTGGGAGAGGAGCCTTGTATACAAGGGAGGGTGCGGAGCCATAGTGGGAGCGGAGCCATGTATATAGGGTGGGAGCGGAGCCATGTATATAGGGTGGGAGAGGAGCCATAGTGGGAGCAGAGCCTTGTATATAGGGTGGGAGCGGAGCCATGTATAATAAGAGGGTGGGAGAGGAGCCATGTATATAGGGTGGGAGAGGAGCCATGTATATAGGGTGGGAGAGGAGCCATAGTGGGAGCGGAGCCTTGTATATAGGGTGGGAGCGGAGCCATGTATATAGGGTGGGAGAGGAGCCATGTATATAGGGTGGGAGAGGAGCCATGTATATAGGGTGGGAGCGGAGCCATGTATAAGAGGGTGGGAGCAGAGCCATGTATACGAGGGTGGGAGCAGAGCCATAGTGGGAGCGGAGCCATGTATAAGAGGGTGGGAGCGGAGCCTTGTATACAGGGAGGGTGCAGAGCCATGTATAAGAGGGTGGGAGCAGAGCCTTGTATATAGGGTGTGAGAGGAGCCATGTATATAGGGTGGGAGCGGAGCCTTGTATATAGGGTGGGAGAGTAGCCATGTATATAGGGTGGGAGCAGAGCCTTGTATATAAGATAAGAATGATAAGAATGCACTACTACTAAACTACAACCCTGTCCATAGCCCCGCCCCCTTATGACCAAAGCCCCACCCCTGCCACACCTCCATCCCCGCCCTGCCGGGCCATGGAAGAATGGTCTTGCTTGAAGCCGGTCCCTGGTGCAAAAAAGGTTGGGGACCACTGAGCTAAAGGCAAAGATACCAGACAGAATTCATCATGCCCATAAGTATATTTGGAGACATCCCTCAAACAGATATATATATGCGCATAAAATAGCCAAAGAAAGTCATAAACTTGCCCTCCCACTAATAATGCTAGCGCTTGTATTACCAATGTGCAAATGCAGAGTCTGCAGCAAGTGCTGTGTTGTATACGAAAAATCGCTTTCAGATGCACAGAGTGATATAGAGTATATATAAATAGAACCGCTAGTGGGAGATCATACCTGCCAGTAGCCTGGAGAAATTGCACAAATTTTGTGGTCTATTTTCTTCTGATACCCTTGTGAAAATAAAAAAATTGGTTCCAAAGAAAATTTTTTTGTGAAAAAAAGTAAAATATTCAATTTTTCCTTACACATTTCTTTAGTTCTCGTGAAGCACCTGAAGGGTTAATAAACTTCTTGAATGTGGTTTTGTGCACCTTGAGATGTGCGTTTTTAGAATGGTGTAACTTTTGGGTATTTTCTGTTATATTGACCCCAACTCACTTCAAATGTAAGGTGGTCCCTAAAAAAAGGCTTTTGTAAATTTTGAAAAATGAGAATTCGCTGGTCAATTTTTAACTCTTATAACGTCCGAAAAAAAAATTGTGTTTCCAAAATTTTGCTGATGAAAAGTAGACATGTGGGAAATGTTATTTGTTAACTTTTTTGTGTGACACCGCTCTCTGATTTAAGTGTACAAAAATTAAAAGTTTGAAAATTGCAAAAAAAATCCATTTTTCATAAATAAACACAAGTTATACCGAAGAAATTTTACCACGAACATGAATTGCAATATGTCACGAAAAAATAGTCTCAGAATCAGTGGGATACAATGAAGCATTCCAAAGCTATAACCTGGGCTGTGGAGTTGGATCAAGTCGGAGTCATGGAGTTCAGTCGGAGCCCATTTTGGTGGAGTCGGAGTCGAAGTTGGTAGAAAATGGTGGAAAAGGGCAATTGTGGATCAAGCCACTTGGTGGGGCAGCACTTCTTTAATGATTGAGCGATTGCTTGAGCTGAAACCCTTCCTTGTAGATATGACCAACCCTCAGGTAACACTACATGAAGGTCAATGGACACGGGTGGCTGAATTGAAGGAATTACTTCATCGCCCTTTTACAGTTAGTAAAAGTTACAAGCTGAAGATTTAACTTCTGGCATTTTTATAATGGAGGGGAAGAACTTGTTGTTTTGCCTGTCCCAAAGAGGTTTAATCGCAGATGGCATTGCTACTTCAATTAAACTGAGAGAGACACTGCTATTAGAAAATAAAATTCTTCTGGCAGCTGTTTATGTGGACCCGAGTCATTGTATATTGCTGGATGATCAACAGCTTACTAAAGGAAAAGAAGCTCTGACTAAGGTAGCAGTTAGGATGAGCGGGCTACAGGACGGTCAAGAGCAAGAGGACTCGGGTCCCGCCAGTGCTGCTGCTTCATTCTCATCAGATGAGGAGTTTGATTTAGACAAGTATTTGGACGACATGGAGCAGGAAAAGCATTGCTGCAGGGAAAAAGATTCCACTCCCATAGAAAACAGATTGACCATACTTCAGCAAAATTTTTTACTTTGTCTCAAAGAAGTAGAGAAGTTCAATCGTTCATCAAAGCTGATTGTGCATGAGGCAATTCCTTTATACCCTGAAATTGTTAGAGATGTTGCCCATATAGTTACTGCTTTGCCACCAACCCAAGTTAGTGTACAGAGGTTGTTCTCTAGCCTTGAAATAATTAGGTCAGATTTGAGGTAATCTATGAAGGAGAATCTGATGGAGGCGATACTATTTCTCAGAACAAATTCATAGACTGCACAAATGTTATTCAGTACATTTTTGTTGAAAACTGTTTTTTTACACTTACTGCATAGTGTATAATAAATTCTAAATATGCAAAAAAATTTTGTTCTAACATTGTATTCCAATAAATATATTTTATGTTCTATCGAAATGGCTTGATTATTGTATCATAATAATGATTAAAAGCCTGATGTTACCATTTTACTACAGTAAATTTATCACTTAAACTTAAACATGAGCCATGTATGAGGGAGCCGGAGTTGGAGTCGGTGTCATGAAAACTGAGGAGGCGGAGGTTTGGCTTACCGACTCCACAGCCCTGGCTATAACCTCATATAGTGACAGTGGTCAGAATTGTAAAAATTGGCTTAGTCATTAAGTACCAAATTGGCTGTCACTAAGGGGTTAAATCTAAAATTCCATCATGCCTCCTTGCTCAAAACTTGGTTGTCAAAATCTTCTTTTACATAGAAGATCTAGCAAGGTCAATACCTTAAAATGTTAGACATTTTGAGTATCCCTTATAATATGACTATTTATGCTTTGCAACAGGGGTCTCCTTCTGTTAGATTAGATTACCCATAAGGTCCACAGTCCACTTTCCAAAATGGCGAATAGTTTTACTGATCTAATTCACAAGCTTACAATTTCTACATTCATTGTAAATTTGTAACGGGGTCACTGTGAAGCAGCGACAGAGGGTTTTTTGCCCTGTAGCATTCCTTGCCAATAAGCTGTCACTAAATTGTCAATTCAGGAGAGCTGATTGTTACTGTTATAGGACCCCTGCCTGTAACTCCTCTGAGAGCACTGTGGTTGGCA
Source organism: Oophaga sylvatica (assembly GCA_033576555.1). Lineage (NCBI taxonomy): Eukaryota > Metazoa > Chordata > Amphibia > Anura > Dendrobatidae > Oophaga > Oophaga sylvatica. The sequence continues at coordinate 375,471,509 of JARQOD010000004.1, read as the reverse complement.
CTGGTATGTGAGCATTATGTCTGGCACTATCATTGTGGTATTATGGTTTGGATGATTCCTTATTTAATAAATCATACACAGGTGAAAAAAAGAGATAGTTCATCAAGGAATATATCTATTCATCCAAAAGAATTATATCTCATAGGTATATCCAGGTACACAAGTATTTCAGGTACATAAGTATTTCAACGTTTCGGCATAACTCAGCCTTTTTCAAGAAGTACCTGTTATGATTCGGTAGCTGAGGAGTGCAGGTAAAAAAGGCAATACACCAGAGCAGTTGGAATCTATGAGATTGCAGTACCCTGACTAACCACCACAACTAGAGGCAGCCGTGGAGCGTTCCTACGTTGGTCCTAGACGCCTCGTCACAGCCTGAGAAACTAACTACACCTAAAGATAGAAATAGGAAAGCTATCTGCCCCGGAGCAGAACCCCAAAGATAACAGAAAGCCCCCAAACATGTAATGGCGGTTAGACAAGAGGAAATACTGACACAGAAAGAAAATAGTATGAGCAAACGCTGGGGCCCAAACTATCTAAATAGAAAAGGATAGGAAGGGTACTTACTGCAATCCCAGAAAACCCTGAAAAGCACCAACTCTACTAATTTCAAAATCACCTGAGATCACACGACCTCTACCACCTAAATTAGTTCTCTGGTGTAACAAAATCAAAACAGCAGCCACTGAAAAAACTGGAAAAAGCAAAAGAACAAAACTCAGTGGCTGAACTAAACTGAGAGGGCAGAAGCCCCCGGAGGGGACCCTGAAGGCCCCCAAAGAAGTGCAGGACAAAATGCAAAAATATAGCACAAACACAAAAGAAGCAAAAGTCTTATCTGTAAGCAGGAGATGCAGACACGACACAGAAGGCTACAAGGGAAACTGGAATGAAGGATTCAGACCAGAACAATTGATCACCGGCAACCCTGATGGGAAAATGACTCCCTTATATAAGACCAGTCAGTAACACCTGATTCCCAGTCCTCACAATCTTCACTAGCACCGCCTGCAACCACCAGAGGGAGCCTCTGCTCAGAACTCATCTCAAACCCATTCACAACAGTACCCCCCCCTTGAGGAGGGGTCACCGAACCCTCATTTGAGCAACCAGGTCGGTCAGGAAGAGTTCTATGATACGCACGGATAAGTCTCCTAGCATGGATGTCCGAAGCAAACACCCAAGAATTGTCTTCCTGACCATAACCTCTCCATTTAACCAAATACTGGAGTTTCCGTCTAGAAAAACGAGAATCCAATATTTTCTCAACCACATACTCCAGATTGCCCTCAACCAAAACAGGGTCAGGAGGCACAGCAGCAGGAACCACTGGCTCAACAAAACTCTTCAACAAGGACTTGTGGAACACGTTATGGATCTTAAATGTCCCTGGAAGAAGCAAACGAAAAGAAACAGGATTAATAATCTCCATGATCTTATAAGGTCCAATGAACCTAGGCTTAAATTTAGGAGATGCTACTCTCATAGGAATATTCTTTGAGGACAACCAGACCAAGTCCCCCACTTTAAACCGAGGACCATCAGTCCTATGCCGGTTAGCAAACCGCTGGGCCTTCTCCTGAGAGAGGGACAACCTCTCCACTACCTGGTCCCAAATCTGTTGCATACGCTCCACAACAGAGTCAACACCTGGACAGACAGAAGCCTCCGTCTGTCCTGAAGAAAATCGAGGGTGAAACCCAGAATTACAGAAAAACGGAGACATCAAAGTGGCAGAGCTAGCCCTATTATTAAGAGCAAACTCAGCCAAAGGCAAAAAAGAGACCCAGTCATCCTGATCAGCAGACACAAAGCATCTTAGATAAGTCTCCAATGTCTGGTTTGTTCTCTCAGTTTGACCATTGGTCTGAGGATGAAATGCCGAGGAGAAAGACAATTGAACACCCAGTTTAGAACAAAAAGTCCTCCAAAATCTGGAAACAAACTGGACTCCTCTGTCAGACACAATGTTCTCAGGAATGCCGTGTAAACGAACCACGTGCTGAAGGAACAACGGCACCAATTCAGAGGAGGAAGGCAACTTAGGTAATGGCACAAGATGTATCATTTTGGAAAACCTATCACAAATTACCCAGATGGTGGTCATTCTCTGAGAAACAGGAAGATCGGAAATGAAATCCATAGAGATATGGGTCCATGGTCTCTTGGGCACAGGCAATGGCATCAACAAACCACTAGAGCGAGAGCAAGGCTTGGAGCGAGAGCAAGTCCCGCAGGACTGCACAAATTCCCTGACATCACGAGACAAGGTAGGCCACCAAAAGGACCGACTAACCAAGTCTCTGGTACCAAAAATTCCGGGATGCCCAGCCAATGCGGAACAATGAATCTCAGACATCACACTCTTTTTCCATTGGTCCGGGACAAACAATTTTCCAACAGGGCAGCGCTCGGGCCTATCCTCCTGACACCCCTCCAGAGCAAGTCTCAAATTGGGCGAGATGGCGGAAAGAACTACACCCTCTTTCAAAATAACAGAAGGATCAGATAACTCAGGAGAGTCCGCAAGGAAACTCCTCGAGAGGGCATCCGCCTTAACATTCTTAGTGCCAGGAAGAAAGGAAACCACAAAATTAAAACGTGTGAAAAACAAGGCCCACCTGGCCTGTCTAGGATTGAGTCGCTTGGCAGATTCCAGATAGACCAGATTCTTATGGTCGGTAAGGACCACCACCTGATGTTTGGCTCCCTCCAGCCAATGTCTCCACTCTTCAAAAGCCCACTTCATGGCCAATAACTCCCGATTACCCACGTCATAATTACGTTCAGTAGGAGAAAATTTTCGAGAGAAAAAGGCACAAGGGTTACTTTTAGAGGTCTCTGGATCTTTTTGGGACAAAACGGCACCTGCCCCAATTTCAGAGGCATCAACCTCCACCTGAAATGGCAGAGAAACATCAGGCTGCCGTAGAACAGGAGCAGAAGTGAATCTCTGCTTAAGTTCCTGAAATGCAGAGACTGCCTCAGGAGGCCAATTCACCACATCAGAACCCTTTCTGGTCAAATCAGTTAATGGTTTAACAATAACCGAGAAATTACCAATAAATTTACGATAAAAATTGGCAAAACCCAAAAATCTCTGAAGAGCCTTTAATGAAGTAGGTTGGACCCAATCACAGATGGCCTGAACCTTGACCGGGTCCATTTCAATAACAGATGGGGACAAAATGAATCCCAGAAATGAGATCCTCTGTACGCCAAAAAGACACTTTGATCCCTTCACATACAGAGCATTCTCTCTCAAAATCTGGAACACAGTTCGAACATGTTTCACATGAGAGTCCCAGTCATTAGAAAAAATCAAGATATCATCCAAATAAACAATCAGAAATTTGTCCACAAAATCCCTGAAAATGTCATTCATGAAGGACTGGAAGACAGAAGGAGCATTAGTGAGCCCAAAGGGCATCACTAGGTACTCAAAATGCCCTTCAGGGGTATTGAATGCCGTCTTCCATTCATCCCCGTGCTTAATGCGAATAAGGTTATACGCCCCCCTGAGGTCAAGCTTGGTAAACCAAGTAGCGTTTTTCACCCTGGAAAACAGGTCAGAAATCAAGGGTAACGGGTATTGATATTTCACAGTAATATTGTTCAAGAGACGATAATCAATACACGGCCTTAATGAACCATCTTTTTTGGCCACAAAGAAAAAACCGGCACCCAAGGGTGAAGAGGATGGTCTGATATGACCCTTCTCCAATGATTCCTTGATATAAGACCGCATAGCGTCATGTTCAGGTACAGACAAGTTAAAAAGGCGACCTTTAGGGAATTTACTACCCGGCACTAATTCAATAGCGCAGTCATAGCTCCTATGGGGAGGCAAGGATGCAGATTTACTTTCGCTAAACACATCAGAAAAATCAAACAAAAAGTCAGGAACATCCTGAGCCTGGGGGAGGCAGAAAAAACAGGAGTGTTGGTATTAACACATTGGCAGCCCCAACTGGTTACAGACACAGATTTCCAATCCAAAACAGGATTATGAGACTGTAACCAAGGGAAACCCAGCATGATAATGTCATGCAGATTATATAGAACCAAAAATTTGCAGCACTCCTGGTGATCAGGTTCAACCCTCATTATCACCTGAGTAGAAAACTGGGGTTTATTCTCAGCCAAAGGGGTAGAATCGATCCCCAGTAGGGGAATAGACTTCTGTAGGGGTATCAAGGGAAACCCACAACGTTTAGCAAAATCATAATCCATCAGGTTAATAGCTGCTCCAGAATCAACGAAAGCCTGAGCAGAAAATGAGGACAGAGAGCATATCAGAGTGACAGTTAACAAAAACTTAGTCTGAACACTACCCAAGACAACTGAGCGTGCAAAACGTCTTCCCCGCTTAGGGCAGACTGAAATAGCATGAGAGGCATCACCACAGTAGAAACATATCCCATTGCGCTTTCGAAACTCATGACGCTGTGCCCCAGACACCACTCTATCACACTGCATGGGTTCAGAAGCTGGTTCACAAGGCAACACCATTCCACGCATACTTCTCCGCTCACGCAAACGTCTGTCAATTTGAATCGCTAATGACATAGAATCATTGAGACCAGAGGGGACAGGGAATCCCACCATAACATCCTTTACATTATCTGACAGACCTTTCCGGAAAAGGGCTGCCAAAGCGTCGTCATTCCATTTGGTCAGGACTGCCCACCTACGGAATCTCTGACAGTATAACTCAGCGTCATCAAGCCCCTGATTTAATGCCAACAAGGTTTTTTCAGCTTGATCAGTGACATTAGGCTCATCGTACAATAACCCCAAAGCCTGAAAAAACGCATCAACATCACTCAAAACAGGATCCCCAGGTATCAGGGAAAAAGCCCAATCCTGAGGATCGCCGCGCAGGAGAGAGATGATAATTTGAACCTGCTGCGCTGCGTTTCCTGAGGACTTAGATTTTAAGGCAAAAAACAATTTACAATTATTTTTGAAATTCTGAAACTTAGCTCGATCCCCTAAAAACAAATCTGGCATGGGGATCCTAGGTTCCACAACAGGCAACCTAGCAAGATATGCAGCAATACTCTGAACCTCAGTGGCAAGCTGATCCACACGGCCAGACAACTGTGCAAACTCCATTGGGAGAAAATATCCTCCCCAGCACCCAGAGATACAGAGGAAAAAAAAAATGCAACAAACAGAAAAATATCTCTGACAACCTTTTTTCTTTCACAATATTTTTTTCCCTTCTGTGAGTACCATACAATTTTAAATTTTTTGGGCCGGTGATACTGTTATGATTCGGTAGCTGAGGAGTGCAGGTAAAAAAGGCAATACACCAGAGCAGTTGGAATCTATGAGATTGCAGAACCCTGACTAACCACCACAACTAGAGGCAGCCGTGGAGCGTTCCTACGTTGGTCCTAGACGCCTCGTCACAGCCTGAGAAACTAACTACACCTAAAGATAGAAATAGGAAAGCTATCTGCCCCGGAGCAGAACCCCAAAGATAACAGAAAGCCCCCAAACATGTAATGGCGGTTAGACAAGAGGAAATACTGACACAGAAAGAAAATAGTATGAGCAAACGCTGGGGCCCAAACTATCTAAATAGAAAAGGATAGGAAGGGTACTTACTGCAATCCCAGAAAACCCTGAAAAGCACCAACTCTACTAAATTTCAAAATCACCTGAGATCACACGACCTCTACCACCTAAATTAGTTCTCTGGTGTAACAAAATCAAAACAGCAGCCACTGAAAAAACTGGAAAAAGCAAAAGAACAAAACTCAGTGGCTGAACTAAACTGAGAGGGCAGAAGCCCCCGGAGGGGACCCTGAAGGCCCCCAAAGAAGTGCAGGACAAAATGCAAAAATATAGCACAAACACAAAAGAAGCAAAAGTCTTATCTGTAAGCAGGAGATGCAGACATGACACAGAAGGCTACAAGGGAAACTGGAATGAAGGATTCAGACCAGAACAATTGATCACCGGCAACCCTGATGGAAAATGACTCCCTTATATAAGACCAGTCAGTAAGACCTGATTCCCAGTCCTCACAATCTTCACTAGCACCGCCTGCAACCACCAGAGGGAGCCTCTGCTCAGAACTCATCTCAAACCCATTCACAACAAGTACCTATAACTTGAGATGAATCATGATAACGGAGAACAGCGTCCCAGAAGAAGTGCAGCAGCAGTGAACGCCGAAACGTTGAAATACTTATGTACCTGAAATACTTGTGTACCTGGATACACCTATGAGATATAATTCAATTGGATGAATAGATATATTCCTTGATGAACTATCTCTTTTTTTCACCTGCATGTGATTTATTAAATAAAGAGTGACTTTTTTCTGCAATATTTTGTGTGCCGGAGTTTGTTATATTATATTATTACTATTTTTCTCCTGAGCACCTACAAAAAAGTGAGCACCCCCCTATTTATTGATTGGATGATTCCTTGACATGCCAGAGTAGTCAGATGTGTCCATGATATTCTATTCTTACAGGATATGAAATATAACGCAAAGACTTAAAGCACAAAGTAAGAAATCATGGTGTGCAAGATTAAATACATTCCTGATGAGAATAGTACAAAGGTGTTTAATAAAACTAATACATTTAATATTGTACCAAATTACAACTGTTTTAGTAGAACATGAGTGCTAGTGACCTGTATCTGTTCTTTATATTTACATACAGACATGTTTTCTTTATATTAATTGTCAATAAAAGTTCAAGAGAACCAAAAGGTGGGAGACGTCTACTTACAGAATTCTGTACTTAAGGGACATTTAGATTGGATTATATTGTGAATTCTGTTATGAAATAATTGTAAAACAATTGTGTTAAGTACAAAAAAGCCATTGTTGCTTTGCCAAGAACGGTAGCTCCATGCAATGCTAACACATTGCTTTTACATAATTAGCCAACCATTGGCAATGTTTTTCAATTTGAAACAAATTGTTAGATTGTAAGTGTTGCAGTGGTTTCTTTTAACACTGCGAATAGAACAAAGTATTGACGATTAGTAAAGTGTATTAGGACAAATTACACTATCACCTCATGTTTGACGTATTAAAATACATTTAAAAACCTTGAGGCTCCCTTGTGTGGCTGCTTGGAGTGTCTTAAAAGCAATGAATGAAACTCCCATGTTATAGCTTGTTATCTCCCCTATAATCTGCCCCTTTTTTATGAGTAATGATTAAAAAGTACCTATATTCTCGATACATTGTATATCACCCATACATATTTGTTGGCATGTGACCATTTGTAACTTGGATATAAAAAGGATGTGTGATGTGTCCATTTCCAGTGATCTCAGGCGCTTTGAAATATGCACATTGATTTCATGTTATGGAAGATGTGCGTATACACTGTGATGACGGTCATCCTAGCATTTCATCCAAAAAAGCTACTATACTTTATTCATACAATCTTCATTATTCAATAGCCCACTTTCAGCTGTATGTAACTTGAAAGGTAGCTTCTTGTATACAGTCCCATCTTTAGTACTATATACTACGTCACATTCACCTAAATTCTCCTCATCTTCTTCGTACTCCTGTTTGCAATCTTCATCTTGACATGACACATCCTGAGGACTATCTGCTAACCTTTCATAGCTCTGCTTCCAGCAAAACATCTTCTTGGATTTGACCCCCCATATACTTAGTGCAACAGCAATAATCAACAGTAATAAAACCAAAACAGGTGCCGCAGTAGAAAAATGTGGAGAGAGAGAGACTGTGGAGCTGGCTGGAAACTTCAGGTTCTTCAAAGCAACTTGCTCAGCTTCTAGTTGTAGATGCTTTATGCACAAAACTGCAATGCAAGAAAGTATATGATTAGTTACTGTAATTTTTTCATGACCTTTTCTAACTCAAGTACTCACATTCTAACTATTCATAAATGAGAAGAAAGAATCCTAGGCGGCAATTTGTGTTCTCTGGTTGACATAAAAGGGTTTTCCAATACTCGGACAACCCCTTCTGGATAACTATGTTTCCTCCCACTAAAATAATAACACCTATACTCACCTCTGGTGCTGGCGCCGTTCCAGTGGTGTCGCTACTGGCTCTCCAGGGTCCCACATGACATTGATGTATCACATGATAACTGCAGCCAATCAGTGCTGGCTTAATTCCCCCCTTCTTCAGACAAATCAAGTCATCTGGAGGAAGTGAGATCTGCTGCTGCTGCCCTCTCACTTCATCTTGATGTCAATTATGTCTGTGGTAGAGGAGAGTGAAGCCAGCGCTGACTCGCCACAGGAATCGTGTGACATAACAATGTCACATAAGCCTCGGGAGAGCCAGTGTTGACACCGCTGGAATGGCGCCAGCATCAGAAGTGAATATAGGTGTTATTTTACTGGAGGGGAAACAAAGTGATTCCTAAGGGGTTGTCTGAGTAGTGGACAACCCTTTAATGTTCTAAACAGGAACCTGTCAGTATGATTTTACTAATAAAGAGAGCACATCAGATTACTACAAAACAGGTATACTGTCTATCAGTGTTCTGCAACATATTCAAATTATAAGAAAATGATGTGCACACTGTATAGTTGATGATTGGTGCTGGCTGAACAAAGTGTCCAATATAATAGAGAAAACAGCCATTCATAGGGACACAAAGAAAAGGAACATTTCCATGCTTGGGATGTTCCTGTTGTGCCAATGTGATTAAATCAGAGGACATTGTCCACCCACACACTGGGAAGAGATATAAAATCAATGGATTTTATACATGTGACACCAACTTTGTGGTATATCTAATCAAATGCCTGTGTGGCCTCCTCTACATAGGAGAGACCACGCAACACATTAGAGAAAGAATCTCAAGTCACAAGTCCACCATTAGATTAAAAAATACATGGCTTCCGGTTCCGTATCACTTCTCCACAGCAAACCATTCTGTATCACAGCTCCGTTTCCAGGTGATAGAGCAAGTGGATAAACCAAGACGGGGGGGTAACCACACTAAGCTCCTCAAACAGCGGGAATCCTTTTGGATCCACACACTGCAGACCTTAGCTCCCAAAGGACTCAATAGGGAGCTCGATTTTACCTTTTGCTGATTGTCCATTACATTGTTTATGATTATTTGACTTCTTTATTTCCAGGTTCACTGTTCCTTGTTGCTACTTTAACCTTCTTCTTTTTCAGATTTCTTAACAGGGATATCATGTGAGGATAGTCCACAAAAAGGCTATTTTCTTTTCCTCCTCTCCTCAATCACTCGGTGGTAAGTTCTACAAACACACACCCCTTAAAAAATTTTCTCATTATTTCTTTCTTTTTTTTTTTTACTTTCTATTTGTAATTTTACTTTTTTGTCAGTTTATAATTTTTTACTTTTATTTTTTATTTTTTATTTTTTTTCCATTTTTTAAGTTTTTATTTTTTCCATTTTTTCTAGCTTTATTTTATTTTACAATTTTTTATTTATTTTTTTCTATTTTTTCTATTTTTTCAATTCCTTTGTTTATTTGTTCATGGTTTTCTACTTTCTTTTTTTACTATTTTTATTATCATTTTATTAATTTTTATTGTTTGTTTTTTCCTTTTTTATTTTTGTTTCTTTGTTTGTACGTTCCATGATTTTTTCAATTATTATGATTTCCCTTGAATAATTTCATAATTTTATTTTTTTCGAACTTCCTTTTTTCCAGAAAATTGCCCCATTGACATAGGTTACCCCTCTCCTGATTTTCCTTATTTTTATTTTCTTTCTCTCTGTTTTGCCTTTTGGCTCCTTATTTTTATTTTCTTTCTCTCTGTTTTGCCTTTTGGCTCCTTATTTTTATTTTTTATTTTTACTTGCCTTTTTCTAGGTCTGCATAATGTACCCCATTATACTTCAGGAATCTTCCATGTATCTCAGAGAACTGTGGATGCCCCCTCCATTTTTTCTCCCCCTTCCCTCTTTCTTTCTTTTTCTTCTCTCTCCACCTCTCTTCCTTGCTCCCCTACATATCCTTATCGCTAGACATCCCTCAACCACTCTTACTATAACATTACTCTGGGTTATTTCAAGCTCATATCCTCTCTTCTCTTCTCCCCTATCTTCACAAACCCGAGCTGCGCATGCGTAGTATGCATGACACGCTCCTGTGTGCCAGGCCTCCTCTCAGTCTTACTCATCCTCTTAGTGACCGTGGCTAGTAACGCTATGCGGCGGTGCACATGCGCAGTATACAATGACATGCTCCTGCGTGTCTGGCCTCTCCTTGGTTTCTGCCGGCGTCGCTGGGGGCATTGATCATGACCGGATATGTGGCGTAGACGCCTGATTTAAGCGCCACTATGGCCAGTACTTCTCACACTTTTCCTGCTGAACGGACTGCTCCTTTCTGCCTTTCATACCAGGTTTGTGCTATGTCTTCTGAACTCTGATTTGCCATATACTTGTGATACGACTGCTTCACTTCTTTTTCCTTTTTGATACTTATTTATTTTCTTTCACTTATTTCCACATATAGCCTGCACAGGACTTGGCTCCTGCCTATCCTCTCCCTCCATACTTTGCATTCTAAGGTTAGTTATATTTTGTACCTACTGGACCAGTTTACCTGGAATACTGCATTTAAACTGTACCTGTGAGCCTATGTATAATAGCTGTTACTTTTGCCACTATATTGATCCCCGGTTTTTTCCGATTACTTTACTTAATCCAGTGTTCTGTAACATGCAATTATCATATATGAATATACATTGTCTATTATTATTTTCTCCGGGGCTTAGTGGCATTTTATTACCATATAGGACCAGTTTACCTGGAATACTGCATTTATACTGTACCTGTGAGCCTCTGTATAATAGCTGTTACTTTTGCCACTATATTGATCCCCGTTTTTTCTCCGATTATTTTACTTAATCCAATGTTCTGTAACATGCAATTATCATATATGAATATACATTGTCTATAATTATATTCTCCGGGGCTTAGTAAACATTCTATTACCATATAGGAGGATACTGTTTGACCTTCAGGGTTATGTATACTGCTCCCTCAGATCTATATTGGTTGGCCTATAGTATAACTAAACTACTATTATGTACTCTCTTGGCCTATGCGACCATTTTCTCTTTACATTTATTTTCAATGATATTCTGATTATGGGACTCTATTTTGTATATTATTTTGTATATATGTATATAGTATTTCTCTATGTTATTTGTCAAATGTACAGTATCTGGCTGATGTTGATGTCTATGTTTTATTTCACAGTGAGGCTTTGAAAAAGACCACATATGGTCGAAACGTTAACCCCATCAGTTTTGTCCATTCTGTTTTCATACCACACAATAATTTGTGGTTCATGTCTATACTATTGATGTAATAAATGGAACTTGATTTGCTTCACATTCAATATTGAGTGCGGCTGTTTTCTCTATTATACTGCAACATATTCAGTCATACCACACTCCTACACATAAGAATATATACATAGTATTTTCTCCCTCCTGGGTCAATTGTCAACACTTGACAACTTTATATACCTTTCTGGATTAGTATACCAGGAAAGACACTTCTAGGTTCTACATTACATCCCTTAAACTAGCAATGCAAATTCTTCACCACAATTGAGAGAGAAGTTTGCGAGAAAATGACTATATAATATGATAAAACTTGGTGAGTCTCATCCTATGATTTTAACCTTGAATCTATTGTTCCAATAACACCACATTTCTCCTGGGCTATTAGAATTATGTGCTGTTTGTTCTCTCTCTATACATGTTAATAATTAATTACCAGCAGATACAGTCATGGTCAAAAGTGTTGGCACTCTTGAAATTGTTCTAGAAAATGAAGTATTTCTCCCCAAAAATTATTGCAATTACACATGGTTGTGTTACGTTTATTTTCTTTTTGTGTACTGGAACATCACAAAAACTGAGAAAAAAGGCAAATTGGACATAATTTCATACAAAAAGCCAATAATGGGCAGGGCAAAATAGTTGACACTTTTCCAATTTGTGAGTAAACAACTTTGTTTCAAGTATGTGATGCTCATTCAAACTCTACTGTGGCAAGTAACAGGTGTGGGCAATATGAAAATCACACCTGAAACCAGATAAAAAGGGAAAAGTTGACTCAATCTTTGCATTGTGAGTCTGTGTGTGCCACACTAAGTATGGAGTTCAGACAAGCTAAGACGGTCACAGAAGAGCACCAGCCAAGCGTAGCTTTGGGTGATGTAATGCAGCTCCAGCCGGGTGCCTCAGATGAGGAAGACAGGTGCAGAGTTGGATGAAAACCGGTTGGCAGGAGCGCAAAAACAGGGGCTAAATTAATAAACAATCGTATAATTTTATTTTATTTAAACCACAACGAATTTCAACAGGTACTGGTTACTTAAGAAACAAAATTGTGCACAATATCAACAATCTCAAGTTTACAAGTCTATCTCCAGAGATCTTGATGTTCCTTTGTCCATGGTGCACAACTTAATCAAGAAGTTTAGAACCCACATCAGAGGAGAGAGAAATATGGTTCCCCGGGTCCCCCGACCTGTCCCCTGTACCTCCCGGTGTCCTCGCCTTCCTCCCTTGTCTCCCGAAGCTCCCGGCGTCTTCTTCCTGCCGGCAGATTCATTCATTCAGTGCAGGTACATTTTGATCAATGTGATAAACGCTATCACAGTGATCAAAATAAAAAAAATGTAAATAAACCCCCCCTTTATCACCACCTTAGTTAGGGACATATAATGAAATAAAGAAAATGTATTTATTTTCATTTTTCCATTAGGGTTAGGGTTAGGGTTATAATTAGGGTTAGGGTTGGAATTAGGGTCACAATTAGGGTTAGACTTACAATTAGGGTTAGGCTTACAATTAGGGTTGGAATTAGGGTTGGGATTAGAGATAGGGATGTGTTGGGGTTAGGGTTGGAGCTAGAATTGAGGGGTTTCCACTATTTAGGCACATCAGGGGAAACACGACATGGCGTTCAAAAACTCAAATGGTGCTCCCTCCCTTCCGAGCCTTGCCGTGCGCCCAAACAGTGGTTTACCCCAACATATGGGGCATCAGGACAAATTGCACACCAATTTTGGAGTTCTAAATTCTCCTGTTACACCTGGGAAAATAAAAAATAGCTGGCTAAAAAATAATTTTTGATGAAAAAAAAATATTTTTTTTCACGGCTCTGTGTTTATAAACTTCTGTGAAGCACTTGGGGTTCAAAGTACTCACCACACATCTAGATAAGCTCCTTGGGGTATAGTTTCCAAAATGGTGTCACTTACGGGGGGTTTCTACTGTTTAGGCACATCAAGGGCTCTGCAAACACAACATGACGCCCGCAGAACATTCCATCAAAGTCTGCATTACAAAATAGCCCTCCTTCCCTTCCAAGCTCTCCCATGCGCCCAAACAGTGGGTTTCCCCCCACATATGGGGTATCAGCGTACTCAGGAAAAATTGCACAACAACTTTTGTGGTCCAATTTCTCCTGTTACCCTTGGGAAATATAAAAATAACGGGCTAAAAAATCATTTTTGAGGAAAAAAGAGATTTTTTATTTTCACGGCTTTACGTTATAAAATTCTGTGAAGAACTTGGAGGTTCAAAGTGCTCACCACACATCTAGATAAGTTCCTTAAGGGGTCTAGTTTCCAAAATGGGGTCACTTGTTGGGAGTTTCCAACTAACGTGAAGTACAATATGTCACGAAAAAACAGTCTCACAATCAGCGGGAATTGTTAAAGCGTTCCAGAGTTATAACCTCATAAAGTGACAGTGGTCAGAATTGTAAAAATTGGCCCGGTCATTAAGCTGCAAATTGGCTCTGTCAATAAGGGGTTAACATAGCCCCCATATCTATGTTTAACATAGCCCCCATATCTATGATGACGCTACACATTTTCAGTATATGTTCCACCTACATATTTCCTGTCATAGATAAGAAGATATGATAGCACTGCAAAATAGGAAAAGTATCCCAATTGATGTATTCACAACCTTTCTTGCTCATGTGTAGGATCGCAATGCGATAGTAATGTCTGAATGATATACCTCCAAAGGGCTCATACTCACTTGAGCCGAAAACGGATGATTTTCAGCCGATAAAAATCAGATTCAAATCGGACCAATGTTATTCAATAGGTGACATCTCATTTGCAATTTTTTTTCTCAGCCGAAATCGGTGTGAGAAAAAAATTGCAGCATGCTGCGAGTTGATGCGATTTTGGCATGATAATCGCCAATGCAATAGATGGTGCTATAAAAAATCGCATGACAATTGCACATAATCGGACCATCCTGAAAACTGACCGTTTTTTTTCCAGCAAGTGAGTATGAGCCCTAATAGTGGACGTTTCCCAGTCTCCTTTTAACATAATGTAGGCACATATACATAGAGTATATGCATTGAGTAACTTCATTGTCGTTTTGATGCTGTTACCCATAATTGAAGCTTATACCTTTAGTAGTCCATTGGATTATACTCAGTTGTCAGAATATGGGCCACCTTGTGTCATGGTTTTTAGTACATATTTTTCACTATTTATTTTGTGTACGATTACGTAAATTGCTAATATATAGTTTTTTTTTGTATCATACGGATTTATTAATGCCTGCACTTAGGTCAGAAAATAGGCTTATTGGTGGTCACTGAGATGTAAGGGAATAGCATCCCACGACGGATGAAAATGCAGCAGCTGCCAGCTGTACACTACAGCAGACACCGTGCTGCATCAGCCACGATCAGTGTTGGCAACAACCATGGCCTTTTAACCTTTTAGATGCTGCTGTCAATAGTGACTAGGGCATCTATATGGTTTACTGAGCGTGGGGGCTCCCTCTTTATCCTCATTGGCATGCAGAGATCATGATTGTGTGGTCCTGATGTTTGCCATGGCAGTTCATGGACAAATAACGTCCTTAGAGCCTGCCGCTATAGTGATTTGTTCAGAAGTTAGCGTCAAATAACATTTTTCTCTCCTGTCATGCCACTTTGCATTAATTCCTGAAAATAACTTGAAGGGTTAATAAACTACATTATAGCAGTTTTGATTATGTTGAGGGGCACTTCTTTTAAAATGGCTCACTTTGGGGGTTAAATATATAGGTCTTCCGAAGTCATTTAATCAAAACTGAATAGGTCTCTAAAAAAAAGTTTTGTAAATTTCCTTACAAAAAGACAACTGCTGCATTTTTAAACCTTCTAACATTGTAACAAAATATAAGAACATTTTACAGATGGTGCTGATCTAACGCAGACGTGGGAAAAATGTTATTTGTTAACTTTTTGTGTGGTATAATTATCTGAATTAGGGCTCATACCCATTTGTGGAAAAAAAGGTCAGTTTTCTGGATGGAAAAAACGGTCCGAATATATGCAATTGTCATGCGATTGTCATGCGATTTGTATGCGATTTTTAATTGCTCCATCTGTTTTCCATCAGTTTTCCATCTGTATGCAATGCGATTTTAACATGACGTTTTACCTAGAGCAGTTATCTCTATGTAAAAAGTCATGTAAAAATCACATTGTAAAAAAAAAATTTACCCAAAAAGCAAATAATTATATATATATATATATATATATATGTATATATAATATATATATACATATTATATATATATATATATATATATATATATATATATAATATATATATAGGTCATACACTTCTGCATAGTATAATAGCCGCTAATTCATCCCCGGCTATACTGTAAAATCACACTGACAGCTTTAATAAAGAATAGAAACAATACATATACACACATAGAATACATATATATATATATATATGTCATTGTGACATATATATATATATATATACATATATTTATAGTTCATACACTTCTACATACTGTAATAGCCGCTAATTCAATTGCCGGCTTTTGTGAAATCACAGAACCCGACATGAAATGACACATGGTTTACATACAGTTAACCATGTCATTTCATGTATTTTGATATATGGTTTTAACTTACAATTACATGAGTGTATGTGTGCAAAATTGCAGACTTGTAGGGGTTAATTAAAGGTGTAAATTCGTTGAAAAAAATGTGTGGGCTCCCGCTGTATTTTCTCCACCAGACAGACAAAGCAAGCGAGTGGGGGCAAATAATAATAGCCCAGGGAGGGTGCATTTATTTTGTGCCCCCCCTGGCTACTAACATCTGCCCCCAGACACCCCAGAAAAGGCAAATCTATAATTAGATTAGCCCTTTCTGGCACTTTGCCCTTCTATTCCCATTGCCCTGTAGCGGTGGCGAATGGGTTAATAAGGGGTTAAAACCACCTTGCAATTGAAAGGTGACTTTAAGCCAGGTTAATAATTAAGAGTTGTCAATTTGACAACTATCAATTATTAATCCTATTGTATGAAAGGAAAAAAAAACACACACACATTAATTATTAATCCTTTTAATGAAATAAAGACACAGTTTTGGACCATATTTTATTGCTCAGCTGTAATCCCCTGAATGAATCAGTTCCTCTCCCGGCGACAGGAGAGGAAATGATGAGTGTGTGAAGCTTAATTGATTGCTTCCCACTTTCACTTCAGGTCAGGTCAGGGTGACCTGACCTAAAGTGAAAGTGGGAATAAATCAATTAAGGTTCACACATTAATCACTTCCTCTCCTTTTTCCGGGAGAGGAAGTTATTCATTCAGGGGGTAACAGCTCAGCAGGCAGCATTAGGGTGTGTTTCCACGATAAGGAAACACTCCGGATTTGCTGCGTGTTTGGCGCTGTGCGTTGGCGCAGCGCCAAACACGCAGCGTCCAGATGTTACAGCATAGTGGAGGGGATTTCAAGAAATCCCGTCTCCACTATGCGTAAAAATACGCAGGCGGAAGACCTGCGTTTCTGGACATGCAGCGCGTCTTTTCAGACCGCAGCATGTCCTAGCGTCTTGCGGCGACACTGCGTCGCCGCAAGGTAAATAACACAGGGCTATGCAGCCCTGCGTTCTTTCAGGATGTGTTCCGGAGGTGTCCGGAACACATCCGGAAAGAGCGCGCATCAGAAAGGGGCGGGGCTTTGGGCGGTGCGGAATTTCCGCTCCGTCCAAAGCGCTGTGGTTCCGGACCGTGGAACCACAGCCTTAGCTGCCTGCTAGCTGTAACCTGTTAACCCTTTCTGATGGATTACAGCGTGGGACCTGACTGTGCATCGGATAGGTAAGAATAATTTTGCTTTTTTATTTTATTTTTATTACAGGAAATGGTTTTAGCAGGAAAATAAAAGATGGTCAAAAACTGTTTGATTATTTCATTAAAATGATTTTTATTAAAGTGTGTGCGTTTGATTTTTCTTTCATACAATAGGATTAATAATTGATAGTTGTCAAATTGACAGCTCTCAATTATTAACCTGGCTTAAAGTCACCTTTCAATTGCAAGGTGGCTTTAACCCATTATTAACCCATTCGCCACCGCTACAGGGCAATGGGAATAGACGGGCAAAGTGCCAGAAAGGGCTAATCTAATTATAGATTTGCCTTTTCTGGGGTGTCTGGGGGCCGATGTTAGTAGCCAGGGGGGGCACAAAATAAATGCACCTGTCACGCAGTCTCTGCGTACAGGAGGTCAAGGGCCTAAGCTGACCCTAAGCTGGGCCCTAACTAATCCCTCTACCTGGAGGTACTGTTGAAGGTACAGAGGTCCAGGCCACCAGCGTAACCCCTATCTCCTGAGGATCCCTGAACCTCAGTAATCTAGTCCTGAGAAGGACCCCGATCACAACAACAGGGGACAGGATAATATAAACCAACACACAGTACTAGATGAACGAGACAGTACAAGGGGAAAACAAAAAAAAACCACCTTGCATACAAAAACTCGCACCACAACAACAGAGGGAACACCAACGGGTAAGGAGATATATAATAAAGCGAGGAAGGGAAAAAACCACACAAAGTACACTTCACTCCAAACTCCAAAATACCACAAGCCGCTCTGTTTGTCTGCAAGGAATGCTTTCACCGACAACTTCCCTAACAGACTGGCAGGTATTTGAAGGAGTCCCACTTCTGCAGCATTGACTGCAGCTGGGCGAGGCTGGGCCTCATCTAGCACAGAGAGAGAAAATTAACTTCCTCACTGCCGAAAAATACAAAGCACCAAAAACTCAGCTGCGAGAAGTCAGGCTGTGTAATCGTGACGATCTTCGTGGCGACACACCCGTGACAGCACCCTCCCTGGGCTATTATTATTTGCCCCCACTCGCTTGCTTTGTCTGTCTGGTGGAGAAAATACAGTGGGAGCCCACGCATTTTTTTTCAACGAATTTACACCTTTAATTAACCCCTACATGTGTGAAATTTTGTACACATACACTCATGTAATTGTTAGTGAAAACCAGATATCAAAATACATGAAATGACATGGTTAACTGTATGTAAACAATGTGTCATTTCATGTCGGGTTCTGTCATTTCACAAAAGCCGGTAATTGAATTAACGGCTATTATACTATGCAGAAGTGTATGTTCTATAAATATATATATATATATAGTGTCACAATGACATGTATATATATATATATATATATATATATATGTATTCTATGTGTATGTATCTAGTGTTTTGTGAACTGTCAGTGTGATTTTACAGCAGCCGGGATGAATTTCCGGCTTTTCAAAAGACACCAATGCGTATAAATCGGACAGCACTCGCATGGTGCGAATGCTGTGTGATTATTTCTTACACCCATTGACTTGCATTGGCGATTATCATGCCAAAATCGCATCAAATCGCAGCATGCTGCGATTTTTTTCTCACACCGATTTCGGCTGAGAAAAAAATCGCAAATGTGAAGTCACCTATTGACTAACATTGGTCCGATTGCAATCCGATTTTTTATCGGCTTGCAATCGTCCGTTTTCGTCGCCAGTGAGTATAAGCCCTTAAAGGGATAATCACTCAAAGTTTGAAAATTGCAAAATGTTTTACATTTTTGGTAAATGTCTGACATTTTAATGAATAAATGCACATATCGACCTAAATTTACCATTAACATAAAGTATAATATGTCACAAAAACAGCGTATAAATTACTGGGATATGTTGAAACATTACACAGTTATTGCCACAGAAAGTGACATGACAGATTTGAAAGATTTGGCCTGGTCACTAAGGGGTTAATTGACTCAAAATATTACAATACAACCACTGCATCATAAAATGTGTAAATAAAATCACTTGAGACAACATCAAAGAGAAGTCAATTCTGGATGAAGAGTGGTTAGGCTCCTCCTGAAAGCTCACTCCAAAAGTTCATTTTTGAGAATTATACTGCATGGGTTAAAAGTTTCTCATTGTGTGGCAGCTGTCATTTTAGGTTGAAACCTGTTAAAAATTACATGAGTGCACTGAGCAAACTGCCAAGTTGGTGGACTACATCCAAGTGTTAAATTGGGCCACTAGTGACAGCTTAATCCTGCAGCTAAGGATCCACATTAATGAAAAATCCATTAAGTAAATGATTACAAAAGTCATTCATGTGGGTATGTGACAAAGACATAACAGTTACTTATAAAGACTATGGTCCAATTCTTTTCTGTTTATTAGCCAGAATTCTAGTGTAAAAAGTGCTGAAAAGTCGCCAAATTTTCGTGGAACACAAGGTAGTGCAAAAATAAAGCAACATTTTCCATTATCACTCCATTTTCATCCAGCCTTGACGAAGTGGGCAAAGCTGGGGTGGGATGGAGGCAGGAGGCATGATGGAGAGTAGAAACCCCAGTTTATCAAATTCATGACAAGCATCAGTGTTGGCTATGGCACGAATCTTATTCCAGTCCCTGATTAAGCGTAGACATGTACAATAAAGACAATGGAAAGTAACATAGTTCAACAATTACAAGAAGAGTGAAGGCCCTGCTCACAAGCTTACAATCTATAAGGAAATAGGGGGGATACAATAGGTAAAAGTGCTTGTCATGTACGATCCACCCATCATTATAGTAAATAGGGCATATCAAATAAGCAGCATGATCCAGTCACAGCCATTATCTATGTACAGCTACCAAATGATATTGGTTGCATGGAGGATGTGGAGACAGATGAGTAGGAGGGACCAGATTCTGAATAAAATTTAGAAAAAGGGAACAGGCTTGAGTTAGATTAGTGAAGTGAGGTGATCGGCCTGTCTAAAGAGATGTGGTTTTAAAGCATGTTTCAAAACATGGGGCTAGATATTAATCATAGGATCATAGAAAGGTAGAGTTGAAAGGGACCTCCCCCTGCTCATGCAGGATTCACTAAATCATCCCAGACAGATATCGGTCCAGCCTCTGTTTGAAGACTTCCATTGAAGGAGAACTCACCACCTCTCGTGGCAGCCTGTTCCACTCACTGATCACCCTCACTGATCACCCACAGTAGTGCATTCCATAAAATTAGCACAGCACAAGAGAAGTCTTTAATAAAAAGGTGCAAGTTTTGGATTATGGAGGATGTTAGTCTTAGATCAGTTGCAGAATGAAGTGCATGAGTAGGGCAATAGACAGAAATGAGGGATGTGATATAGGGTGGTGGAGAACTGCGAAGAGCTTTATGGGTGAGAGAGCTAAGTTTGTATTGTATCTGTAGAGGATGGGCAACCAGTGCAATGAATGGCATAAGTTGGAGGCATCAGTGTAGCGGCTGGACAGAAATATGACCCTGGCATTGGCAATCAGGATGGATTGGAGAGGAGAAAGTTTGCTTAGAGGGAGACCAATCAGTAAAGATTTGAAGTAGTCCGGAAAAGAATGAATTAGAGCAACAATAAAAGTTTTTCCAGTTTCAAAGATGAGAAAAAGTTGGATTCTGGAAATATTTTTAAAATGCAGGCAACATGAGCATGCGAGTGATTAAATGTGGGGAATAAAGGAAAGTTCTGTGTCAAACATGACCCCAAGTCAGTGGAAGTGCTGCTTGGGAGTTATACTGTATTCACACATATGAGCTCTTATGTAGGACTGATATACACCACTCTATGGTCAGTGAATCAAGATATCATAAGTTACCTTACCATAGTTCCAAATGTCATGCCAATTAACTCCACCTTCATTGCTAGCTCTGCCTTCGCTGCCTCACACCCTAGGACCTGGCACTTTTTTGGAAGAATTACACTCCTGTTCCCAAAACTACCTCTCTGTTTTAGTTACTGTCTCGGCCTGTTAACCAGTTTTTGTGCCAATACACAACACTGCAAAGTGGTGTCACAGCAAATATGTTGGTGATTGTAGCTAATCTGATAAATGTGTGATGCGTATTATAACAGCATATTATATTCCAGTGCACTATCTTACATACCTGAATTTACATCACAAAAGCAGCAGTCATTTTGATCAGCCTCTGAATCACAACAGTTAATGCACCTCATTTCTTCAGGAGACCATGCAGTATTACTATTGCAAGATATGCAATGGTCCGATCCAGGTCCAGAGCAATGTCTACAGGAAGGATCACACAGGCTGACAAACACCCTGCAATCAGAAAGATGTCATTATGGAAGTTTGACTTTACAGCATTTAGAGATTTATAAAAATATAAAAATTACTAAACCAAATCACTGTAGAGATTAGTAAGAAGAAGGAGCACTATCGCAATAAAGAAAAATGCAGTAAAACATTTGTTTTGTTGAAATGATATTTTATATAGGTTTCTGCATGTCAAGGTATTATACATATATGTCTTTTATGAATTTGAGTATTTCTAACAAAACTAGAGTCAAAAAATTAAACTACTTAAAGGGGTGGTCCACTACTGGACAATCCTTGTTTAATCAATTTAGGGCCAAGGACCGTCAGCCTTTACTATTTTGTCAGAGTAGATGTCAGATCTCAAGGAATATTGATGGACTGCAACTGATCAGTCGCCACTGATTGACTGCAGTGGTAGATAGCGATATTGGCGCCATTGTGGGAGGGCAGTTTACATTGTTTTATTTTCTATTTGGCCCTGAATTTATTAAGGAGTCGTTTTCCAGTGGTTGACAGCCCCTTTAAGTCTGAACCAGCTTCACATGTAGGCACACACTATAAAGATATTCCAGTGAAAACATAGATCACAACCCAGAATTAAATATGGTAAAAGTTACAGAAAAGGAAGGGAAGTAGCTCCATCACCCTAACTACTCGAATTCCTTGTCTTGGGCTGGTCGGCCATCTGAAAAAACACATTCGGTCTTATTCAAAGTCTATCAGTTGACATGCACGGGCTGGTCTATTTGTTGCCCTGTCCTGTATTCTATGGTGCCATGTCCCACCACATATCACTTGATACAATGTAGGGCATAAAAGTATGAAAAAAATGTCATAATACCAGTGGCACACATGACTATATTACAGTTACCTAAATAAGAATTATAAAATAGAGCTCAAGTAATACTAACATACAGTGACCAATTAACTTCTCCAGGTGTAATATAATTTAATAATACTTCTGTATAATGTACAACACTATTACTATACATTTTCACACCTCCTTCCCTCATTTATTATTTATTCCGCAGCGTTTTATTACTATATAATTACGCACCCCTACGGTTGGTCTGTATGCCCTTATAGCATTGATAAGTATATAGTAAACCTGTAAGTCAGCCATGTGTGCATCCCCCCTTGCAGCTTTGCATTGTAAAACCCAACTATGAGTCATTCAGTTCTTTTATTAGCAGAAAAAAGGAGCAATTTAGTGTCCTAAGTATAGTACACCATCTAGTGGAAAAATTATGGTACTGCAATCAATAGTTTGCTACAACTGTAAATAGATTAGGTATTCAAATGTAGACTGTACAGTCCAATGCTGACATGCTTAAAGGGTGGTAGAAAAAACAAAATCATTTTCATTCTGTCTATCCATTTAATGCTATAAGCTAATCTATTTTCTTTTCTAATATACTTTAATAAAATAATAATAATTTTTTAATTCTATAGCATTTCAGGGGGAATAAAAAATACCCTATCTTTTCCCTAGCTACACTAACTGCTTTTCTTAGTGGCGGCAATCGTCTCTACACGTCGAGTATTCGTCTTAGAGCGCACACTAACATTGCACTGTGTTGCCAGCTTATTTGTGTAGGGAGAGACCTGTAAGACAAGGGGATCAAGGCAGGAAGAAGTCGACCATAGACCTGCATTGAACTAGTCAGTTGAGGCACATAGGCCCTGAGTCACCAAAACCGGCATTGTTCACACCAGCCTTGATGAAGGGGCATACTGCAGTCAAACGCTCCTGATTCATTAAAGGGAACCTAACAGCTAATAGATCCTGTCCAATCCGTGAGCAGCATGTATCAGGCCCCGACTGTATGATCTCAGCCAGGTATGTTTGACTCTGAAATGCTGCCGTGTTTCAGAGAAAAATACACTTTAATAACTGATGTAAACTAGTAGGACAGGTGGGTCCCCGGTGGCTTATTCCCTCCCAATGCCCTAGATTGACAGGTGTTTTCCTATGTATGCGCACAAAGGGAGCCAGCGAACAGAAGCCATCAGGGACCCACTTGTCCAGCAAGTCTCCCATGTGACTCGGTCTCTGGCAGCTATTAAAGTGTGTAAGGTATTAGTTAATATTATGGCCACAATACGTAAGCTTGCAATCCACATCACGAATCCTTACACTTGCAAGTCCTACCGCTAAACATCAAAAAAATCACTGACACTAAAAGGATTTTTTGAAAAAAAAATCCTCCAAAAAATATTAGAAAATCACTGAGAAAAGAGGCAAGATGCTTACCTGTCTATGGCTCAAAACAATTGCACTATCAGGGTGCAGTGGACCCAACTAATTATGGCAACAACACAGGTTTTTTGATTTTTAGCGTTAGGACTTGCAAGTGTAAGGATCCGTGAAGTGGATTGCAAGCTTACGTATTGTGGTCATAATATTGACTAATACCTTACATATAATGATATGTTTTTGTGCACTTTATCTATTTTTCAGGGTGCAGTAGGCCCATCTGTTGCTGTGGCCTCTGTTCACACAGGATGCATTTGGGAGGCACTGGGGGGCCCACCTGATCTAAAAGTATGGGTGTTTGTAATAGGCTGTAAGCCGGATGCTCTGCATTACTTGTGTGAATTATGCTGCAGACAGATTGAATCTTTTTTGTGTGCACTAGTATACTGAACAATCACCCCCTCCATGGCTTGGTAGGCTGAGAGTAAGGGCTCATACTCACTGGCTGGAAAAAAATCGGTCCATTTTCTGCAGGAAAAAAACGGTACATTTGTTGTAATAAGGCATGCGATTTTGATGCGATTTTAAATCGCATCATGCGTTTTCCATCAGATTTCCATCAGTTTTCCATCTGTATGCAATGCGATTTTAACATGAAGTTTTACATAGAGCAGATATCTCTATGTAAAAAGTCATGTAAAAATCACATTGTAAAAAAAAATGTACACAAAAAGCAAATAATTATATATATATATATATATATATAATATATATATATATATATATATATATATATATATATATATATATATATATATGGTCATACACTTCTACATAGTATAATAGCCGCCAATTCATCCCTGGCTATACTGTAAAATCACACTCACAGCTTTAATAAAGAATAGAAACAATACATTGTAACATTTCCAGGGGTATTTAGCTCTAGGATCGCTGTCTGGGTAGACAGAATGGCACGGAAACAGTTCATTCAGACAGCAGCTTGGTGAAAACTGGCCGCAACCAGCTTTATTAAAGTCCACAGCAAACAGATTAAAACAAAGCATAAACAGAAAACCTGGGCTTGTCTAGCCTCTAATTACACTTAGATAGATGGCCCTCTCTATCCGGGACCCAGACTCTACCAGTCTGTGCCCAAAACAACACATATGATCTCTGTTACCAGTATGGAGTTTCACAGACACTCCTCTTTATGTCTGAAGGCAACTCCAACATCCAGACTTGAGAGAGGTCACCTCCTATTCAGTAGTCACCAGCATGGAGTGTCGCAGAGTCTCCTCTTTGTGTCCGGGGTACCTCGAGCACCCAGACAGAGAGAACCCACCTCCCGGAGTCTCCTTCCGTGCCTGGACTCCTGTCCAGACTGAATGAGCTCCCTGACTGTGCTCCCAAGCACCTACTTCTGGCTTCCTAATCAACACCTGAGTGGATTCAGGTCTGAGCTGCAAGCGTGTACTGAATGGCAGGTGTAGTGACCTTTCTTTACCACCAGGTTTACAAAGCCACACATTTCGCTCATACCAGTCAGCAAGGTACTTTGGTGAAATATACACCTCATTCACCACATATTCCTTCACTGTCTCACATATCCCCCCCCTCTTCTCCAGACCGGAGGGCTGGTCATCCAGACCGGAGGGCTGGTCAACAATCCTAAAGAGACAGTGAACTCCGGACCAGTTATGTCCAACACCAAGTTCATCTTCACCATTGTCATCTGTATCTTCACTTAAAGCAACCGCACTACGCTGTACCGTCCCAGGCCTATGCTCTCTGCGGGCCTCGGGTGTCCTGCACGGTTTCAGCTTGACTTTAGTGCCAGCCTCAGTCTCGGTATAGTGGCTCACCAGATAAGTACGACCAGGCACGTCAGAACAGCTCTGCTGATTCTTCCTCAGAAACTTTCGTACCTCCTGTTTTTGGGGCACTGACCCTGTGTCACCAACTGTCACAGGAGGTATAGGGGTTTTCTCTAATTCCCCCTGAACTTTCTTTAGCACATCTACTTTCTTAAATATCAGCTGATTCATAAATTCTATCTCACAGAACCCAAGCGCCTCTGTCATGGTCTCTGACCATTCCGAGCCACACTGTTCAAACGATGGGCACTGTAGAGGGAGCTGATCGTTTTTCTTGGTCGGTACACATAATTTATCCTCTTCTGGTACAGGCTCACTTTGCATAAGACTCAGAGCTCTTACTTCTTTCTCCAGGAGATCCTCATGGCTACGCATCTTCTCCTGTAGTTGTTGGACGTCCTTTACGTCTTCGGCGCCCTTCTTCAGGCTCTTCTGGTAGGACATGCTCAGAAGCCCTACCATCAGTCTTCTTTTCCACCACGTTCTGCATCCCATCTGAGCTCCCGTGTATCGGCAGCGGCAACGGAGCGACACATCGCCCCTCCCACTCACTGGGACGTGGTTCAAGTGTAGACTCCATGAAAATGCGCCTGAGCTCACCAAGGCCAACCCGAGGTCTCAAAATCTCATCTTGGGATTTATCCAGATCCTTTGGGTCGCTCGGGAACTCCGATGGCGCACCGGGCGCCGAACTTCCGGCCCGAGCTTCGCGAGTCGCAGCCACGGATTCGGACAGTACACCGTCCACGCCGCTGTCTCCGGCAGAAACATATTCCGGGGCAGAGTCATTCCCCACATCTTCAGTCTTGTTCCTCACAGCTTCACTTGAGACATCAGCCTCTGGTGAGGCACCTGGCCTGGTGTCCACCACTTCCATGGCTTTCTCCACCTCTGCAGCATCACCTTCAGAGTCCTTGGCCTGATGCAGATCCACACCATACATTGATAACTTCTCATTTTCAACAGCATCCACTTGGGCTGTGTTCAGTTTCAGAGTCCTGTCTTTCACCTTAGTCTTCGCCAGGGAACCGGCCAACTGTACCAAATCTTCAGATGCCATCCTCCGTCCGACTGCAAGGTCAGCCTCAGCCTTCCTCTCAGGACTCTCAATCTCCTCTGCTACCATGCCTTCCTCACTTGCACTGGTTGCTTTATTGTCATCAGATGACTCAGTATCACCACCACTATCCCTGTCTGACCCCCTTTTCTCAGCCACATCTGGCTCACTTTCAGGGTTAGACACTTCATTTTCATTCACATCCGGCTCACTGTCAGGGTTATACAATTCATTCTCATTCACATCTTGATCTGGAACCTTAGTTAACATGTCATCCACAACATTAACTTCACCATCTGGTCCCTGGTTTCCCTCAGGTGGTCCCTCAAGTATGTGACTATGTGATAACCCCAGCACTATACTTCCATATAGCTCAGGTACCAGGAGCTGACTTACGACCTCTCCCTGGACCCCAGTGTCCCCACACAACAGGCTACTGTTCATGGCAGCATGAGGAAACCTCTCCTCAGAGCCAGGCCCCTGGGGAACCCCATTCAGAACAACTACATTTTCCGGTGCCGTTTCAAGAGTGGGGCCTCGCACCGGCTCACTCCCAAAATCGTCACAGGAGCCAGGCAGGTCAGGGACACTCGGCTCCCGAGAACCACCATCCCCGCCTCCCAACACCACCCGCAAAGAAACCCCACCTCCATCACGGTCATCATCAGTATCATCACTATTATGATTAGCATCATCATCATTATCAATATCAGCATCATCATCATGGTCATCATCATTATCATGATCATCATTATCATTATCAATATTATCATGGTCATCATCATTATCACATAAGTTTAACGGCCCACTAGCATTGTGTTCCGCCCCTCGGGACTGCGCACCCCCAGTAGGAGCTTCATCACACTGTCCATCAGAAACATTTTTCCCCCAGAGATCCTTAGACCGGGGAAAGTCATTACCCAATATGACAGGGTGCACCAGGTTTTTCACTACCCCCACTTCATATGAAACCTCCCCGAGTTTAGGGACCAAGTCCACGGCAGTCTCTGGGTAGACTTTGGTGTCTCCATGGATGCACACCATACTCAGGTGCTTATCAGGGATGAAGTCCCTATCAATCAGGCTGTCACATACGGAAGTCACTGGACTCTCTGAGTCCAAGAGGGCCTGCGCTGGGCAGCCATCTACAACCACCGGGGACCCCTGTGGTCCAGTCTCTTCGGCTGAGGTGGACACACACACAGGTTCTGCGCAGAGAGAGAGGGACCTGCCAACATCACGGCACATAGGCTCCCCCTCTATTGGACAGTTCGCTGCAATTTCACGCCAGCTCCAACACTGTCCATCACACTCTCCCACCCACATGTCCCCTCGGGCCTGAACCCGCTTATCAGCATACCCCATGTCCCCAACAGCTGGAACGCTCTTACCGCGAGAGTTCAGCGTCCGGGAACTCTGAAGTGACGTCCGCTCAGACGGCTGGTCACGGAGGCAGTCTTTGGGGCCAAAGTACCTTTCTCTCTGTACCTCAGGAGGAAGTGCTCGGGTGTAACGGTCCACTGTCACCTTTTCGACCCTTTGGGCAGTGTTGCTGACGGCAGACTCCCAACTGTATCTCCAGTCATGGACTCTCCTGGCACGGGCTGCAACCGTAACACCCAGCCGGGTAAGAATCGCCGCTTTCAACTTGGCATAGTCTTCGCTGTCCTGCTTGCTCAGGTCAGCCCAGACTTTTTGGGGTTCCCCAATCAGATAGGGTACGACCGCCATGGCCCATTCAGATAGTGGCAGATTCTCCTTCTCTGCCAGTCTCTCAAACCTAGTAAGATATACCTCCACATCATCACGAGGTGTCATTTTTCTCAAGGACCGTCTTACCGCCTTCTTTATAGCGGACAACGCCGGAGCCTTCACAACATTACTTCGGGACGCGGCACCGAAATCCTTTTTTGGTGCTGTCATCTGCTCAACAAATAACCGGTTATTCTCCTGCTGCTGCTGCTGCAGGAATTGCTGCTGGGCCTGCTGCATGTGCTGCTGGTGCTGCAGGCGCTGCTGCTCCATGCTCTGCTGCATGCTTCGCTGGGCCTGCACCAGGTACTCAACGAGCTCCTCCATACTGCCGGACTCATCTGTCTCAATCACAGCAGTCTTATGTTGCATATTAACTTGCGCCATTTGTTCAAACAGTGCCTCCATGCTGTCAGATATCTCTGTCTTCACAACGGCAGACTTCAGTCAAGGCATACACACTACACAGCTTTTTTCCACAGAAAATTCAGCCTTGCTGTGCAAACACCCTTTTTTTTTTTTTTTTTTTTTCTTTTGCAAAGTCTATTAGGGCTACTGTCTCTTTAAGACTGCTCCACAGACGTTTCTCTTGCTGCTGCACATTCCACAGTCATTTTCACAACAAGTTCAGCTTTGCTGTGCATACATTTTCTCTCTGCAGACCCTATCAGGTCCACTGTCTCTCCAAGACTGCTCCAAACAGACGTTTCTGCTGACACACTTTTTTTTTTTTTCTGCTGCTATTTCAATAGACTTCACCTTTAATGCTGTCTCTCGCCACTGTGCTGCATACACACTCCAGCACTAACTGTATCAGGCACTGCGCTGCCCCAGCATTCTCCGCCAATTGTAGCCTTTCCAGGGGTATTTAGCTCTAGGATCGCTGTCTGGGTAGACAGAATGGCATGGAAACAGTTCATTCAGACAGCAGCTTGGTGAAAACTGGCCGCAACCAGCTTTATTAAAGTCCACAGCAAACAGATTAAAACAAAGCATAAACAGAAAACCTGGGCTTGTCTAGCCTCTAATTACACTTAGATAGATGGCCCTCTCTATCCGGGACCCAGACTCTACCAGTCTGTGCCCAAAACAACACATATCACATATGTTACCAGTATGGAGTTTCACAGACACTCCTCTTTATGTCTGAAGGCAACTCCAACATCCAGACTTGAGAGAGGTCACCTCCTATTCAGTAGTCACCAGCATGGAGTGTCGCAGAGTCTCCTCTTTGTGTCCGGGGTACCTCGAGCACCCAGACAGAGAGAGCCCACCTCCCGGAGTCTCCTTCCGTGCCTGGACTCCTGTCCAGACTGAATGAGCTCCCTGACTGTGCTCCCAAGCACCTACTTCTGGCTTCCTAATCAACACCTGAGTGGATTCAGGTCTGAGCTGCAAGCGTGTACTGAATGGCAGGTGTAGTGACCTTTCTTTACCACCAGGTTTACAAAGCCACACATTTCGCTCATACCAGTCAGCAAGGTACTTTGGTGAAATATACACCTCATTCACCACATATTCCTTCACTGTCTCACAACATATACACACATAGAATACATATATATATATATATATATATATATATATATATATACTTCATAAAACAGGCAGCACTCCATAGAATAGTAGTATTTGTGGATATTTATTAAACCCACATCTCTGCCCAGAGATGTGGGTTTAATAAATATCCACAAATACTACTATTCTATGGAGTGCTGCCTGTTTTTGAAGTACTGAAGTTGGCGAGTATTGGATCTCTGCTGAGAGGGATTTGCACCCAAACCTGTATTACTATGCTGCTCCGTTTTTTCTAAATATATATATTATATATATATATATATATATATATGTAATTGTGACATAATATATATATATATATATATATATAATACATATATTTATAGTTCATACACTTCTACATACTGTAATAGCTGCTAATTCAATTGCCGGCTTTTGTGAAATCACAAAAGCCGACATGAAATGATACATTGTTTAGACACAGTTAACCATGTCATTTCATGTATTTTGATATATGTTTTTAACTTACAATTAGATAAGTGTATGTGTGCAAAATTTCAGACATGTAGGGGTTAATTAAAGGTGTAAATTTGTTGAAAAAAAATGTGTGGGCTCCCGCTGTATTTTCTCCACCAGACAGACAAAGCAAGCGAGTGGGGGCAGATAATAATAGCCTAGGGAGGGTACATTTTTTTTGTGCCCCCCCTGGCTACTAACATCTGCCCCCAGACACCCCAGAAAGGGCAAATATCTAATTAGATTCACCCTTTCTGGAACTTTGCCCGTCTATTCCCATTGCCCTGTAGCGGTGGCGAATGGGTTAATAAGGGGTTAAAGCCACCTTGCTATTGAAAGGTCACTTTAAGGCAGGTTAATAATTGAGAGCTGTCAATTAGACAACTATCAATTATTAATCCTATTGAAGGAAATAAAAAAATCACACACACTTTAAGAAAAAATAATTTTAATGAAATAAAAACACATATTTTTGACCATCTTTTATTAAACTCTTAATCCCTGCGAAGCCCTTGATCTTCGAAAATAAAGAAAAAATAATAAAACAACATTATTCTTACCTATCTGGCGATCTGTCACGTCCCACGATGTAATCCTTCACAAAGGGTTAACTAGCAATCAGCTAAGCAGAGCAAGTAATCCTGCGTGCTCAGCTGATAGCTCCTGAATGAATGAGCTTATCTCCTGCCGACAGGAGAGGATGTGATTAATGAATGAAGCTTAATTGATTGTGTCCCACTTTCACTTTAGGTCAGGTCACTGAAGTGAAAGTGGCAATAAATCAATTAAGCTCCATTCATTAATCACTTCCTCTCCTTTCGCTGGGAGAGTAAGTTATTCATTCAGGGTGTTACAGCTAGGAGACACCATTAGCTCTCTGCTAACTGTAACCTGTTAACCCTTTCTGATGGATTACAGCGTGGGACCTGACTGTACATCGGATTCGTAAGAATAATTTTGCTTTGCTTTTTTATTTTATTTTTATTACAGCAAATGGTTTTAGCAGGAAAATAAAATATTGTCAAAAACTGTGTGATTATTTCATTAAACTTCTTTTTTATTAAAGTGTGTGTGTTTGATTTTTCTATCATACAATAGGATTAATAATTGATAGTTGTCTAATTGACAGCTCTCAATTATTAACCTGGCTTAAAGTGACCTTTCAATAGCAAGGTGGCTTTAACCCCTTATTAACCCATTTGCCACCGCTACAGGGCAATGGGAATAGACGGGCAAAGTGCCAGAAAGGGCAAATCTAATTAGAGATTTGCCCTTTCTGGGGTTGTCTGGGGGCAGATGTTAGTAGCCGGGGGGGGCACAAAAAAATGTACCCTCCCTAGGCTATTATTATCTGCCCCCACTCTCTTGCTTTGTCTGTCTAGTGGAGAAAATACAGCGGGAGCCCACGCATTTTTTTTCAACGAATTTACACCTTTAATTAACCCCTACGTGTCTGAAATTTTGCACACATACACTTATGTAATTGTAAGTTAAAAACATATATCAAAATACATGAAATGACATGGTTAACTGTGTCTAAACAATGTATCATTTCATGTCGGCTTTTGTGATTTTTTTTCACCACTTAATTATTATTATTATTATTATTATTTATTATTATTAAAAAAAAAAAAAAGAACATGTACAAGTTTGCTATCTACGAACTCATAATGACCTGGAGAATCATAATGGCAGGTCAGTTTTAGCATTTAACCCCTTAACGACCAAGCCATTTTGTAGGTTAATGACCAGGTAAATTTTTACAATTCTGACCACTGTCACTTTATTTGCTTATAACTCTGGAACGCTTCAACGGATTTTGGCGATTCTGAGAGTGTTTTCTCGTGACATATTGTACTTCATGATAGTGGTAAAATTTCTTCAATATAACTTGCGTTTATTTATGAAAAAAACGGAAATATGGCAAAAATTTTGAAAATTTTGCAATTTTCAAACTTTTAATTTTTATGCCATTAAATCAGAGAGATGTCACAAAAAATAGGTAATAAATAACATTTCCTACATGTCTACTTTACATCAGCACAATTTTGAACCAAAATTTTTTTTTGTTAGGAAGTTCTAAGTGTTAAAAGTTGACCAGCAATTTCTCATTTTTCCAACAAAATTTACAAAACCATTTTTTTTAGGGACCACCTACATTTGAAGTGAATTTGAGGGGTCAATATGACAGAAAATACCCAAAAGTGACACCATTCTAAAAACTGCACCCCTCAAGGTGTTCAAAGCCACATTCAAGAAGTTTATTAACCCATTAAGTACTTCACAAGAATTGAAGCAATGTGGAAGGAAAAAATT
This sequence comes from Oophaga sylvatica, assembly GCA_033576555.1. Classification (NCBI taxonomy): domain Eukaryota; kingdom Metazoa; phylum Chordata; class Amphibia; order Anura; family Dendrobatidae; genus Oophaga; species Oophaga sylvatica. The sequence continues at coordinate 375,438,855 of JARQOD010000004.1, read as the reverse complement.
AACATTTAACTTTTCTTCCCAAAATTTTTCTTTCGACACAATTTTTTAAATTTTGTCAAAGGTATCAGTAGAAAATGAACCACAATGTTTGTTGTACAATTTCTCCTGAGTACACCAATACCCCATGTGTGGGGAAAACCAATCTTTAGGCGCACGGCAGTGCTCAGAAGGGAAGGAGCATCATTTGAGATTTTGAATGTCAAATTGGCTGGAATCAAGAGCGGACACCATGTCGCATTTGGAGAGTGCTTGATGTACCTAATTGTTAACAAGGAAATTGGACCCCAAAAGTTGTTGTCCAATTTGTCCTGAGTACGCTGACACCCCATATGTGGGGGGGAAAATATTGTTTGGGTGCACGGCAGGGCTCGGAAAGGAAGTAATGACAATTTGGAATACAGACTTTGATGCGTGTCATGTTCAGTTTGCAGAGTCCCTGATGTGCCTAAACAGTGGAAACCCCCCATAAGTGACCCCATTTTGGTAACTAGACCCCCCAAGGAACTTATCTAGATCTGTGGTGAGCACTTTGAACCCCCAAGGGCTTCACAAAAGGTTATAACGTAGAGCCGTAAAATTTAAAAAACATTTTTTCCACAAAAATGATCTTTTCACCCCCAATTTTTATTTTTCAAAGGATAAAAGGACCCCAAAAGTTATTGTGCAATTTGTCCTGAGTACGCTGATACCCCATATGTGGGGGTAAACCACTATTTGGGCGCATGGCAGAGCTCAGAAGGGAAGCGCGCCATTTTACTTTTTTGGCTGGAATTGAGATTGGACGCCATGTCGCATTTGGAGAGTCCCTGATGTGCTTAAACAGTGGAAACCCCCCACAAGTGACCCCATTTTGGAAACTAGACCCCCCAAGGAACTTATCTAGATGTGTGGTGAGAGCTTTGAACCCCCAAGGGCTTCACAGAAGGTTATAACGTAGAGCCGTAAAATTAAAAAATCATATCTTTTCCACAAAAATGATCTTTCCACCCCCAATTTTTATTTTCCAAAGTGTAACAGGACCCTAAAAGTTATTGTGCAATTTGTCCTGAGTACGCTGATACCCCTTATGTGGGGGTAAACCACTATTTGGGCGCATGGCAGAGCTCGGAAGGGAAGCAGCGCCATTTGACTTTTTTGGCTGGAATTGAGATTGGACGCCATGTCGCATTTGGAGAGTCCCTGTGTGCCTAAACAATAGAAACCCCCACAAGTGACCCAATTTTGGAAACTAGACCCCCCAAGGAACTTATCCAGATGTGTGGTGAGAGCTTTGAACCCCCAAGGGCTTCACAGAAGGTTATAATGTAGAGCTGTAAAATTAAAAAATCATATCTTTTCCACAAAAATGATCTTTCCACCCCCAATTTTTATTTTCCAAAGGGTAACAGGACCACAAAAGTTATTGTGCAATTTGTCCTGAGTACGCTAATACCCCATATGTGGGGGTAAACAACTATTTTGACGCATGGCAGAGCTCGGAAGGGAAGGAGCGTCGTTTTTTAAATGCAGACTTTGATGGAATGGTCTGCGGGTGTCATGTCACGTTTGGAGAGCCCCTGATGTGCCTAAACAGTAGAAACCCCCCACAAGTGACTCCATTTTGGAAACTAGACCCCCCAAGGAACTTATCTAGATGTGTGGTGAGCACTTTGATCCCCAAGTGCTTCACAGAAGTTTAGAACGTAGAGCCGTGGAAATAAAAAAATCATATTTTTTTCCACAAAAATAATCTTTTTGCCCCCAAATTTTTATTTTTATAAGGGTAACAGGAGAAATAGGACCACAAAAGCTATTGTGCAATTTGTCCTGAGTACGCTGATACCCCATATGTGGGGGGGAACCACTATTTTGATGCATGGCAGAGCTCGGAAGGGAAGGAGCACCGTTTTTAAATGCAGACTTTGATGGAATGGTCTGCGGGTGTCATGTCGCGCTTGGAGAGCCCCTGATGTGCCTAAACAGTAGAAACCCCCCACAAGTGACCCCATTTTGCAAACTAGACCCCCCAAGGAACTTATCTAGATGTGTGGTCAGCACTTTGAACCCCCAAGGGCTTCACAGAAGTTTATAACGTAGAGCCGTGAAAATAAAAGAATCATATTTTTTTCGACAAAAATGACCTTTTTGCCCCCAAATTTTTAATTCATAAGGGTAACAGGAGAAATAGGGCCCCAAAAGTTGATGTGCATTTTGTCCTGAGTACGCTGATATCCCATATGTGGGGGGGAATCACTGTGATCGCCTTACTGCAATCTTTGGGAGGCAGAATGAACAAATCCACAAAAGGTGAAGAATTGTTTTTCTTTTTTACGCCGTTCCTTGTGCGGTATTAATGATTAGGCGACTTTATTCCTCGGATCGGTGCGATTACAGCGATACCAGATTTATACCCTTTTTTCATGTTTAGCTTCTGTCACACTCTAAAAGACGCTTTTTTTTGGAAGAATTTTTTGTAAGAAATTTTTGCATCGCCGTATTTTGAGAGCTATAATTTTTCCATATTTCATCCGACAGAGTTATCTGTGGGCTTATTTTTTGCGGGACGAGCTGACGTTTTTATTGGTACCATATTCGGGCACATAACGTTTTTTGATCGCTTCCTATTCCGATTTTTGTGGAAGCAGAATGAACAAAAACCAGCAATTCAGGAATTGTTTTTTTCCTCCGTTCTGCGTGTGGTAAAATTGATAAAGCAGCTTTATTCTTCGGGTCACTACGATTACAGCGATACCTCATTTATATATTTTTTTATGTTTTGGCGTTTTTTTACACAATAAAAATTTTTATAGAAAAAATAATTATTTTTGCATCAGTTTATTCCGAGAGCTATAACTTTTTTTTTTTTTCACTGATGATGCTGTATAGCAGCTTGTTTTTTGCGGGACAAGATGACGTTTTCAGCGGTACCATGATTATTTATATCCGACTTTTTGATCGCGTGTTATTGTACTTTTTCCAAGCGGTATGATGATACCGCTTGGAAAAAGTATAATTTACTACTTTGTGTTTTTTTACTGCGTTCACTGAAGGGGTTAACTAGGGTTACGCTTTTATAGATGGGATTTTTACGGACGCGGCGATACCAAACATGTATTTTTTTTGTTTTTTGTTTTTTTATTGCATAAAAATGTGTATTTTTTAGGGGAATTTTTTTAAAATTATTTTTTAATATTTTTTTTACAATTTTTTTTAAAAAATGCTTTTTTTTTAACTTGTCCCTTTATGGGACTTTCACTTTTTCACTTTTTATTGCAGGTACAATGCATTGCAATGCTCCAGCATTGCAATGCATTGTACCTATAGTGAAAGCTGCTGTGACCATGATCAGAGCTAGATGACCCGGAGGTTGTCATGACAACCCCCGGGTCATCAAGGCAGAGATCGGACCCTGCAAATACATTGCAGGGCGCCGATCTGAGGCAGAGGGAGCTCCCGACCCTCTGCCTCCCTCCCTGAGCGCTGCGATCGCGCTCGATCGCAGCAGTCAGGGGGTTAACAGCCGGGGCGGAGGGGGGCGCCGCTTCTGGCTGTCAGTGCAGGAAGCCCGGCCACTGCAGTACTGAGCTCCTGCACTAATCGGGCAGAAGAGGCTGAAATTTCAGCCTCTTCTGCCTGATCGCTGCTGTGTTTGGTCCAATCACAGCGCTGTAGGTGCGGGGACCGACGGCAATGGTTCCCGCACCGCTTGCTGTGCCTGTCAGCTGTCTGTGACAGCTGTCGGCACTGAACTACCACTGCGTGGTAGTTCAAAGGCCTGACGTGCACAGTCCGTCAAGGTGCCAAAACTGACACCTTTCCATGACGGACTGTGCACGTCATTGGACATTAAGGGGTTAATGAACATGAAAAAAAAACTATTGTGGAATTGCATTTTTTTTGCAATTTCATCACATTGGAATTTTTTTCCTGTTTTCCAGTACACTAAATGGTAAAATCAATCCTGTCGCTCAAAAATACAACTCGTTCTGCAGAATACAACCCCCATATGGCAACATTGACATAAAAATAAAGAAGTTATGACTCTGGGAAGAAGGGGAGTAAAAAATGAAAAATGGAAAATCCCAAGGTGGTGAAGGGGTTAAGGCAGGGTATTTATAAAGGAATATACAAATGCTGGTGGGTTGAAGGGCATGGGGACCTGACAGGTCTCTGTAAATCATGATGGTGTAGGAACAGGATCAGGAAATATGCAGAAGTTGTTATTATTAGTTATAATAAGTTATTTCAATGTTGTGAGTCACGTACAGTCAGGGCCAGAAATATTTGGACAGTGACACAATTTTCGCGAGTTGGGCTCTGCATGCCACCACATTGGATTTGAAATGAAACCTCTACAACAGAATTCAAGTGCAGATTGTAACGTTTAATTTGAAGGGTTGAACAAAAATATGTGTTAGAAAATGTAGGAATTGTACACATTTCTTTACAAACACTCCACATTTTAGGAGGTCAAAAGTAATTGGACAAATAAACATAACCCAAACAAAATATTTTTATTTTCAAAATTTTGTGGCGAATCCTTTGGAGGCAATCACTGCCTTAAGTCTGGAACCCATGGACATCACCAAACGCTGGGTTTCCTCCTCCTTCCTAATGCTTTGCCAGGCCTTTACAGCCGCAGCCTTCAGGTCTTGCTTGTTTGTGGGTCTTTCCCTCTTAAGTCTGGATTTGAGCAAGTGAAATGCATGCTCAATTGGGTTAAGATCTGGTGATTGACTTGGCCATTGAAGAATGTTCCACTTTTTTGCACTCATGAACTCCTGTGTAGCTTTGGCTGTATGCTTGGGGTCATTATCCATCTGTACTATGAAGCGCCGTCCAATCAAGTTTGCAGCATTTGGCTGAATCTGGGCTGAAAGTATATCCCGGTACACTTCAGAATTCATCCGGCTACTCTTGTCTGCTGTTATGTCATCAATAAACACAAGTGACCCAGTGCCATTGAAAGCCATGCATGGCCATGCCATCACGTTGCCTCCACCATGTTTTACAGAGGATGTGGTGTGCCTTGGATCATGTGCCGTTCCCTTTCTTCTCCAAACTTTTGGCTTCCCATCATTCTGGTACAGGTTGATCTTTGTCTCATCTGTCCATAGAATACTTTTCCAGAACTGAGCTGGCTTCTGGAGGTGTTTTTCAGCAAATTTAACTCTGGCCTGTCTATTTTTGGAATTGATGAATGGTTTGCATCTAGATGTGAACCCTTTGTATTTACTTTCATGGAGTCTTCTCTTTACTGTTGACTTAGAGACAGATACACCTACTTCACTGAGAGTGTTCTGGACTTCAGTTGATGTTGTGAACGGGTTCTTCTTCACCAAAGAAAGTATGCGGCGATCATCCACCACTGTTGTCTTCCGTGGGCTCCCAGGTCTTTTTGGATTGATGAGTTGACCAGTGCTTTCTTTCTTTCTCAGGATGTACCAAATTGTAGATTTTGCCACTTCTAATGTTGTAGCAATTTCTTGGATGTTTTTTTTTTCTGTTCTTGCAGCTTAAGGATGGCTTGTTTCACCTGCATGGAGAGCTCCTGTGACCACATGTTTCCTTCACAGCAAAACCTTCCAAATGCAAACACCACACCTCAAATCAACTCCGGCCCTTTCATCTGCTTATTGAGAATGACATAACAAAGGGATTGCCCACACCTGTCCATGAAATAGCCTTGGAGTCATTTGTCCAATTACTTTTGGTCCCTTTAAAAACAGGGTGGCACATGTTAAGGAGCTGAAACTCCTAAACCCTTCATCCAATTTTAATGTGGATACCCTCAAATGAAAGCTGAAAGTCTGAACTTCAACTGCATCTGATTTGTTTTGTTTCAAATTCATTGTGGTAATGTCTAGAACCAAAATTAGATAAATGTTGTCTCTGTCCAAATATTTATGGACCTAACTGTATGTCATATGTAAAGATATACAGGGGTTGGACAAAATAATGGAAACACCTAACGTTTTGGCATCATAATCTTCGAACATGTTATAAACATGCAAACCGTGACATATGGTAATGTTTTGCAGTTGATTATTTTTGTTATGTGATATTTGTATGTAAATTAACTATTTGTTTTGCAGAATTGTAAGAACATTGATGAGAACCTGATACCAATAGCAGACCTCTCGGATTTTCAAAGAGGCCAAATTGTTGGTGCTGGTATGGCAGGCGCTAGTGTAACCGAAAGTGTCCGAATGCTTGGTGTGTCAAGAGGTACTGTCTCCAAAGTAATGACTGCGTTTGAAAGAGAAGTAAAAACGTCCGCAGCAAAGCACAGGTCCGCCGAAAGTCGAAGTTGACTGAGAGAGACCGTCAGACTCTAAAGCGAATTGTGAGAGAGGATCGCAAGACCAGCTCCAAAAATCACTGCTGAGCTCAATGAACACCTACAGAACCCAGTTTCCACGAAAACTGTTCGTTGGGAGCTGAACAAATCTGGATTCCACGGAAGAGCTGCAATTCGAAAACCGCTCAATGACAAATGTTTCCAAGCGTTTAGAGTGGTGTAGAACCTCCAGAATTGGTCCCTCGAGCCGTGGAAACATGGATATTCTCAGACGAATCATCGTTTACCCTATTTCCGACCTCCGGCCGAGTGTGCGTTTGGAGACAGCCGAAAGAAGCATTCCAACCAGACTGCCTTCTCCCAACCGTAAAACATGGCGGAGGTTCTGTGATGATCTGGGGTGCTATTTCTTGGAGATCCACCGGGCCAATGATATCCCTTCATGGAAGAATTAACAACCGTGATTATTTAGGCATTTTGGGCGACCAAGTGCATCCTATGGTGCAAGCACTGTTCCCGGAGGGGAACGCCATATTTCAGGATGATAATGCACCAATTCATACAGCTAGAACTGATAAAGCATGGCACGAGGAACATTCTAATGAAGTTGAGCATCTCATCTGACCCCACAATCCCCAGACATCAACATTATTGAGCATTTATGGTCGATTTTAGAGATTCAAGTTAGACGTCGATTTCCGCCGCCATCGTCGCTCAAAGAACTGGAGGGTGATTTAACTGAAGAATAGGCTTTAATTCCTTTGGAAACAATTCACACCTTGTATGAATCCATACCTCGGAGAATTGAGGCTGTAATCATCGCAAAAGGTGGACCTACACCATATTAACCCCTTCCTAACCCATGACGCCTACGTCGGCGTCATGAAAACCAGTGGCATCCCGACCCATGACGCCTACGTAGGCATCATGGTATAAATCATGTTCCTGCAGGTCGGGTGACCGGGGTCAATGAAAGGTCACCCAACCTGCAGGCACAAGACCCTTTGTGCATCACCACAGTGGGGGTGGCTTAACCCCCACGTGGCTACTATCGCTCTGATTGCTGTTAAAAGCGAAACAGCCAATCAGACTGATTTGTAATATTTCACCAATGAAATTTGGTGAAATATTACAATCCAGCCATGGCCGATGCTGCAATAGCATCGGCCATGGCTGGACACCGAGTTACGACCCCCCCCACAACGAGTAATGCGGTGATCGGCCGCCACCACCGATTCATGGCAGCGATCGGTCACCGCCGTTACTATCTGCTGCCCTGCGCTCCGGTCCTCTCCCCTCCGCTCCGGTCCACTCCCCCCACCTTCCGATCCCCCCCATCTGATCTCACCTCCCCCGGTCTTCTGGCGCCTGTGGATCCGTCCCGGCGTCCGTCCGGGACTCTTCATGGGCGCCGCCATCTTGGAAAATGGCAGTCGCATGCGCAGTGCGCATTCTAAAGTACAAAAATTTATTTTGATCACTGTGATAAACTCTCACAGTGATCAAAATAAAAAAATTTAAATAAAAGCCCCCTTTATCACCACCATAGGTAGGAACAAATAATAATTTATTTTTTTTTTCTATTAGGGTTAGAATTACAGTTAGGGTTAGGGTTAGTATTAGGGTTAGGCTGGGTTTATATCGCATTATGGCAGTCCGTTAGATGGACTGTGTTACACCGCGGTATAACGCGGTGTAACGCAGTCCGTTAATGCTACCATTCACCCCCATTTGCGGGCGCATCGCAACACATGCCGTAAAGCGGCATGCGTTCGCGACTTGCCGTCATTCAGTGACGGAGCCTCGGACGCGGCCTGCAGCGTCTGGGCTCTGTCACCGCTAGCGCAGATGAATCATCTGCTGATTCCTCTGCGCTAGCGGGTATAGCATAACGAGATCACGTTATGCTATACCGTTACCAGCCCGTCAGCACTATGTTTTGAACGGGCTGGTAAAATGTAATGTGAACCTAGCCTTAGGGTTAGGTTAGGGTTAGGACTAGGGTTAGCATTAGGGTTAGGGTTATAATTAGGGTTAGGCTGGATTCATATCGCGTTATGGCAGTCCGTTAGATGGACTGCGTTACACCACGGTATAACGCGGTGTAACACAATCCGTTAACAATGCCGTTCACCCCCATTTGTGGGCGCATCGCGACGCATGCTGTAAAGCGGCATGCATTCGCGACGTGCAGTCATTCAGTGACGGAGACTCGGACGCGGCCTGTAGCGTCTGGGCTCCATCACCGCTAGCGCAGATGAATCATCTGCTGATTCCTCTGCGCTAGCGGGTAAAGCATAATGCGATCGCGTTATGCTATACCGTTACCAGCCCGTCAGCGCTATGTGTTGAACGGGCTGGTAAAACGTAATGTGAACCTAGCCTTTAGCATTAGGGTTAGAATTAGGGTTACGGTTAGAATCAGATTTAGGGTTGGAATTTGGAATTTGGGCTAGGGTTGGAATTAGGGTTACGGTTAGAATTAGGGTTGGAATTAGAGTTAGGGTTGGGGTTAGGGTTGGGATTAGGGTTAGGCTTGTGGTTAGTTTGGGATTATGGTTAGGGGTGTGTTGGGGTTAGGGTTATGGTTAGGGTTTGGATTAGGGTTAGGGGTGTGTAGGGGTTAGGGTTGTGGTTAGGGGTGTGTTGGGGTTAGGGATGGAGTTAAAAGTGAGGGGTTTCCACTATTTGGGCACATCAGGGAGTCTCAAAACGCGACATGGCGCCACCATTGATTCCTGCAAATTTTGCGTTCAAAAAGTCAAGCAGTGCTCTCTTTATTCCGAGCCCTAACGTGTGCCAAAACAGTGGTTTTACCCCCACATATGGGGTATCAGCGTACTCAGGAAAAATTTCACAACAACTTTGGGGGGTCTAATTTCTCCTGTTACCCTAGGGAAAAAAATTGGGGACTAAAAGATCATGTTTGTGGAAAAAAAAATATTTTTTATTTTCACGGCTCTGCGTTATAAACTTCTGTGAAGAACTTGGAGATTCAAAGTGCTCACCACACATCTAGAGGAGTTCCTTGGGGGATCTAGTTTCCAAAATGGTTTCACTTCGGGGGTTTCTACTGTTTAGGCACATCATGGGCTCTGCAAACGTTACATGACGCCCGCAGACCATTCCATCAAGTCGGTATTACAAAACATCACTACTTCCTTTCCGAGCCCCCACGTGTGCCCAAACAGTGGTTCCCCCACATATGGGGTACCAGCATACTCAGGACAACAACTTTTGAGGTCCAATTTCTCCTGTTACCCTTGTGAAAATAAAAAATTGTAGGTTATAAAATCAGCTTTTGAGGAAAAAAATGATTTTTTATTTTCACAGCTCTGCATTATAAACTTCTGTGAAGCACGTGGGGTTCAAGGTGCTCACCACACATCTGGATAAGTTTCTTGCGGGGTCTAGTTTCCAAAATGGGGTCACTTGTGGGGGGTTTCTACTGTTTAGGCACATCAGGGACTCTGCAAACGTAACAAGATGCCCGCAGACCATTCCATGAAGTCGGCATTTCAAAGCGTCACTACATCCCTTCCGAGCCCTGACGTGTGCCCAAACAGTGGTTCCCCCACATATGGGATACCAGCGTACTCAGGACAAACTGGACAACAACCTTTGGGGTCCAATTTCTCCTGTAACCATTGTGAAAATAAAAAATAGGGGGCTAAAAAATCTTTTTTTGAGAAAAAAAAATGATTTTTTATTTTTACGGCTCTGCATTATAACCTTCTGTGAAGCACCTGGGGTTCAAAGTGCTCACTGTGCATCTAGATAAGTTCCTTAGGGGGTCTAGTTTCCAAAATGGGGTCATTTGTGGGGGAGCTCCAAAGTTTAGGCACACAGGGGCTCTCCAAACACGACATGGTGTCTGCTAACGATTGGAGCTAATTTTCCATTAAAAAAGCAAATGGCGCTCCTTCCCTTCTGAGCCCTGCCGTGCGTCCAAACAGTGGTTCCCCCCGACATATGGGGCACCAGCATACTCAGGAAAAACTGGACAACAACTTTTGGGGTCCAATTTATCCTGTTACCCTTGGGAAAATAAAAAATAGCGGGCTAAAAAACGATTTTTGAGGAACAAAAATGATTTTTTTTATTTTCACTGCTCTGCGTTTATAAACTTCTGTGAAGCACTTGGGGGTTCAAAGTGCTCACTACACATCTAGATAAGCTCCTTGGGTGGTCTAGTTTCCTAAAAGGGGTCACTTGTGGGGGGTTTCTACTGTTTAGGCTCATCAGGGACTCTGCAAACGCAACATGACGCCCGCAGAACATTCCATCAATTCTGCATTCCAAAATGGCGCCCCTTCCCTTCTGAGCTCTCCCATGCACCAAAACAGTGGTTCCCCCCCACATATGGGGTATTGGTGTACTCGGGACAAATTGCACAACAACTTTCGTGGTCCAATTTCTCCTGTTACCCTTGTGAAAATAAAAAATAGCGGACTAAAAAATCATTTTTGAGGAAAAAAATGTTTTTTTTATTTTCACTGCTTTGCGTTATAAACTTCTGTGAAGCACTTGGGGGTTCAGAGTGCTCACAATACATCTAGATAAGTTCCATAAGGGGTCTAGTTTCCAAATGGTGTCACATGTGGGGGGTTTTCACTGTTTAGGCACACAGGGGCTCTCCAAACGCGTCATGGTGTCCGCTAACGATTGGAGCTAATTTTCCATTCAAAAAGTCAAATGGTGCTCCTTCCCTTCTGGGCCGTGCTGTGCGCCCAAACAGTGGTTTATGACCACATATGATGTACAGTACAGACCAAAAGTTTGGACACAGATTCTCATTCAACTATTTTTCTGTATTTTCATGACTGTGAAAATTGTAGAATCACACTGAAGGCATCAAAACTATGAAGTAACACATGTGGAATTATAAATTACACTTTACAAAAAAGTGTAAAACAATTGAAAATATGTCTTATATTCTAGGTTCTTCAAAGTAGCCACCTTTTGCTTTGATTACTGCTTTGCACGCAGAAAAGGTGAACGGATGGATTCTACATGCCTGGTTCCCACCGTGAAGCATGGAAGAGGTGGTGTGATGATGTGGGGGTGCTTTGCTGGTGACACTGTTGGGAATTTATTCAAAATTTAAGACATACTGAACCAGCATGGCTACCACAGCATCTTGCAGCAGTATGCTATTCCATCCGGTTTGCGTTTAGTTGGACCATCATTTATTTTTCAACAGGGCAATGACCCCAAACACACCTCCAGGCTGTGTAAGGGCTATTTGACTAAGAAGGAGAGTGTTGGGGTGCTATGCCAGATGACCTGGCCTCCACAGTCACCAGACCTGAACCCAATCGAGATGGTTTGGGGTGAGATGGACCGCTCACCGCTTCAATTTTGAATAATCCCCAACAGTGTCACCAGCAAAGCACCCCCACACCATCACACCACCTCCTCCATGCTTCACGGTGGGAACCAGGCATGTAGAGTCCTGCCGTTCACCTTTTCAGCGTGCAAAGCAGTAATCAAAGCAAAAGGTGGCTACTTTGAAGAACCTAGAATATAAGACATATTTTCAGTTGTTTCACACTTTTTTGTAAAGTGTAATGTATAATTCCACATGTGTTAATTCATAGTTTTGATGCCTTCAGTGTGATTCTACAATTTTCATAGTCATGAAAATACAGAAGAATCTTTGAATGAGAAGGTGTGTCCAAACTTTTGGTCTGTACTGTATCTGTGTACTCATAATAAATTGCCCAACAAATTTTAGGATCTATTTTATCCTGTTGCCCATGTAAAAATGAAAAAATTGATGCTAAAAGAAAATTTTTGTTGGAAAAATTAAAATGTCCATTTTTTCCTTCCACGTTGCTTTAGTTCCTATGAAGCACCTGAAGGGTTAATAATCTTCTTGAATGTACTTTTGAGTAGCTTGAGGGGTGCAGTTTTTATAATGTTGTCTCCTTTGGGTATTTGTTGCCATATAGACCCCTCAAAGTGACTTCAAATGTGAGGTGGTCCGTAAAAAAAATGGCTTTGTAAATTTTGTTGTAAAAATGAGAAATCGCTGGTCAACTTTTAACCCTTTATAACTTCCTAACAAAAAAAAATTTTGTTTCCAAAATTGTGCTGATGTAAAGTAGACATGTGGGAAATGTTATTTATTAATTTTTTTTGTGTCACATAACTCTGGTTTAACAGAATAAAAATTAAAAATTTGAAAATCGCAAAATTTTTAAAATTTTCGACAAATTTCCATTTCTTTCACAAATAAATGCAAAAGTTATCGATCTAAATTTACCACTAACATGAAGCCCAATATGTCACAAAAAACAACCTCAGAATCTCTAGGATCCGTTGAAGCGTTCCTGAGTTATTACCTCATAAAGGGACACTGGTCAGAATTGCAAAAAATGGCAAGGTCTTTAAGGTCAAAATAGGCTGGGTCATCAACTTTTGTTGATGTTTCCAGGTGTTTACATTATTTTGTCCAACCCCTGTATCTGGAAGTTTTGCATCAGGTCTGATCAGTCAGAGCTGTGTTCTAAGTTGACAAAATGTGTTTTTAGATACTGACAGAGACTAACATATTACCCCCTGTAGACACTCCATGTTTTTCCACTTAGTACTGTAATGGATACCTTCTGTGCAACAAACTCTGTCATGTAAAATTCTACAAAATCATTAAAGTGTCTGAGCTCTTTGATGAATATAAAGTAACAATGATAAGACTGGATAAATGCTCACTTACATCATCATCCTGGTACCGATGTTCCTCACACCGCGGGTAACAGATTCCTGCTTTAAAGCTGCTGCCTCTGTCACAAATTTTGCATCCTTGAACCGAAGAGTCTATATAAAACATATAGTCAAATGTGGGTCATACTGTAGAAATGTAGTGCGTATCCTTTCAAATAACACTGATTAAGAAACGATTCTCACAGTATACCCTATCAATACATGCGCTGACAAGGGCCCTACACAGATACTACACAGTATCACTTCTCCTGTCCTGTATATATACACTGCACAGTACCATTCCTCCTGTCCTGTATTTATACACTGCACAGTACCACTCCTCCTGTCCTGTATATATCACTGCACAGTACCACTTCTCCTGTCCTGTATATATACACTGCACAGTACCACTTCTCCTGTCCTGTATTTATACACTGCACAGTACCACTCCTCCTGTCCTGTATATATACACTGCACAGTACCACTCCTCCTGTCCTGTATATATCACTGCACAGTACCACTTCTCCTGTCCTGTATATATACACTGCACAGTACCACTCCTCCTGTCCTGAATATATACACTGCACAGTACCAATTCTCCTGTCCTGTATATATACACTGCACAGTACCACTCCTCCTGTCCTGTATATATACACTGCACAGTACCACTTCTCCTGTCCTGTATATATACACTGCACAGTACCAATTCTCCAGTCCTGTATATATACACTGCGCAGCACCACTCCTCCTGTCCTGTATATATACACTGTACACAGGGGCGCACCTATCATGAGGCGAGTTGAGTAGTCTGCCTCAGGAGGCACATCCCTGAAGAGTGGGGGGGGCGGCAGATTCTTAACTCCTGGCTCCTGCATCAGCTGGTGTTTCTCATCTATTGCTGCTCTGTGCGCATAGGACCTGTGATGAGGTCACAGGAGGGAAGGAGTCAGGGGGTCACATGATCAGGGGCCGCCCTCAGTGTATGCAGATTCTTATCTCCTGCATTGGCTCCTGTTGATCACATATTGCTCTTTCGGTGCGCACAGGACCTGTGATGAGGTCACAGGAGGGGAGGAGTCAGGGGTCACATGATCAGGGGCCTCGGTATGTATGCAGGTCTCTGCTGTGCTGGTTGTCATGGTGCTGGATGAGGGTAACTTTATGTGTGGGGTCAGGAGGGGTCTACAGGGTGGATGTAGCAGTGCTGTGTGTGTGTACGAGGTGGACGTATCGGAGCCGCATGTGTACAAGGTATGCGTTGCCCTGTGCATATGATTGTGCGGAGCGGAGCCCGTGTGTACAAGGTGTACGGAGCGGAGCCATTTGTGGTGGGTGCGATTGATAGTACGGAACGGAGCCCTGTGTATGAAGTGTATGGAGCGGAGCCACGTGTGTACGAGGTGTATAGAGCGGAGCCGCGTTGGTATGGGGTGTGCGGAGCAGAGCCACGTGTGTGCAAGGTATACAGAGCAGAGCCATGTGTGTACGAGGTGTATGGAATGGAGCCCTGTGTGTATGAAGTGTACGGAGCCACGTGTATATGAGGTGTGTGGAGCAGAGCCACATCTGTACGAGGTGTGCCGAGCCCTGTGAGTACGAGTGCGAGGACGCGTGTAGAGTGTGCGGAGTAAAGGGTCAGAAGCCATGTGTGTACAAGGTGTGCAGAGCGGACCATGTGTGTACGAGGTATGCGGAGCGGAGCCACGTGTGTGCAAGGTGTACGGAGCCATGTGTGTACGAGGTGTACGGAATGGAGCCCTGTGTTATGAACTGTATGGAGCCACGTGTATAAGAGGTGTGCGGAGCAGAGCCACGTGAGTACGAGGTGTGCAGAGCCCTGTGAGTACGAGGTGTGCGGAGCGGACCCGCGTGTGTACGAGGTGTGCGGAGCGGAGCCACATGTGTACGAGGTGTGCGGAGCGGAGCTGCGTGTGTACGAGGTTTGCGGAGCGGAGCCGCATGTGTACAAGGCATACAAAGTGGAATCCATGTGTGTATGAGGTGTGCGGAACCGTGCATGTACGAGGTCAGTGTATGGTGGGGAGCATTCATTCCTTCCAACCATCCCAGATCCAGCGAGACTGTCCCGATTTTGAAAGTCTGCCCCGCTGTCCCGGCCAGGAGCTTCCTTTTCCCATGGACACAGGAGTACATTGCGGAGCCCCGAGGAGCACTTTAAAACTCGCACGTGATGTTCCACTGGAAGTGATGTGCTGGAAGCTGACCGGAAATTAGGTAATTTCGGGAGGAGATTGTAATGGAACCATGGAGGCACTTCAGGGAATGCTTCAGATCTATCACCATGTCCTCCTCTGACAGCGTGGACAGCGGGATTGCCTTGGAATCGGGGATGTTGGCCATGTGAGCGGATCATGATACGTCCTGCATCGGGAGGCTCAGGTGGGCATGACAATGGGAGCCGGGCTGCTGTAGTATCTTTATGAAATCTGTCTTTCTCTCTGTTTCTTTCTCTCTGTTTCTTTCTCTCTCTGTTCTTTCTTTCTCTCTCTGTACTTTCTTTCTCTCTCCTTTCTTTTTTCTCTCTCCCTGATGTTTCTCTCTCTGTTCTTTCTTTCTTTCCCCTCTTTCTTTCTCTCTCTCTGTTCTTTCTTTCTTCTATCTCTCTCTCTGTTCTTTACACACTGCACAGTACCACGTCTCCTGTCCTGTATATATACACTGGACAGTACCACTTCTCCTGTACTGTATATATACACTGCACAGTACCACTTCTCCTGTCCTGTATCTATACACTGCACAGTACCACTCCTCCTATCCTGTATCTATACACTGCACAGTACCACTCCTCCTATCCTGTATATATACACTGCACAGTATCACTCCTCCTTTCCTGCATATATACACTGCACAGTACCACTTCTCCTGTCCTGTGTATATACACTAACTACACTGTTAACACACATCACTTCTCCTGTCCTGTGTATATACACTGTACAATACCACTCCTCCTATCCTGTATATATACACTGTACAGTACCACTCGTCCTGTCCTGTATATATACACTGCACAGTACCACTCCTCCTATCCTCTATATATACACTGTACAGTACCATGCCTCCTGTCCTGTATATATACACTGTATATTACCACTCCTCCTTTCCTGTATATATACACTGCACAGTACCACTTCTCCTGTCCTGTATATATACACTGCACAGACCACTCCTCCTATCCTGTATATATACACTGTACAGCACCATGCCTCCTGTCCTGTATATATACACTGTATATTACCACTCCTCCTTTCCTGTATATATACACTGCACAGTACTGTTGCACAGCTTCTGAATCCACACCTTTGCAGTAGAAAACTTGACAGAGCAGGCTGCATGGGATAACAAGCATTGCATCAGGAAACAGGAACAAAACAAAAGTGAAACTACAAGTGAGACTATTTCTTATACAATACATTAAACAGAAGGAAACGTTACAAAACATCGCCATCTACTGTCAGGTCAGCATAAAGTCCTCCTTTTACTTATAATAAGTCCTAATCTGTTGCATATACCAACACCCTTTCTCAACAGTAAGGACTTATTCAATCAAACCCAACTTTTTTATTAGTCTCTGATGTTTATCAGCATTCAACGCTTTCTTGAAGATGTCTGCTGTCATTTCTTCAGTAGGGCAATACTCCAACTTCAAGACTCCTTGATCCTCTTTAGTTTTGTTGGTTCCCAGTGTGATTGTCCTAATTCTGTCAACAATTGTCTTAACCAAAGTACTTCTTGTCTTTCTATCTGTATTCCTAGGTACTGTTTTACATTTCCCAAGTCTTTGATTTCATAATGTTGTTTCAGGGTTTTTAGAATGTTTTCTTCATCCCTTTCTTGTTTAAAACAAATCAAAATGTCGTCTACATATATGAGTACATAAATCCATCTATTACTCAGCCTTTTTGTGTACAAGCATGGATCAGCTTTGCTTCTTTGAAATTTTTCATTTGTTAGTACTTCCGTGATTTTGTCATTCTACGCTTTAGCTGCTTGTTTTAAACCATATATGCTTTTCTGTACTTTACAAACTTTGGATTTCTTTCATCTTTGAATCCTGGAGGTTGTTCCATGTAAATGTCTTCAGTTAAATCTCCATTCAAAAATGCTGTCTTTACATCCAGATGTCTTAGTTCCATCTGTTCCATTGCTGCAACTGTAAGTAAAGTTCTTATTGTAGTGTGTTTGACAACTGAAGCAAATGTTTCATCATAGTCTTCTCCATATTTTTGAGATTACCCTTTAGCTACGAGTCTTGCTCAATATCTTTCAGGAGTGCCATCTGTTTGGTATTTTACTTTAAAAATCCATTTACATCCTATGGCTTTTCTTCCTTCTGGCAAATCTGTTAGTGTCATGTATTTGAATCATGCATGGATTTAATTTCTGTTTCTGTTGCTTCTATCTATTTATTAGCTTCTTCTCAGGAAGTTGAGATATGTCTTCCCAAGAGGTAGGCTCATAGATTTTTCTTATACTTGTCTTGTATGAGAGATTTTTGGTGGTTTTCCATTGTTCTCTCTTATTGAACGTCTTGGTTCTGTGTCTGTTTGTAGTTGTGATTCTTCACTTTCAGTATTTTGTTCTTCATTAATTTCTACTTCTTTCTCATCAGATATTTCTTCAGTTATGCCACTATTGTTTTTCTCATTTTTTGTTTCAACTGAAATCATAATGTCTTCATTTAAATCTTCAATGAATGTCACACTGTTACTCAATGTAACTCTGTCTGTTTTGGGATCTAAGATTCTATATCCTTTGCAATTTTCACTATATCCAATGAATTTCCTTCCATGGATCTGTTTTGAAGTTTGGAACATTTTTCTGTTGGAATGAATATAAAAACTTTACATCCAAAAACTTTTAGATGATTGACACTTTGTTTCTTACCTTGCCACAGTTCATATGGAGTTTTCTTCAGTTTTCTGGAAAAATGTCGGTTCTGTAGATATGTAGCTGTCATTGCTGCCTCACCCCAATATTTCTCTGGTAGTTTAGAATCTGTCAGCATACATCTCATCATCTCTGTTAGAGTTCTGTTTTTCCTTTCTGCTACTCCATTTTGTTCAGGTGTGTATGGAACAGATTTCTGATGTGCTATTCCATTTTGTCTTAAGTAGTCTTCTATTCTGTGACCTGTAAATTCACCTCAATTATCACTTCTGATGACAATTGGCTTCCTTTGAAATTTGTTACTTGATCTTGTTACATAGTCTACAAGTTTATCAAAAACTTCACTTTTGTTCTTAATTAAGTATGTGACTGTGTATCTTGAGTAGTCTATAAAAGTCAACATGTATCTATTGCCTCCAGATGTAGTCACTTTCATGGACCACATACGTCAGTATGCACCAAATCAAGTGGTCTTTCGCTTTTCATCTCACTTTCTTTTGGAATAGATATCCTTGTGGCTTTGGATTTTATACAACATTCACAACTTATGGTAATTGAGTAATCTGATATCTTTAAATCTTTTGTCAATTCTTTTCTCTGTAGTTCCCTTATACTGTCCGGGTGTCTATGTCCTAGACATCTATGCCACATGTGAATACAGTTTTTGTCATCATGTGTACATACCTTCATCTGTTCCTTTGGTTTGTCAAAATGATATAATTGTTCATCTGCCTTGACTTTGGTTATCATCTTGTTTCCTGCAATAATTGCACACTCATTGTCTTTGAATTTTACTGTAATTCCTTTTGCTGTTAAACGTTTCACAGATAATAATCCGCCTTCCAATTTTGGAACATACAACACATCCTGTACAAGTATCTTTGAATCTTGTCCGAACTTGTTTGAACAATTTAGCACACCTTGTCCGATATCTTCTGCGGTTATTTTGCTTCCATCTGCAAGATGGCTTCTTTCTTATTTAAATCAAGATTAGTAAAGAAATTCTTGTCACTTGTCATATGACTCGTTGCTCCTGAATCAATAAACAAACCAAGTGATGATTTCTTGTCTGTTATTTTGAATGTGCTATTCCAATTATTCTCACAAAAATCGGAAATTGTGTTTTATACTTTCTGTGTATGCTTTTTATGTTGTAATTTTTGTTGTTCTGCTTTCCATATGGTACAGTCTTTCTTTAAATGACCTTTTTTCTTACATCTGAAGCATTCTCTTGTCTCTTTATTATAGGGTTTTTTAAATTCTGTAGCTTTAAGAGCGTTTTCACTGTCCTTTTCAGTAGAAGAATCATTGCTTTGTTCTTTTCTTCTCTGATATTCATCTATGTGTCTGGTCTTCACAAACTCTAATGTAATGTCTGTTTCAGGTCTTGTCTCTATTGCATTTATTAAAGCAGTATATGAATCTGGTAAACTGCACAATAAAATTGCTGCTATATGGCTTTCCATAATATCTTCACCAATAGATCTTAGCTGTGATATCACTTCCATCTTTGAGAATATGTGCTTCTGCATGTCACTGTCTGCCACTTTCTTAATAAAAAATAACTTGTGATTTTAGCTGGGTCTCTCATACAGCTTTCTTAATGCTTCCCACATTCCTTTTGCTGATTCTTCATTTCTTATATGTATTAATTGAGCATCATCCACTTATAAGCTAATGGTGGCTCTCGCTTGTCTATTTTTCTTATCCCATGTCTGATTATCCTGATCAGGTCTATCTGTAGTGATTACTTCCCATAAATCATCTTTAGACAATAACATCTCTACTTTGAACTTCCATAGCTGATAGTTCTCATCTTTCAGTTTAGCTACTGTGAGTTTTAGCTCTGTGTTATTCATCATCTTTATATAGACTTACTTGTTCAGAGAGTTGCACTGAAGATATTCTTCAGCATTCACCAGGGTCTTGCTGAGAGTTCCAGTGTCCTGGGTATCTGGTATTCTTGGTGCTTGGGATCTGTGGTGTCTGGAATTCTCTGGTGCCTGGATGTCTGGTACGCTGTATCTGGGGTGACTGGGTCTGGGTGCCTGTGTCTGGGCCCATAACCTGTTGCACAGCTTCTGAGTCCACATGGTAGCAGAGGATGGTAGTACCACTTCTCCTGTCCTGTATATATACACTGCACAGTACCACTCCTCCTATCCTGTATATATACACTGCACAGTACCACTTCTCCTGTCCTGTATATATACACTGCACAGTACCACTCCTCCTATCCTGTATATATACACACTGTACAGTACCATGCCTCCTGTCCTGTATATATACACTGTATATTACCACTCCTCCTTTCCTGTATATATACACTGCACAGTACCATTTCTCCTGTCCTGTATATATACACTGTACAGTACCACTTCTCCTGTCCTGTATATATGCACTACACAGTACCACTTCTCCTGTCCTGCATATATACACTGCACAGTACCACTTCTCCTGTCCTGTGTATATGCACTGTACAGTACCACTTCTCCTGCCCTGTATATATACACATGTGCATGACAGTGCTGCAAACACCGCTTCTGATCGGCGGTAAAATCATCACCGCCCGTCAGACAGCGTGAGCCCGCAGCTATGATCAGAGGTATAAAGTTTACCTCCAGTCATTGGTGTCAGCTGATGAGACTACTGCTCCCATCAGCTGACGCCAGCTGACGCTAATAACAGTGAGAGCAGGAGAGGCTGATGGAGTATTCATCAGACGGCTCCTGTGCTGTAAATAAATAATTAAAAAAATAATGGCGTGGGTTCCCCTGTATTTTTAAAAACTAGCCAGGCAAAAATCACAGCTTGGTGCTGCAACCCTCAGCTGTCAGCTAAGCAAGGCTGGTTATCAAGAATAGAGGGGTCCCCATGCCGTATTTTTTAATTATTTAAATGCATAATTTAAAAAAATGGTGTGGGGGTCCTCCCCCTTTCTTGACAACCAGCCAAGCTAAAGCTGACAGCAGGCCACTGGTATTCTCAGCCTGGTAAGGGGCCATGAATATTGGCCCCCAGCTTAAAAATAGCATCTATTAGATGCGCCAATTCTGGTGCTTTGTCTGGCTCTTATTTGTGGGCTTGATGTCACCTTTGTATTGTATTTCTGCTCAGACTTGTGGCCTGCTATGGAGCTGATGAATACCATGGTGGGTCCCTGAGAAGGCTTCCTTAAATGGACCACCACCGATGTTAAAACGGTATGAGCAGTACTAATAAACTACCTAGTTTCCTACATACGGTATATGCTGCTGGCTAAGATGACTCCTGAGACTGAGCAGAGGGTCTCATCTTATCCCTCCATGTGTACTGCTGTTGCGAGGTCACCATCACCCTGGCAATCTATCACGTTCTAGCTTCTTGCCGACTGCTGCTATACTGTTAGGTGACAAGCAGCAAATCCCTGCCATCTGTTCACATGCTGGAGTTTAGCTACACATGACAACAGATGTACCCAAGCACCAACCTGCCAGGCATTAAAAGTGAGAACCCTCTACAGAAAGGGGTAAAGCAAGCAATTACATTAATTATTTATTTTTACAATCTGAGTGTGTTTAATCCTCTGTCTCCTTCTGTTTGAGAACTATAACTCCCAGCAGGTCACGACAGCTGTACATCTAAAAACCTGCAGGGAGTTTGTTTTCTTATAACTGGGAAGCTGCAGATTGCATTAATCTCTATGGTCCCTGTAGGATTATAGTTTCATTTACATGGGTTATTCCTGCAGCAATACACTAAAGAAATCATGACCTCTGGAAAACCTGGGGAATAGTTTTTGTAATCTAGAGTTCCCTAATACCAATTTTCCAAACCAGAGATGTAGATAAATGACCTTTCTTTACATGTGAGCAAACATCTCAGTCTTGGCTACAGCAGAGTCTTACCATTACAGGTTCTACAGCTTGGGTGACACTTCCTGCAATTGTTCCCATGTATGTAAAATCTCTCAGGGCACTCGCTGACGCAGTGACTGGTACCTTCCACCTGGAAAGTGCCTGGAGGACATTCTAGACAGGAATCCAAGCCAGGACCATCGCAGAGCTGGCAGCGAGAGTCACATTTATCACATTGGTTATTTCTTTTATAATATCTGTGGACAAAAAAAGATACAGCTTAAAATTAAGTTTTCCAAAAATGCTATATTTTAAACATATAACAACCATAAGTTTCTCTCATAAGAATAAATTTAAGTGCTGTATTTTCTTTAGTAGTAATGGTAATTAACTCCTTCACTCTGCAGCCCTTTTTCGTTTTTGCATTTCTGTTTTTCGCTCCCATTCTTCCCAGAGCCATAACTTTTTAATTTTTCTGTCAATATGGCCATGTGAGGGCTTGTTTCTTGCGGTGTGGAGTTGTACTTTTAAACGACACCATTGGTTTTACCATATTATGTACTGGAAAATGGGAAAAAATTCCAAGTGCGGTGAAATTGCAAAAAAGTGCAATTCCACATCTGTTTTTTGGATTTTTTTTTGTACCCTGTTCACCAAATGCTAAAACTGACCTGCTATTATGATTATCCTGGCCATTACGAGTTTGTAAATACCAAACATGTCTAGGTTCTTTTTTATTTAAGTGGTGAAAAAGTAATCCAAAATTCGTTAAAAATTTTATTTTTTTTTTTACATGCGTCATTTTCCGAGACCCATAGCGTCTCCATTTTTCGTGATTTGGGGCTGGGTGAGAGCTTATTTTTGCCCGCCAAGCTTATATTTTTATTTATACCATTTAGATCTAGATATGATCTTTTGATCGCCTGCTATTGCATTTTAATGTAATGTTGTGGCGACCAAAAAAACATAATTCTGGCGTTTTGACTTTATTTTTCATGCCCACTTACTATTTTATTTATTTATTTATTTTACTCATTTATATAGCGCCATTAATTCCACAGCGCTTTACATATATTATCGGCACTGTCCCCGATGGGGCTCACAATCTGCGCTGACCGCTGGGCGACACTCATAGTAATCCGTCAATGACAACCACAGGGGTCTGCTGCATAGCCCGAGTTGTCATTGAATTAAAAGCATTAAATGTTTGTTGTTCAAGCATGCAACGTTGCTAAGAACATTTCCACAGATGCTTATTGACTGCAACCAGCCTTGCTAAGTTTAACTATCGCATTATGCTTTGCTCTGGGCAGGAAACCGGGAATTGAGATGCGCTGTCAAGGGTACCACTTGGGTCCTTGGGGAAAAATGTTGATGACCGTCTCAAGGACACTGAAACTCCGGCCTTGGGGCAGGTACCTATCTTCCGAAGTGTGGTTCATTGAAGTGGGGTGGCGACAGGGATGTCCTGTGTCCTGGGTAAAACGCCCTTAGATTGGGCAAAAGACCAGGATGAGTGTCCAGACATTGCACTTGTGCGCCTTTGGGTAGAAAATGGGGACTGGCCTCATGCAGAGGACAAGGCTCAACTGTCCACAGTAGGAATGAAACTACTGCAACAGTGGGAAAAATTGTGTGTGGAACAGGGCCTCTTGTATCATACGGTGTACCTGCCATCCGAGTTGGTAATCCCTGTGGGGATGGGTCCGGTGGTCACTCGCGAGGTGCATGAGAAGGGACCCACTTTGGGAGTGAAAAGACACTTCATTGGCTACAGCGAGTCCTCTATTGCCCTGAGTTGGGAGGATGGTGGCAGAGACGTTTTGGCAGTGTCGGGTCTGTGGGCTCAGTAAGAGTCCTGAGCAGTGGGCCCACACAGTCTATTAAGACTTCCGCTCCATTAGAGCTACTCATGATTGACTATGTTTTGATAGGGTACTCTACGTCTGGGTACGACAGATCACTTTAGCAAGTATGCAGTAGTGGTGCCGACAAGAGACCAGATGGCTGAGGCCATGTGTCAACATTTCCTCCAAGTGTTCGGGTGTCCGCGGAGAGTACTCTCAGATCAGGGGGCATGCTTCCAAGGAGCGCTGATGAAGGAGCTGCACCAGCTGTATGGTGTAGAACAGTCGAGAACGAAGCCCTATCACCCTCAGGGTAACGGAGTATGTGAGCACTTTAATCAGATCCTGTTGCTGATGTTGAGGGCATAAGTGGGCAAACAGCAGGCATGTATCTCCCCGAAATTGATGTGGGTCCACAATAAAGAGTACACAGCACTACTGGCTATTCACCACACATGTTAATGTTCGGGAGGCCCGGTGTTATGTACGGTAGCTGAGGAGGACAGGAACAACAGCAGGGCAGCCGAACACCTGAGATGTTGGTAACTAATGGGTTGCAGAAACCTGAACTAACCGCACAACTAGAGGTAGCCATGGAGCGTTCCTACGTTGATCCTAGACGCCTCGTCACTAGCCTGAGAGCTAGCTACACCTAAAGATAGAAACAGGAAAGCTAACTGCCCCGGAGTAGAGCCCCAAAGGAATAGGCAGCCCCCAAACATATAATGGCGGTTAGACAAGATGAAAACACAAACGCAGGCAGAAAACAGATTGAGCAAACGCTGGGGCCACAAGCTGACTAAATAGGAAAGGACAGGAGAGATTACTTTCTGCAACCCAGAAAACCCTACAAAAATCCAACAAATCTGATTACAAAAAATACTGAGATCACATGATCTCGCCACCCACTAAATCAGATCTCAGTGTGAACAAAACCAAGCTGCAGCCGCTGAAAAAGCAGGAAAAAGCAAATGAAAAAACAACAGTGGCTAAGACAAACTGTGAGGAGCTCAGGCCCAAGAAGGGGACCTGGCTGTCCTCCACAAATGTGCAGAAAACAATGCAAATAGCAAGCACAAAAAGAAAAGCAGAAAATATCTTATCTGAAAGCAGCAGATGCAGGCAAGAAACCAACAAACTTCCAAATGAACCAGGAACCACAATTGAGACCAGAACAATTGATCATCGGCGACCATCATGGGAGGGAACCTCCCTTATATCAGTCCAGTCCGTGATCCCAGATTGCCATTCCTCTCTGGAAGGTTCAGTGCTGTCTGCAACCACCAGAGGGAGCCTCTGCTCAAAAACCATCTCTAGCACATTCATAACAGTACCCCCCCCTTGAGGAGGGGTCACCGAACCCTCACTTGCGCAACCAGGCCGATCAGGATGAGCTCGGTGATAGGCACGGATCAGTCTCCTAGCATGGATGTCCGAAGCAAACACCCAAGAATTGTCCTCCTGACCATAACCTCTCCACTTAACCAAATACTGGAGTTTCCGTCTAGAAAACGAGAATCCAATATTTTCTCAACCACATACTCCAGATTGCCCTCAGCCAAAATAGGGTCAGGAGGCGCAGTTATTAGAACCACTGGCTTTGACAAACTCTTCAATAAGGACTTGTGGAACACGTTATGGATCTTAAATGTCCCTGGAAGAAGCAAACGGAAGGAAACCGGATTAAGAATCTCCATGATCTTTTAAGGTCCAATGAACCTAGGCTTAAACTTTGGAGATGCAACCCTCATAGGGATATTTCTTGAGGACAACCAAACCAAGTCCCCCACTTTAAACCGAGGACCATCAGTTCTTATGGGCCTTCTCTTGAGAGAGAGACAACCTCTCCACTACCTGGTCCCAAATCTGCTGCATTCGCTCCACAACAGAGTCAACACCCGGACAGACAGAAGCC
>JARQOD010000004.1:375253889-375413264 GCA_033576555.1 Oophaga sylvatica | reverse complement strand
TGGAAGGGAGAGGGAGGAAAAAAAAACAATGGGTTTTCCCTGTGGTAACCTGGCAGAGAGAAAAAAAAATTAAAGGGGAATGTCCCCGGGAAAGGTTGTAAAAGTCAAAACCCCTATCATCACGAAAGTTCAACCGGACATTGATACCCACATTTACAGCAGACAAAAAGAGGAAAGAAAAAAAAAAAATTGTTTACCGTGGTAACAAAAGAAAAAAAAAAATTAAAGGGGAATTGCTCCCCGGGAATTTGGAGAACCCAAAAACCCCTTTCCCTACAAAAAGTACAACCCACAGTTTACAGCAGAACACCCTTTTCCAGACCCACAGACACTAACTTTTTGGCTTCGAATCTTGTAAGTAAGGATACAGTTCATAAGTTTTCTTGTGCTTGGGGCGATGAAACACAGGAGCAGGTTTATATAAAGGTTTGTTTTAAATTCAAAAGTGGAAAAATTTCCACAGTTTGCAGATACAAAAAGCGGGAGACACAGCAGCCAAGTAACTTAAGCTCGCAATCCCCCCCCCCAAACAGGTTCAGGTCCTTCTCTGTTACCGAAGCCCATGCAAACGGGGATTTATCAAAAAAAGGGTTTCCCAAAAGTCCACGATGTTCCAAAATTCCACAAAGGAAAATAATGGAGAAAAGGGCCCAAGGCTCCGGGAGTCAGGTCAAGGTTCACTGAAATTTGATTCTAAGCACTGATTGCTCAGCGTGGCTGCTTAAGAAAAAGAGGAGAAATCAGGGCGGGAACATGCAAGCTGGAAACTCCAATTGACTGAGGGAAGTAGCGCAGCAAGAAGAAAGAAAAAATGGCTGACGGAAAAAAACTGAGTTTCGGAAACATGTACACAGAACCTTACAATAGTGAAAACCCCAAAAGGGAGCTATCCCATGAAAAAACATAAAAAAAAAAGGCTCCCCTAAAGAAACTAAAGCATGCAACATAGAAAAAATGAAATTTTGAATTTTTAATTTTGGCCAAATTTTATACTAAGCTCCAAATTTTTTTTATACTCCAAAGCCATATTGCTATCAAAAATTTTATGTATTCATGTTGTCTGCTTTAGTATGCTTGAGGCAGCCTTTTTTTTTTGTTTTAATGGGGTAAATCCTTTGGTTTTCATTATTCAAATTAGTCTGGAAATGCATCAGGTTTTTTTTTCTTTTGAATTTTCTACTGACCGAGCACTCCGCCCTCACCAGGTGGTGATTTTAATAATACCAGGTCCCTACTTTACCCATAAATGCAGGCATTACTGACAGAGGTGCATATTCACCCAGAAATTCAGATATCAGCCTAATAGAGGTATGTTCACATTAGGTCAGGGACTCACCAGAATTGAGACCACCTTGACGATGGTTGGTGGGCTTTAAAATGTTTGGCCAAATGTTTATACTAAGCATCTCAAATTTTTCCTTATACTCCAAAGCCATATTGCTATTCAAAATTTCACGTATTCTATGTTGTCATGCTTTAGTATGCTTGAGTGCAGCCTTTTTTTTGTATAAGGTACACACCCATTTGCACCTAGTTCACATTAGTCTGGAAGTGCCAGTCAGGTTTTTTTGTCTTTATCATGGGTGTGTAATCACCCTCTGGTCGAATATGCAACTAGTGTAACGGGTCTGGGAGGCGGAACCTCTGAGCTACTATACAAGGGGCGGTCCTTGTAAGGGAGCGGGTGACGACCAGGGTAGACGGGCAGACAGTCACAGCAGGTAACCGGGGCAGTCTCTGGATGAATGGGCAGGAGGTCACGGCAAGTGACCGGGGCAGTCTCTGGATGAACGGGCAGGAGGTCACGGCAAGTGACCGGGGCAGTCTCTGGATGAACAGGCAGGAGGTCACGGCAAGTGACCGGGGCAGTCTCTGGGTAAAGGTAGATATGACCTGTGATGGCAGAGCCTCCCGGTAGGCTAGCAGGCAGATAGCAGATGAGCGCTCCCAGGTGAGCGGGCGAGAATCTCTGGAATAGCAGGTGGTCACAGCACGTGACGGCAGGACCTCCCGGTAGGCTAGCAGGCAGGTAACAGGTGAACGCTCCCAGGTGAGCGGGCAGGCTGGTCCATAGACAGACTGACAGGTGATGGTGGGCAGACTGTCGGACGGCGGAGCCTCCAGGTAGGCTAGCAGGCAGGTAACAGGTGAGCGCTCCCAGGTGAGCGGACAGGCTGGTCCATAGACAGACTGGCAGGTGATGGTGGACAGACTGTCGAACGGCGGAGCCTCCAGGTAGGCTAGCAAGCAGGTAAGCGGAATATCAGGCAGGAACAAACAGCAAACTGGCAGGAATCTGGCAGGTAACTGGCAATGGAACCTGAGGGCTGAAGCAGAGTAGTGAACAGTGCAACAACATTGCTCGGGCACCTCCATTTTGGAGGAAGTGCCTTATATATGGTGAAGTCCTCCAGCCATTGGCCGGGGACTCCTTAGGACGGCGCACGCGGCCCCATTAAGAGGGAGGGAGCGCGCGGCGCGCGCACCCTAAGCACAGTGGCCGGGAAGGAGCGCGTGCTGCCAGCAGAGCGGAAGGAGGACGCCGGGCTCGGAGCAGAGGGGTGAGGGGAACAGCGTCCCTGCCTAGCAGAGGGCAGGGACGCCGACGCTACAGTACCACCCCCTTTAGGCCCCCCCTTTTTTAAGCCAGAGAGAAATTTAGCTAGGATGAGAGGGGCATGGATGTTCTCCCGAGGCTCCCACGTTCTCTCTTCAGGACCAACCCCCTTCCAATCTACTAGAAAATAGGTCTTCCTTCTTACCCTTTTGGTGGCCAGAATGTTCTCTACCTCAAATTCGTTTTCAGCTGAAACCGGAGCAGGAGGCGTACCTGTAGACTTGGAAAAAGAGTTAAGTACCACCGGTTTGAGGAGAGATACATGGAAGGAGTTAGGGATCCGCAAGTTGGCCGGAAGCTTCAATTTATAGGCCACCGGGTTGATCTGACTGATGACCTCCAGAGGACCGATGAACCGAGGCCCTAACTTATAGGAAGGAATCTTGAGCCGGACATACTTGGACGAGAGCCAGACCTTATCCCCAGGACGGAATTGAGGAGGATCCAGACGTTTTTTGTCAGCATGTCTTTTCATACGCTCGGATGACAGAAGGAGTGCAGACCGGGTACTCTCCCATATGGAGGAAAATTTGTTAACAAGAGATTCCGCAGCCGGATTGTCCACTGAGGTGGAGACGGGAAATGGGATCCGAGGATGCTGACCGAAGACTACAAAAAACAGGGATTTGGAGGAAGATTCGCTCTCGTGATTGTTGTAAGAAAATTCGGCCCATGGCAGGAGATCCACCCAGTCAGAATGGTGGACATTAACGAAGTGCCGGAGGTAACTGGTCAGGATCTGATTGATCCGCTCCACTTGACCATTGGACTGTGGGTGGTAGGCGGAGGAGAAGTCCAAGGTGACGTCTAGCAATTTACAAGTGGCTCTCCAGAAACGTGAGGTGAACTGTACCCCACGATCCGACACGATGTGACGGGGCAGGCCATGAAGACGGAAGATGTGGCGGATAAAGTCTTTAGCCAGCTCGGGTGCAGACGGGAGGCCTGGCAGGGGAATAAAGTGAGCCATCTTGGAAAAGCGGTCAGTGACCACCCAAATGACCGTACAACCGGCAGAGACGGGAGGTCCGTTATGAAGTCCATGGCTATATGCTGCCATGGGGCAGCGGGTACAGGAAGCGGAAGGAGGCGACCGGCAGGCAGGTGTCTCAGAACTTTGTTGCGGCCACAGGAGGCACAGGCAGAAACAAAGTCTATTACGTCCTTGTGCAGGGTAGGCCACCAGTAATGCCGGGTAATAAGCTGGAGGGTCTTTTTTTGACCGACGTGGCCAGCTAGTTTAGACGAATGACCCCAGTGTAGGATCCTCTCCCGATCGGGTACCGATACGAACGTCTTACCGGGAGGGAGACGATTTAGACTCACGGGAGCCACCTGCATTACTCAGGCGGGATCGATGATATGTTTAGGTTCCTCCTCGAGATCCGACACCAGGATGTTCTTGTCAGCCGGGCGAAAATGTAGAACAAAATCAAAACGAGCAAAAAACAAGGACCACCGGGCCTGGCGCGGGTTAAGTCTCTGGGCATGCTGGAGGTAAGCCAAGTTTTTGTGGTCAGTGTAAATAATTACCGGATGAAGAGCCCCCTCGAGTAGGTAACGCCACTCCTCCAATGCCAGCTTGATGGCCAATAACTCTCGGTCTCCTATGGAATAATTGCGCTCAGAAGAGGAGAAGAGTTTGGAGAAGAAGCCGCAAGTTACCATCCTCCCGGAAGATGATTTTTGAGTAAGTACCGCTCCGGCTCCAGAGGAGGAAGCGTCAACCTCCATGAAGAACTGCTTGTTGCCGTCCGGGCGATGCAGCACCGAGGCGGAAAAGAAGGCCTGTTTTAAGGAAAGAAAGACCTCCTCTGCTTCAGGCGTCCACTCTTTGGGGTTAGTGCCCTTACGGGTGAGCGCGGAAATTGGGGCAGTCCGGGAAGAGAAGTGCGGTATGAAGAGGCGGTAGTAGTTGGCGAAGCCCAGGAACCGCTGAATGGCCTTCAATCCCTCCGGTCGGGGCCATTTCTCGATGGCAGACAGTTTCTCTGGATCCATTCGTAGGCCGGTCTGAGAAATAACGTAGCCCAAAAACGGAAGCGAGGTCTGCTCAAAGAGGCACTTCTCATATTTAGCGAAGAGGTGATTCTGCCTGAGCCTGAGCAGAACCTGACGAACGTCCCTCCGGTGAGTCTGGAGATTCGGAGAGAAGACCAAGATGTCGTCCAGGTACACCACTACGCAGGAATAGAGAAGGTCCCGGAAGATGTCATTGACCAACTCTTGAAAGACGGCAGGAGCATTACAGAGACCAAAGGGCATCACTAGATATTCATAGTGGCCGTCCCGGGTGTTGAATGCAGTCTTCCATTCATCCCCTTGACGGATACGGACCAGGTTGTACGTCCCACGGAGATCCAGTTTGGTGAAGATTCTAGCCCCCCTCAGACGATCAAATAATTCTGGAATGAGCGGAAGGGGGTACTTATTCTTCACCGTGATCTGGTTAAGGCCTCTATAGTCTATACAGGGACGGAGAGAGCCGTCCTTCTTTTTTACGAAAAAGAAGCCTGCTCCTGCCGGGGAGGTAGATTTCCGGATGAATCCCCTGGCCAAATTCTCCTCGATATATTCGGACATCGACCGGGTCTCAGCAGAGGACAATGGGTAAATACGCCCACGGGTAGGCATAGTACCGGGTAACAGGTCGATAGGACAGTCGTATGGTCTGTGAGGGGGTAATGTCTCTGCCTCCTTTTTGTTAAAGACATCAGCAAATGACCAATAGGGAATCGGAAGTCCAGGTAGATTAGTTGGAGTAGGAGAAGGACGGACGGGATGAACAGGAACCAAACACGTCTTATGACAATCCTGTCCCCAGCGAAGGACCTCTCCGGTCTGCCAGTCGAGCACGGGTGCATGTCTCTGGAGCCAAGGTAGACCCAGTAAGAGGGCGTGAGAGAGTCCAGGCAGAACATGAAAAGAGATGCTCTCAGAATGCAGCATTCCCACCTGCAGAGTTATGGATTCGGTGATGAGTTGGATGGGACGTGGTAAGAGGCCCCCATCCACAGCAGCGACAGATAATGGTACAGGCAGAGGTTTGGTGGGAATGCGGTATTTTTCTACCAGGGACTGTGAAATAAGATTCCCGGCTGCTCCAGAGTCAAGTTGAGCTAGTTCGAAATAACGGTTCTCCCCGCAGAGAATTGAGACTGACAGCAGCAGAGATGGAGAGGATTTATCCTTGTCTAGGTCGACCTCTCTGAGCGAACCTAGACACAGGCGTTTCCCGACCTCTCCGGGCAGGTACGGATCCGGTGCTCCTTACTGCCACAGTAGAAGCAACTCCCCTCGGCACGGCGTAAGTCCTGACGGGTTTTGACCATCTTGGTCTGTTCGACCTGCATAGGCTCAGGAGAGTGTACTTGGGGAGAAACGGAGGGAGTGACGGGTTTCTGAAAGGTAGGAGCTAGACGTGGAAACCTCCTCTCACGGGTGACCTCTTTGGTACGCTCCTGGAACCGTAGATCAATCCGGGTGGCAAGAGTTATTAGGTCATCGAGAGTGGTAGGAATGTCCCGACCGGCGAGTTCATCTTTAATGCGACCGGACAGACCCTCCCAGAAGACAGATACCAGAGCGTCGTTATCCCAGGCCAGCTCCGAGGCAAGGGTACGGAACCGGATGGCATATTGGCCCACGGTGAGACTTCCCTGACGGAGGCGTAGCAGAGATGATGCGGATGAGGTCTTCCGTCCGGGTTCATCGAAGACCTTCCGGAAAGCCGAGAGAAAGGCAGGCAGGTCGGACACCAGGGGGTCTCCTCTCTCCCAAAGAGGATTTAGCCAGGCCAGGGCCTCCCCGGTGAGATGGGACATGATGAAGGCAATTTTGGCCCGATCGGAGTTAAACTGGTGGGACAGGAGTTCAAAGTGCAGGGTGCACTGATTAATGAAGCCCCGAGCCTGAGCGGGGTCGCCTCCGAAGCGAGGAGGTGCAGAAAGCCGGGGTCCGGGACAGGAAACCATGGAATTGGTGGGCAGCGGAGCTGCCGGATTGCGGGTCATGGCACCAGCGGTGGTAGCTGGTGGAGCAGTCAAAGTGTCCAGGCGAGAATTGACATTCCGCAGGTGACCCAGGATGGACTCCTGTTGGGACCTCTGACGGGACAGTTCATGACACAGGTCCGAGAGCGAGGGAGCCTGGGTGCCACCGGGTTCCATGGCCCGAGCAAACTGTAACGGGTCTGGGAGGCGGAACCTCTGAGCTACTATACAAGGGGGCGGTCCTTGTAAGGGAGCGGGTGGCGACCAGGGTAGACGGGCAGACAGTCACAGCAGGTAACCGGGGCAGTCTCTGGATGAACGGGCAGGAGGTCACGGCAAGTGACCGGGGCAGTCTCTGGATGAACGGGCAGGAGGTCACGGCGAGTGACCGGGGCAGTCTCTGGATGAACGGGCAGGAGGTCACGGCAAGTGACCGGGGCAGTCTCTCGATGAACAGGCAGGAGGTCACGGCAAGTGACCGGGGCAGTCTCTGGGTAAAGGTAGATACGACCTGTGATGGCAGAGCCTCCTGGTAGGCTAGCAGGCAGATAGCAGATGAGTGCTCCCAGGTGAGCGGGCGAGAATCTCTGGAATAGCAGGTGGTCACAGCACGTGACGGCAGGACCTCCCGGTAGGCTAGCAGGCAGGTAACAGGTGAACGCTCCCAAGTGAGCGGGCAGGCTGGTCCATAGACAGACTGACAGGTGATGGTGGGCAGACTGTCGGACGGCGGAGCCTCCAGGTAGGCTAGCAGGCAGGTAACAGGTGAGCGCTCCCAGGTGAGCGGGCAGGCTGGTCCATAGACAGACTGGCAGGTGATGGTGGACAGACTGTCGAACGGCGGAGCCTCCAGGTAGGCTAGCAAGCAGGTAAGCGGAATATCAGGCAGGAACAAACAGCAAACTGGCAGGAATCTGGCAGGTAACTGGCAATGGAACCTGAGGGCTGAAGCAGAGTAGTGAACAGTGCAACAACATTGCTCGGGCACCTCCATTTTGGAGGAAGTGCCTTATATATGGTTAAGTCCTCCAGCCATTGGCCGGGGACTCCTTAGGACGGCGCGCGCGGCCCCATTAAGAGGGAGGGAGCGCGCGCGCACCCTAATCACAGTGGCCGGGAAGGAGCGCGTGCTGCCAGCAGAGCGGAAGGAGGACGCCGGGCTCGGAGCAGAGGGGTGAGGGGAACAGCGTCCCTGCCTAGCAGAGGGCAGGGACGCCGACGCTACAACTAGGTTGTGTGTTAGCATTAAGTTATTTAATGGGTAAAATTGCAAAGTGATCATAAGAACAACCAACTCTGCACTTTACCTTAGTAAAAATTGTCTCCATTCTTAAGAAGAGAGAGATTTTTTTTCTTTTACACTATGCTACTCATTACCTACGTTACCATGTGCAACTGTGGTCTGACATCCGCATCCATCATTGGATGGCTTTTTAGGCA
The DNA here is from genome assembly GCA_033576555.1 of Oophaga sylvatica. Classification (NCBI taxonomy): domain Eukaryota; kingdom Metazoa; phylum Chordata; class Amphibia; order Anura; family Dendrobatidae; genus Oophaga; species Oophaga sylvatica. The sequence goes on along the minus strand of JARQOD010000004.1, from coordinate 375,405,215 downwards.
CGGAGCAAGCAAACTCAGCTCTGAAGTTAACTTTATTGCTGGATGCGAACAACTTCAATGTCCCTGCCCTCCTCCAAAACTGCAGAGGAAAAGTTGCCTCTGCAGCAAACCGGTGGAGCGAATTTGCTGCTGGTCTGAACTGTTGCTCTTCCGGAGTACAACATCCCTTTGCAAGCTGAAAGGGAGGCAGGGGAGTGGTGAGCTTTCGATAAAAAACATTAGACCACCCCTTTAAATAAGGATACTTTTCAGCCTCTTCTGCATCCTCAATCTCAATTTCCATTCACTTCTACTCCAACTGGTGACTGTGGAGGCCAGGTCATCTGGCGTAGCACCCCAACACTCTCCTTCATGGTAAAATAGCTGCTAGGAAACCACTGGTAAGGACAGGCAACAAGCAGAAGAGACTTGTTTGGGCTAAAGAACACAAGGAATGGACATTAGACCAGTGTAAATATGTGCTTTGGTCTGATGAGTCCAAATTTAAGATCTTTGGTTCCAACCACCGTGTCTTTGTGCGATGCAGAAAAGGTAAACGGATGGACTCTACATGCCTGGTTCCCACCATGAAGCATGGAAGAGGAGGTGTGATAGTGTAGGGGTGCTTTGCTGGTGACACTGTTGGGGATTTATTCATAATTGAAGGCATACTGAATCAGCATGGCTACCACAGCATCTTGTAGCAACATGCTATTCCATCCGGTTTGCGTTTAGTTGGACCGTCATTTTTTTTTCAACAGGACATTGACCCCAAACACACCTCCAGACTGTGTAAGGGCTATTTGACCAAGAAGGAGAGTGATGGGTGCTATGCCAGATGACCTGTCCTCCACAGTCACCAGACCTGAACCCAATCGAGATGGTTTGGGGTGAGCTGGAACGCAGAGCGAAGGCAAAAGGGCCAACAAGTGCTAAGCATCTCTGGGAACTCCTTCAAGACTGTTGGAAGACCATTTCCAGTGACTACCTCTTGAAGCTCATCAAGAGAATGCCAAGAGTGTGCAAAGCAGTAATCAAAGCAAAAGGTGGCTACTTTGAAGAACCTAGAATATAAGACATATGTTCAGTTGTTTCACACTTTTTTGTTAAGTATATAATTCCACATGTGTTAATTCATAGTTTTGATGCCTTCAGTGTGAATGTACAATTTTCATAGTCATGAAAATACAGAAAAATCTTTGAATGAGAAGGTGTGTCCAAACTTTTGGTCTGTACTGTATGTCGAAAAGCGTTGGTAAATTCTGCGTTTAAACACTGCTCCTTGTGCTTTTTGGTTGTAGTGCTAGTGTCTAATTCCTTTTTGTGGTGTACCTTACTAATTACGGATTAATAAATGTCGCATTTTTAATCAAGAACTTTGTTTCCCGCTGGATCTTTGTTTCTTATGCTTTGGACTGGCCGCTCAGCCTCTTTCCGTGCGGGAATGAATGAGGAGAAAACCATGATTCAGGTGAGCTGACTATTCAATTTCTATTTTGAATAGACTATGATGGTATGAGCTATGGGAGGAGGATTACAGTCTTTTTAAGGTGGAGTTTTTAATCTAAACATTGTTGTTCTCTGAAGTAGGGCTAGGCCAGGGCATAATGTATACAGGGGGAGGGGGAACAATTTTAATTTAAAATATATATTTTTTATAGATGAAGGTGTACCCTGCAAGTGCATTGTGATTATAACGAATTCAATGATCGCCCTATCTGTCTTGCCAATGTAAAAAAAAAACATCCTAAAGCTCGCCATAAGAAGAAGGGAAGGAGCATAATGGAATTTTTGCCTTGAGTACACAAATGCCTAGTATAAATGAGTACTGTGCCACTGCTTTGTACATTATCTCTAATAACTTCATTACATTTTCTATTAATTTTGTGCTCTGACATCATGGATTGAAGCACATACAGTAGATCTCCATAGAAGATGTATACACAAAACAACAGGAACCTTTTACATCACCAGGAGCAAAGTAATACTGTAGATGTTGAAATTAACAAAGTCTATTATTTCTTTAATATGACAGAACAATGTGATTGTTATCCACTTATTGTTGAATACTATGAGCAATATCTCTGTTAAAGATTTGCAAGACCCTGGTCAAGTGACCACATCAGTAAAGCATAGCAGCCTGACTAGAACCCTGAAAACCTTCTTGTACCTGCTGGCACTGTTTCAGCATCCTTTCTATTTATTAAATCTGGAGTGACAACATTGTTATGGTTCAACAGGATGTATGGAGGGCACTGGTTCCCATTGCCATCATTCCCTTGCATGGTTTGCCTGGTATGCCAATGGATTACCATGAGAGTTTGGTACCTGCTGAAGGCCACACTAGCTGGGCTTCATACAAGAATGTCAGTTATATTACATACTGCATACAATGGTATTGTGGTATTGCAGTATATACGGTTAGGCCCAGAAATATTTGGACAGTGACTGAATCTTCGTAACTTAAAATTAAACAACTGAGATGCAATTGAAGTGTAGACTTTCAGGTTTAACAAAAGGGGTTAAACAAAATATCCTGTGAAACTTTTAGCACTTACCATTTTTTCCACAAAGCCTCCTCATTTCAGGGGCTTATAAGTATTTGGACAAATAAACATTATCATAAATAAAATGCTCATTTTAATACTTAGTAGATAATCCTTTGCAGGCAATGACCACCTGAACTCTGGAAGCCATGGACATCACTAAATGCTGGGTTTCCTGCTTTGTGATGCTTCACCAGGCCTTTGCTGCAGCTGACTTCAGTTGTTGCTTGTTTGTGGGTCTTTCTGCCTTAAGTTTTGCCTTTAAGCATGTAAAATGCATGCTCGATGGGGTTCAGATCTGGTGATTGACTCAGCTTTTGCAGAATATATCACTTCTTTGTCTTAAAAAACTCCTGGGTTGCTTTCACAGTATGTTTTGTGTCATTGTCCATCCGTATTGTGAAGCGCCATCCAATCAACCTTGCTTCATTTGGTTGAATCTCAGCAGGAAGTATCACTCAGTACACTTCAGAATTAATCCGACTGCTTCTATCTTCAGTTACATCATCAATAAACACCAGTGACCCAGTGCCAATGGATCCATGTATGCCCATCGCATACCACTGTCTCCACCATGTTTTACAGATGATGTGATATGCTTTGGATCATGAACCGTTCCAAGCCATCCTTATCCTTTCTTTTTCCCGTCATTCTGGTACAGGTTCATTTTAGTTTCATCTGTCAAAAGAATATTTTTCCAGAATTTGGTTGGATTCTTTTGATGTGTTTCGGTGAAGTCTAATCTGGCCTTTCTATTTTACCATGTAAAGGATTCTGTGATCATCCAACACTGTTGTCTTCTGTTGACTTCTAGGCTTTTTTGAGTTCCCAAGCTCACCAATGTGCTCTCCTAATGATGGTCTGTTTATCTTACATTGAGCACTCCTTTGATTGCATGTTATGAGTTCACAGCAAAGCTTTCAAATGCAAATACTTGAAACATCCAAAATCAGCTCCGTCCAGACCTTTTAGCTGCTTAATTGATGATGGATTAATGAGGGAATAGCCCATACAACCCATTAACATCTTAACCCCCAAGGGTGGTTTGCACGTTAATAACCACGCCAATTTTTACAATTCTGACCACTGTCTCTTTATGAGGCTATAACTCTGGAACGCTTCAACGGATCTTCACGATTCTGAGAATGTTTTCTGTGACATATTGTACTTCCTGATAGTGGTAAAATTTCTTAGATATAATTTGCGGTTATTTATGAAAAAAATGGAAATATGGCGAAAATTTTGAAAATTTAGCAATTTTCAAAATTTTTATTTTTATTCCCTTAAAACAGAGAAATATGTCACACAAAGTAGTTACTAAATAACATTTCCCACATGTCTCCTTTACATCAGCACAATTTTGAAACTATTTTTTTTTTTGCTACAAAGTTATAAGGGTTAAAAGTTGACCAGCGATTTCTCATTTTTACAACAAATTGTACAAAACCATTTTTTTAGGGACCACCTCACATTTGAAGTCACTTTGAGTGGTCTATATGGCAGAAAATACCCAAAAGTGACACCATTCTAAAAACTGCACCCCTCAAGGTACTCAAAGCAACATTCAAGAGGTTTATTAACCCTTCAGGTGCTTCACAGGAGCTGAAGCAACTTGGAAGGAAAAAATGAACATTTAACTTTTTAGTCACAAAAATGATCTTTTACAAACAATTTTTTTATTTTAACAAGGGTAAAAGGAGAAAATGGACAGAAAAAGTTGTTGTGCAATTTCTCCTGAGTATGCCGATACCCCATATGTGGGGGAAAAACACTGTCTTGGCTCACGGCAGGGCTTAGAAGGGAAAGATCGCCGTTTGACTTTTTCAAACCAAAATTTACGGGAATTGAGATTGGATGCCAGGTCGCGTTTCGAGAGCCCCTAATGTGCCTAAACAGTGGAAACCCCCCCAATGTGACACCATTTTGGAAACTAGACTCCCTAAGGAACTTATCTAGATCTGTTGTGAGCACTTTGAACCCCCAAGTGTTTCACTAAAGTTTATAATGTCTGGGTGTGAAAAAAAAAATTTCCACAAAAATATTTTTTAGTCCCCAATTTTTAATTTTTCCCAAGGAAATTGAACCCTAAAAGTTTTTGTCCAATTTGCCCTGAGTACGCTGATACCCCATATGTGGGGGAGAAATACTGTTTGGACGCAACGCAGGGCTCAGAAAGGAAGTAATGACGTTTTGGAATGCAGACTTTGATTGGTGTCATGTTCAGTTTGCAGAGTCCCTGATGTGCCTAAACAGTGTAAACCCCCACAAGTGACCCCATTTTGGAAACTAGACCCCCTAAGGAACTTATCTAGATCTGTGGTGAGCACTTTGAACCCCCAAGTGATTCACACAAATTTATAATGCCAGGGTATGAAAATAAAAAATCCTATTTTTTTCCCACAAAAGTAATATTTAAGTCACCAATTTTTTATTTTCCCAAGGGTTACATGAGAAACTGGACTATAAAAGTTGTTGTCCAATTTTTCCTGAGTACGCTGATACCCCATATGTGGGGGGGAACCACTGTTTGGGCGCACGGCAGAGCTCGGAAGGGAAGGAGCGCCATTTGACTTTTTCAAACCAAAATTGGCTGAAATCGAGATTGGATGCCATGTCGCATTTGGTTAGCCCCTGATGTGCCTAAACAGTGGGAATCCCCCACAAGTGACCCCATGTTAGAAACTAGACCCCCTAAGGAACTTATCTAGATCTGTGAAGAGCACTTTGAACCCCCAAGTGTTTCACACAAGTTTATAACGTAGAGCCGTAAAATTAAAAAATTATATTTTTTCCACAAAATTGATCTTTTCACCCCAATTTTTATTTTCCCAAGGGTAACAAGACCTCAAAAGTTATTGTGCAATTTGTCCTGAGTACGCTGATACCCAATATGTGGGGGTAAACCACTGATTGGGTGCATGGCAGAGCTCGGAAGGGAAGGAGCACAGTTTGACTTTTTCAACGCAGAATTGGCTGTATGCCATGTCGCGTTTGGAGAGCCCCTGATGTGCCTAAACAGTGGAAACCCCTCACAAGTGACAACATTTTGGAAACTAGACCCCTTAAGGAACTTATCTAGATCTGTTTGGTGCACGCTCAACCCCCAAATGTTTCACTAAAGTTTATAATTCCTGGGTGTGAAAACAAAACAAACAAAAAAAATCCACAAAAAATGATTTTTTAGTCCCCAATTTTCCAATTTTTGATTGTTAACAAGGTAATTGGACCCCAAAAGTTGTTGTCCAATTTGTCCTGAGTACGCTGACACCCCATATGTGGGGGGGAAATATTGTTTGGGTGCACGGCAGGGCTCGGAAAGGAAGTAATGACATTTTGAAAACAGACTTTGATGCGTGTCATGTTCAGTTTGCAGAGTCCCTGATGTGCCTAAACAGTGGAAACCCCCACAAGTGACCCCATTTTGGAAACTAGACCCCAAAGGAACTTATTTAGATCTGTGGTGAGAACTTTGAACCCCCAAGTGCTTCACAGAAGTTTATAACGTAGAGCCATAAGAATAATAAATCATATTTTTTTCTACAAAAACGATATTTTCGCCCCCAATTTTTTATTTTCCCAAGGGTAACAGAAGAAATTCGACCCCAAGAGTTATTGATCAATTTGTCCTGAGTATGATGATACCCCATATGTAGGGGTAAACTACTGTTTGGGCGCATGGCAGAGCTCAGAAAGGAAGGAGCACCGTTTGACTTTTTCAACGCCAAATTGGCTGGAATTGAGATCAGTTGCCATGTCACATTTGGAGAGCCCCTGATGTGCCTAAACAGTGGAAACCCCCACCAATTCTAACTCCAACCCTAACCCCAACACACCCCTAACACTAATCCCAACCATAATCATAACCGTAACCACAAACCTAACCCTAACACACCCATAACCCTAGTCCCAAACCTAACCCTAACTCTAGCGCCAACCCTAACCCTAAATTTAGCCCCAACCCTAACCCTAATGGGAAAATGGGAATAAATACATTTTTTTAATTTTATTAGTTTTCCATAACCAAGGGGTGATAAAGAGGGGTTTGATTTACTATTTATAGCGGGTTTTTATGATTGGCAGCTGTCACATGCTAAAAGACGCTTTTTATTGCAAAAAGTAGTTTTTGCATCATCACATTTTGAGAGCTATAATTTTTCTATATTTTGGCCCACAGAGTCATGTGAGGTCTTATTTTTTGCAGGACGAGGTGACGTTTTTATTGGTACCATTTTTGGGCACATGACATTTTTTGATCACTTTTTATTAAGATTTTTGGGAGGCAGAATGAACAAAAACAAGCAATTCATGAGTTTCTTTTGGGGGAGGGGCGTTTATAGTGTTCCGCGTGTGGTAAAATTGATAATGCAGTTTTATTCTTCGGGTCAGTACGATTACATTGATACCTCATTTGTATCAATTTTTTTATGTTTTGGCGCTTTTATACAATTAAAATGATTATATATAAAAAATAATTATTTTTGCATCGCTTTATTCTGCGAGCTATAACTTTTTTATTGTTTCGCTGATGATGCTGTATGGCAGCTTTTTTTTTGCGGGACAAGATGACGTTTTCAACGGTACCATGTTTGTTTATATCCGTCTTTTTGATCGCGTGTTATTCCACTTTTTGTTTGGCGGTATAATGATAAATCATTGTTTTTTAGACTTGTTTTTTTTAAGGGGTTTAATAAAGGGGTTAACTAATGGGACAGTTTTATAGTACGGGTCATTACGGACACGGCGATTCTAAATATGTATACTTTTATTGTTGGGGTTTTTTTACATTAAAGAAGAGAATTTATTGGGGAATATTTTTTTTTTCATTATTTAGGATTTTTTTTTTACAAATGTTTACTTTTATTTTTTGTACATTGTTACCTTATCCCAGGGTGGGACATCACTGTGTAGGGTCAGATCGCTGGTGTGACAGTGTGCACAGCACTCTGTCACACCAGCAATCGCTCTGGCACTGCTGCAGGCTTCTCAGTGCCTGCTCTCAGCAGGCTTTGAGGAAGCCGCCTCCCTGCAGGACCCGGCGGCCATCTTGGATCCGGGGTCCTGCAGTGAGGAGAGTCCCTCGGAACAGCGCGACACATCGCGCTGTTTTGATGGTCTCAGGGGAGCGCGCAGGGAGGGGGATGCTTCACTGTGCCCCGGTACAGCGCGATCATGTTTGATCGCGGTGTGTCAGGGGTTAATGTGCCAGGAGCGGTCCGTGACTGCTCCTGGCACATAGGGCCAGGAGTCACCTGTGATAATCAGCTGACACCCGGCCGCGATCAGCTGAGCTCCCCCCGGGAGCACAGCTGATCGCCTTGGACGTTCTATTTCGTCCCTGGGAATTAAGTACCTGGTCACATGGACGGAATAGTACGTCCAATGGGATTAAGGGGTTAAATAGCTTTTGAGATAATTGTTCAATTACATTAGGTCCCTTTAAAAAGAGACAGCTACATATTAAAGAAATAACATCACAGGAAAAGATACAGACTTACCAACACCAGGTCAGATTACCAATGCACTAGCAGGATGCAGCAGACCCCCATGATAAAGGCGGGTGCAGCACAGGTGCAAAAATACTGATGCAAACAGCCACTCACAAACCTACCAATTCATGTAGGGGGTGACTGTGTAGTATTAAGCATCACTATGCATGTTTAATACTGCACAGCTTATTAATATCAGCCTGCAGATGTCTGTTTAGTCTTTGATAGTTAGTAATATTAGCGGGACCCCATGTCATTTTGTGGGTGGTCCCACCTTTACTAACCATTAAAGGCTACACAGACAGCTGTGAGCTATTATTAATAGCCTAGGAAGCTTCATGGATATTGGCACCTTCCCAGAATAATAACACTAGCCCAAGGTATCAGCTTTCTTTCAGACGGTTAGGAAAATTAAGGGAGACCCCACGCCATTTTTTCAAATATTTATTTATTTATATACATGTACAGTAAGCTCCAGTGCAGTATGTAAAAAAAGATGAAAAAAGACTTGGGGTCTGCCTTAGTCTTGATAATCAGTGCAAGTAAAGCTGACAGGGGTGGGCTGCAGCCTCCAGCTGTCAGCTTTATCTTGTCTGGTTATCAAAAATAGAGGTTTCCCACGACGTTTATTTTAATTATTGAAATAAATAATTTAAAAAAACAGCGTGAGTTCCCCCATTTTTTATAACAAGCCATGCTAAAGCAGACAGCTGGGGCTGGTATTCTCAAGCTAAGTAGGGGCCATGGATATTGGCAGTCCCTGGCCTAAAATAACAGCCTGCAACCTCCCCAGAAAATTCTCATCTATTTGGTGTTTTACCCGACTCTTCCCACTTGCCCTAGTGTGGTGGCCATGGGAGTTATATTTGGAGAGTTGATCTCAGCTTTGTAATGTAAGCTGACATGAAGCCCAGGGGTTAGTGGAGGTGTCTATCAGTTTCGTCTGGATTCATGACTGGATTTTCATTATGCCACTGCTCAGCCATGCAATCCGGATTAAGCAGAGTTGGCCTCGTCATGGGACAAATGGATTGTCATTGGACAGGTGAGGAATATGGTATTTTATTACTTTTCATTTTACAGTAATAAATGGGTAAAATAAAGTGAGGAGTGTTTATTTCAAATAAAGAATTTTTTATGTGTGTTTTGTACAATTAAAGGACTTTTTCAAGTGTGTGTGTCTCTCTTACTTTTGATTACGGGGTTATTAATGGGGGCATGTTACAGACGCCTTTTCATTATTAACCCTTGGGCTTGATGTCAGCTGACATTACAAAGCTGACATCAACTCCTCAAATATTACCCCACTTGCCACCTCACCAGAACAAGTGGGAAGAGCCGGGCAAAGCGCCAGAATTGGCGCATATGATAGATGCGTTTTTTCTGGGGTGGCTGTGGGCTACTATTTTTAGGCTGGGGAGGGCCAATATCCAAGGCCCCTTCCAGTCAGAGAATACCAGCCCCCAGCTGTCTGCTTTAGTTTGGCTAGTTGTCAAAAATGGGGGGACTGCATCATTTTTTTTAGATATTTATTCAAATAATTTAATTTTTAAAAAACAACAAGGGGATCCCTCTATTTTTGATAATCAGCCAGGATAACGCTGACAGCTGAGGTCTTTTGGCTGTTGAACCAGAACAGTAACATGGACTACAAGGAGAAGTCCTTGATCAGAGTTTGTGCATGGACTCTAGGAGTTCGGTACAGACCCCGAACTTTACCTTTCGGGTTTGCCCATCCCTACTTTTGAATACATAAACATGTGACACAATTAAAATACAGGTTCTCAATGTAATTTTTGTATTGTTTGTCTTTATATATCTATTTCTGCACATCACAAATATTTGTTGCCATGCATATGCATAGTGAGTTTTCATGTCAGGAGTCGAACCCAGTACCTCTTCTTGTCCACTGGCCAGCAGCTCTACCATCTGAGCTATTCTGCTGGCTGCCAAGTTCCTTGCTGAACCCAGATACCATTGACTGTTCTTCCTGATTGGCTACACCTAGTGCTCTCTTGATTGGGCCTCTGATTGCCAATTACACACCCTATATAAACCTGGCCCTGTGGGTGTGTCATTGCGAGATTATTGTGCTTCCAGCCTTTAGTCAAGCTCTTTCTCCTGCTGTTCCTGCTGCTACAAACACTGCTCTCCTGTGAACTGACCTCGGCCTGCCACCTGACTACGTTATCTGCCTGCTCCTCTGCTACCGAACTGCCTTTCCTGTGTACCAACCTCCGGCTGCCACCTGACTACGTTATCTGCCTGCTCCTCTGCTACAAACACTGCCTTTCCTGTGTACCGACCTCCGGCTGCCACCTGACTACGTTATCTGCCTGCTCCTCTGCTACCGAACTGCCTTTCCTGTGTACCGACCTCCGGCTGCCACCTGACTACGTTACCTGCCTCTGCTTTCCCTAGTGTTTGCAGTAACATCGGCTCCAACCCAGACGGGATCCTGACAGAATAATCTCGCGCCAAAATGGAGTCCGCTGTGAACACCCTGAGGCGGCAAGTTACGGAGCTTCAAAGTTTTTGTACTGACTCTCAAGGAAAATATGCCAAGTTACAAACTGATTTCACGGCGATACAACAGGAAGTAATTGAGCTACAAAAACAACTACTGGATGTGCGCAATTCAGGGTCCGAATCAAATGCGCGGCTGCCGCTGCCTGCAAAGTTCAGTGGGGATCGCAAGCAGTACCGAGGATTCCTCAATCAATGCCGCATATACTTCCAGATGCAACCTGCTCCCTTTACCAGTGAGAGGAAGAAAATTTTTTTCATGATAAATCTCCTGACGGATGAAGCTTTTGCTTGGGCTTCACCTTATGTAGAAAAGGACTATGCCCTCCTTAATGACCTGGAAGCTTTCATCGCAGCTATGAATCAAGTTTTTGATGACCCAAACCTCTGTGCCACAGCAGAAACCAAATTACATAATTTGCGCCAAGGACGTCGCTCTGTTGCGGAATATACATCGGAGTTCCGTCGCTGGGTGGCCGACACCACCTGGAATCCAGCAGCCCAGAGAAGTCAATTTCGACGAGGGTTATCAGAACCAGTGAAAGACGAACTTGCCAGGGTTGAGACCCTGACCAGTTGGAGGACTTTATTCAACTATGTATCCGGATTGACCAGAGACTTACTGAAAGGAGAAAGGAGAGACTGCGAGCACTTGGGAATAGCCCTGGCTTCTCATTTTCAGCATCAGACCACCAAGAAAAGACGCAAGGCGTGTCTGAACCGATGCAGATCGACGTCATCCGAAGACCACTCTCTGCACAGGAGAAGGAGAGGCGACATGCAGAACATCTCTGCCTCTATTGTGGGGACCCTGGACACTATGCCATCAACTGTCCTAACAAAAGGACTATAGCCTTTACCAACAACAGGTCTGCCAGCAATACGGACCTTTCTCAGCAGTCGGATTCCATCTTGCAGACTATCTCATCAGTAACGCCAGAAATAGACAAAATACATACCACATCATCTCATTTTGTAATCCCCATTCAGGTTGTAATGGGCACCCAAAAAATACAATGCTCTGCCCTGTTGGATTCGGGAGCAGGAAAATTTTATGGACTTAAAATTTACAAGTGATAATAATATTTCCAGTAGGACCAAATCCACACCAATTGAAATGGAAACTGTGGATGGATCACCTTTGTCTTCTGGACCTGTCACGCATGAGACAATCGAACTGGAGATTTGTATCAACCCGGATCATCATGAAGCTGTCAGTTTCCACCTTATTTCATCTCCGAAATTTCCGGTTATTCTAGGGGTCCCCTGGTTTTCAGTCCATAACCCTTCTATCAACTGGGCATCAAGGACCATCACCTTTCCATCTGACTATTGCAAGAATAATTGTCATAAGGAACCCCCTGTTCTCCAACAAGTCCAAATCTCTGAGATTTCGCATGAGAAGGAAGAGAAACTACCACCTCAATATCAGCAGTTCTCTGATGTCTGCAGTAAGAAGAAAGCAGATCAATTACCTCCTCACCATCCTTATGACTGTCCCATTGAATTGCTGCCAGGAGCAACCATTCCATTTGGACGGATTTACAATCTTTCCGAACCTGAATTGAAGGTATTAAGAAAGTTCCTGGATGAAAATTTAGAGAAAGGCTTTATTCGACCTTCCACATCTCCAGCTGGGGCACCCCTGTTCTTTGTTGAAAAGAAAGACTCCACTCTGCGGCCATGTATTGACTACAGAGAGATGAATAATATCACTGTCAAGAATCGCTACCCGCTACCCTTGATTCCTGAACTATTTGAGAGACTCCGTTCTGCGAAAATCTTTACGAAGCTGGATCTTAGAGGGGCTTACAACCTCATACGGATTCGCCCAGGAGATGAGTGGAAGACCGCCTTCAGTACGAGATATGGACATTTTGAATCTCTTGTTATGACCTTTGGCCTTAGCAATGCCCCAGCCACCTTTCAGCATTTTATTAATGATGTATTTCGAGATTTCTTGGACCAATTCGTTGTGGCTTATCTCGATGACATTCTTATATTTTCAGACACCTTGGAAGAGCATCGCAGGCACGTCCAGTTAGTCTTGGAACGACTACAGGAGAACCATCTCTACATTAAACTTGAAAAATGTGAGTTTGAACAAACCAGTATCCAATTTCTGGGATATATCATCTCCCCAGAAGGTCTGAGCATGGATCCCGGCAAAATCAATGCTGTAGTTGACTGGCCTGTTCCAAGAAATTTAAAAGACGTCCAGCGTTTCATAGGATTTGCAAATTTTTACCGAAAATTTATAAAGAACTTTTCACGGATCATACTACCAATTACTACACTAACAAAAAAGACCAAAGCATTTTTCTAGTCTCTGGAGGCACAGGAGGCTTTTGACAAGTTGAAAACTCTTTTTACGTCTGCTCCATTGTTAGTACACCCAAATCCTGAATTGCCATTTACTGTCGAAGTGGACGCCTCGGACTCTGCAGTGGGAGCCATTCTGTCTCAGCGAGTTGGGGACAAGATGCAACTTCACCCATGTGCGTTTCTTTCCCACACCATGTCATCTGCAGAAAAGAACTACGACATTGGTAATAAAGAACTGTTAGCCATTAAAGTTGCCTTCTCCGAGTGGAGACATCTTCTGGAAGGTGCCAATCACCCTGTGACTGTCCTCACGGACCACAAGAATCTTGAATTCCTCCGTACAGCAAAAAGATTGTCTGCAAGACAAGCACGATGGGCCTTATTTTTCTCAAGATTCAATTTTATAATCTCTTACCGGCCTGGTTCAAGAAATGGCAAGGCTGACGCCCTGTCCAGGATGTGTTCGGAACCTCAGGAGAGGTCTAGTAATGATGATACAATTCTAGGCCCTAAAAATTGTTTGGGAACATTGCACTCTAGAGGACTAGGTAATAGAATTAAAGATGGATATCAAGAGGACTCTTTCCTTAACCATCCTTCGGAAGACGTCGATCTTTCATTCAAAGAGGGGTTTTGGATGCAGAAACACCAAATATATGTACCTGAATCTTCTCGCCTTGAAGTCCTCAAAAGTGTCCATGATTCTAAACTGGCAGGACATCCTGGAGTTGCAAAATCACAAGACTTACTACTTCGTTTCTTTTGGTGGCCTAATTGTAGGAAGGACGTGAGGAAATATGTTTCAACCTGTTTAACATGCGCACGAAACAAGACCCCACATCGTCTCCTCTAGGACTCTTGCAACCACTCCCAGTTCCATCCAGGCCTTGGGGATCTATTTCCATGGATTTTATTGTGGAACTACCCCCTTCCAAACAGATGTACCGTCATCCTTGTCATAGTGGACCGACTCACAAAAATGGCCCACTTTATTCCAACTGAAGGAATTCCTACTGCTGAAAAAACTGCAGAACTGATGATCAAAGAGGTATTCAGGTTACATGGAATTCCTGACAGCGTGGTGTCTGACAGAGGCGTTCAGTTTACGTCAAAATTTTGGAAGAGTTTCTGTACAGCCTTGGGAGTCACGGTGAATCTTTCTACCGCTTTCCATCCTCAGTCCAATGGCCAGACGGAGAGAACGAACCAGACTTTGGAGCAATACCTCCGTTGCTTCATTTCCTATCTTCAGGATGACTGGGTGGACTATTTACCAACAGCAGAGTTTGCCTACAACAACTCCATACATAGCGCTACATCTCAAACCCCATTTTTTGCTAATTATGGAGTACATCCAGTATTTATCCATAATCTGCCAGTGAACACTCCCATTCCTGCTGTTAATGACAGGCTTACAAAATTACAGGAATCCCAGAAGGAATTATCAGAGATATTGCTCAAGACCCAGGAAGAATATAAGGAAGCAGCAGATAAACATCGGAGAGTGCCCCCTGCTCTTCAGGTTGGAGACAAAGTTTGGCTGTCCACTAAAAACCTTAAGACACATGTGCCATCCTCCAAATTGGGTCAGAAATTCATTGGACCTTTTCAAATTTCTGCAAAAATTAACCAGGTTGCTTTTCGTTTAAAACTTCCCAACAATCTAAAGATTCATCCAGTGTTTCACATATCCTTGCTCAAACCCTTCTGTGAAAACCCGTTTCCAGGAAGAATTCAGCCACCTCCTCCACCAGAAAGGATCCGTGGTGAAGAAGAATACATTGTGGATAAGATTCTGGACTCCCGAAAATTCAGAGGTAAACTGCAGTATCTGGTGCAGTGGAAGGGTTACGGACCAGAGGAAAATTCATGGGAACCAAGGGACAACGTCCATGCTCCTAGACTAACAAGAGCCTTTCATCAGAGGTACCTGGATAAGCCAGCTCCTGAGATGTCCAGAGGCCATCCTGGAAGGAGGGGAGTACTGTCAGGAGTCGAACCCAGTACCTCTTGTCCACTGGCCAGCAGCTCTACCATCTGAGCTATTCTGCTGGCTGCAAAGTTCCTTGCTGAACCCAGATACCATTGACTGTTCTTCCTGATTGGCTACACCTAGTGCTCTCTTGATTGGGCCTCTGATTGCCAATTACACACCCTATATAAACCTGGCCCTGTGGGTGTGTCATTGCGAGATTATTGTGCTTCCAGCCTTTAGTCAAGCTCTTTCTCCTGCTGTTCCTGCTGCTACAAACACTGCTCTCCTGTGAACTGACCTCGGCCTGCCACCTGACTACGTTATCTGCCTGCTCCTCTGCTACCGAACTGCCTTTCCTGTGTACCAACCTCCGGCTCCCACCTGACTACATTATCTGCCTGCTCCTCTGCTACAAACACTGCCTTTCCTGTGTACCGACCTCCGGCTGCCACCTGACTACGTTATCTGCCTGCTCCTCTGCTACCGAACTGCCTTTCCTGTGTACCGACCTCCGGCTGCCACCTGACTACGTTACCTGCCTCTGCTTTCCCTAGTGTTTGCAGTAACATCGGCTCCAACCCAGACGGGATCCTGACATTTCATATGTGTCAGTGAAAACTTCCACTGTACTGTAAGGCTGGATTCACACATACAGTCATGGCCAAAAGTTTTGAGAATGACACAAATATTATATTTTCACATGATCTGCTGCCCTCTGGTTTTTATGTGTGTTTGACAGATGTTTTTATCACAGACAGAAATATAATTGCAAACATATGAGTAACAAAAGCTTATATTGACAGTTAGAATGAGTTAATGCAGCAAATCAATATTTGCAGTGTTGACCCTTCTTCTTCAGGACCTCTGCAATTCTCCCTGTTATGCTCTCAATCAACTTCTGGACCAAATCCTGACTGATAGCAGTCCATTCTTGCACAATCAATGCTTTATTTTGTCAGAATTTTTAGGTTTTTGTTTGTCCACCCGTCTCTTGATGATTGACCACAAGTTCTCAATGGGATTAAGATCTGGGGAGTTTCCAGGCCATGGACCCAAAATCTCTATGTTTTGTTCCCTGAGCCATTTAGTTATCACCTTTGCTTTATGGCAAGGTGCTCCTTCATGCTGGAAAAGGTATTGTTGATTGCCAAACTGCTCTTGTAGGGTTGGGAGAAGTTGCTCTTGGAGGACATTCTGGTACCATTCTTTATTCATGGCTGTGTTTTTAGGCAAGACTGTGAGAGAGCCGATTCCCTTGGCTGAGAAGCAACCCCACACATGAATGGTTTCAGGATGCTTAACAGTTGGCATGAGACAAGACTGGTGGTAGCGCTCACCTTGTCTTCTCCGAATGAGGCGTTTTCCTGATGTCCCAAACAATCAAAAAGGGGATTCATCAGAGAAAATAACTTTACCCCAGTCCTCAGCAGTCCACTGCCTGTACCTTTTGCAGAATATCAGTCTGTCCATGATGTTTTTTCTGGAGAGAAGTGGCTTCTTTGCTGCCCTCCTTGAGACCAGGCCTTGCTCCAAGAGTCTCCGCCTCACAGTGCGTGCAGATGCACTCACACCTGCCTGCTGCCATTCCTGAGCAAGCTCTGCACTGCTGGTAGCCCGATCCCGCAGCTGAAACACTTTTGACAGACGGTCCTGGCGCTTGCTGGTCTTTCTTGGGCACCCTGGAGCCTTTTTGGCAACAATGGAACCTCTCTCCTTTAAGTTCTTGATGATGCAATAGATTGTTGACTGAGGTGCAATCTTTCTAGCTGCGATACTCTTCCCTGTTAGGCCATTTTTGTGCATTGCAATGATGACTGCACGTGTTTCTTTAGAGATAACCATGGTTAACAGAAGAGAAACAATGATGCCAAGCACCAGCCTCCTTTTAAAGTGTCCAGTGGTGTCATTCTTACTTAATCATGACAGATTGATCTCCAGCCATGTCCTCATCAACACCCACACCTGTGTTAATGGAGCAATCACTGAAAAGAGGTTAGCTGGTCCTTTTAAGGCAGGGCTGCAATGATATTGAAATGTGTTTTGGGGGATAAAGTTCATTTTCTAGCCAAATATTGACTTTGCAAGTAATTGCTGTTAAGCTGATCACTCTTTATAACATTCTGGAGTATATGCAAATTGCCATTAGAAAAAGTGAAGCAGTAGACTTTGTAAAAATTAATATTTGTGTCATTCTCAAAATGTTTGGCCATGACTGTACATCTTTTAGGGTCTGAGTATTGACTGCCATGCACAGACCATCTGCAGGCCTCCCAATGTGAATTCAGTAGTCTAATGTATGTGCTGGTCTGTTGCATTACAGTCAGGGGCACCGCTATAATGAGGCGAGTTGAGCCTGTTGTCTCAGGCGGTGGCAGCCAGGGGGCGGCAGAGCGGAACTCATAACACGTGGTGTGGTGCCGGCTGGCTCTCCTTTAATCCCTCACACAGTCACATCTGACCCCCCCCTCCAGCTATCCTGCTCTGGACACTATATGTCCCGCAGGGAGACGAGCCGCCACGCCCCCCATGCACCCATTCCTTGCCTTTACGGCTCAGCCTGTCACAGCTGTCAATGACACTGCTATGCTGAACTCTTCTGTGCCCACAGGACCTGTGATGAGGTCACAGGAGGGGAGGAGTCAGGGTTCACATGATCAGTGTCCTCCTTGTGTGCAGGACTGCTGTGATAGTTGTCATGGTGCTGGATGACTGAGGGTAAGTTTGTATGTGGGGTCGGGACGGGTTTACAGTGTGGATGTAGCACAGCTGTAGTGTGTACAAGTTGGATGTAGCAGAGCCGTGTGTGAAAAGTGTATGGAGCGTAGCCGTGTGTGTACGAGGTGTGCAGAGGGGAGCCATGTGTGTACGAGGTGTACGGAGCGGAGCCGTGTGTGTACGAGGTGTACGGAGCGGAGCTGTGCGTGTACGAGGTGTACGGAGCGGAGCCGTGTGTGTACGAGGTGTACGGAGCGGAGCCGTGTGAGTACGAGGTGTATGGAGCGGAGCCGTGTGTGTACGAGGTAGATGTAGCAGTGCTGTACTGTGTTCGGAGCGGAGCCGTGTGTGTACGAGGTGTACGGAGCGGAGCCGTGTGTGTACAAGGTGGATGTAGCAGTGTTGTACTGTGTACGAGGTGTATGTAGCGGAGCCGTGTGTGTACGAGGTGTACGGAGTGGAGCCGTGTGAGTACGAGGTGTATGGAGCGGAGCCGTGTGTGTAGAGGTGGATGTGCAGTGCTGTAGTGTGTAGGTGTACGGAGCAGAGCCATGTGTGTACGAGGTGTACGTAGCGGAACTGTGTGTGTATGAGGTGTATGGAGCGGAGCCTTGTGTGTACGAGTTGGATGGAGCGGAGCCGTGTGTCTGTACGAGGATTATGGAGCTGAGCCGCTCGTGTACGAGGTTTACGGAGCTGATGCGCGCATGTACAGGTTTACTGAGCGGAGCCGTGTGTACGAGGTGGATATAGCAGTGCTGTGTGTGTACGAAACGGAGCCCTGTGTGTGCGAAGTGTACGGAGTTGAGCCGCTCAGCTCCGTACACACAGGGCTCCGTGCTTGAGCCGTGTGTGTACAGAGCGGAGCAGAACCGTGTGTGTATGGAGTGGAGCCTTGTGTGTATGTAGCGGAGCCACGTGTGTACAAGGTGTACGGAGCAGAACCACGTGTGTACGAGGTGTATGCTGCAAAGCCGCATGTGTACATGGCTTACGGAGTGGAGTCGTGTGTGTACAAGGTGTACAAAGCGTGGCTGCGTGTGTATAAGGTGTACAGAGTGGAGCCATGTGTATACTGAGTGGAGCCTTGTGTGTGTGAGGTGGACGGAGCGGAGCCGTTTGTGTACGAGGCATACAAAGCGGAACCATGTGTGTATGAGGTGTGCAGAGCCGTGCGTTTACAAGGTGTATGGTGGGGAGCATTCATACCTCCCAAGCATCGTGAATTCAGCGGGACACTACCGATTTTGAGGGTCTGCCCCGCTGTCCCGGCCGGGAGCTTTTCCCGTGGACACAGGAGTACATGCCGGAGCCCCGAGGAGCACTTTCAAACTCACACGTGATGTTCCACCAGAAGTGATGTGCTGGAAGATGACCGGAAATTAGGTAATTCCAGGAGGAGATTGTGACGGAACCATGGAGGCACTTCAGGGAATGCTTCAGTTCCATTACCGTGTCCTCGCCTTGGAATCGGGGATGTCGGCCATGGGAGCGGATCATGATATGTCCTGCATCGGGAGGCTCAGGTGGGCACTACAATGGGAGCCGGGCTGCTATAGTATCTTTATAGAATCTTTGTTTCTTTCTCTCTGTTCTTTTTCTTTCTTTCTCTCTGTTCTTTCTTTCCCATCTTTCTTTCTATCTCTCTCTGTTTCTTTCTTTTTCTCTATCTCTCTGTTCTTTCCCCTCTTTCTTTTTATCTCTCTCTGTTCTTTCCCCTCTTTCTTTTTCTCTCTCTCTCTGTTCTTTCCCCTCTTTCTTTCTTTCTTTCTGTTCTTTTTTTCTTTCTCTCTCTCTGTTCTTTCTTTCCCCTCTTTCTTTCTCTCTCTCTGTTCTTTCTTTCTGTTCTTTCTTTCTCTCTCTGTTCTTTATTTCCCATCTTTCTTTCTCTCTGTTCTTTTTCTTTCTTTCCCCTTCTTTTTTTCTTTCTTTCTTTCTTTCTTTCTTTCTTTCTTTCTTTCTTTCTTTCTTTCTTTCTTTCTTTCTTTCTCTCTCTTCTTTCTTTCCCTCTTTCTTTCTCTTTCTCTCTGTTCTTTCCCCTCTTTCTTTCTCTCTGTTCTTTTTTTCTTTCCCATCTTTTTCTCTCTCTGTTCTTTTTCTTTCTCTCTGTTCTTTCTTTCCCCTCTTTCTTTCTATCTCTGTTCTTTCTTCTTTCTCTTTTCTTTCTTCTCTCTGTTCTTTCTTTCTCTCTTTCTTTCTTTCTTTCTTTCTCTTTCTTTCCCCTCTTTCTTTCTGTTCTTTCTATCTCTCTCTGTTCTTTCTATCTGCTTTCTTTATTTCTCTTTCTCTCTCTCTGTTCTTTCTTTCCCATCTTTCTTTCTCTCTATCTCTCTGTTCTTTCTTTCTCTCTTTGTTCTTTCTTTCCCCTATTTCTTTTTTTCTCTCTGTTCTTTTTTTCTGTCCCCTCTTTCTTTTTCTGTTCTTTCTTTCTTTCTCTCTGTTCTTTCTTTCCATCTTTTTTTCTTTCTCTCTTGTTCTTTCTTCCTCTCTGTTCTTTCTTTCCCCTCTTTGTTTTTTCTCTCTTCTCTCTGTTCTTTCTTTTCCCTTTCTTTGTTTATTTATTTCTCTCTCTACTTTCTCTCTGTTCTTTCTTGCTTTCCCCTCTTTCTCTCTCTCCTTTCTCTCTGTTTTCTTTTTTCTCTCTCTGTTCTTTCTTTTACTCAGTACCAGTGTGCCCATAGTACCAGTCACTGTGCCCTCAGTACCAGTCAGTGTGATCACCAGTGCTAAATGGGTGTGGTCGGGGTGTGGACATGGGTGTGGCTAGTTGTGAAATGGGTGTGGTCGGGGCATGGCCTAAAATTTGCTGCAACGGCTGCGTGGGCCGCAACCTTTCTCCCTCAAATTGGGGGGCGCCGTTTTGCAGTTCGCCTCAGGCAGCACAGAGGCTAGGTTCACCCCTGATTACAGTCCATCACAGATATGTGAACCTAATCTGACACATATTGTCAGCACATCAAGGCAGGGTTCATTACTCCCCATTGTTTTATCCATTTGTATTATGTACTTACTTACAAAACACAGTAGTGTGTCATAAATATAGAAATAACAGTAATAGGAAAATACATGCATTCATAACTAGGCAGAGTCATAATAAAAGGGTATCATCTGGGTTCTTTAACATTAATGTCTGATTCTTGTATTATTTTTGGCACTCCCATCAGTCAAATGTTTGAAATTGCCATTGTAATCTATAGAGTGCAGTGCACCTACTTCTTTACTTACACTGCCGTACATAACAAAACTCCATACTTTTAGAAGTTGCTGTGGTTGGTATAGCTTTTCAGCCCATTTCTCTTGAAACAATGACGGAGACTTGCCATATTTCCTCAGGTATAATTATAACACAGGACACATGAATTAACCGGTAATGAAAAATACATATCACAAGCAGCAGACCGAACATAACGTGACTTGATGCTACATATGTAAGGTAAGTGAATATACAAAGCAGTAGTTGTTAGCATGGATGACAGTACACATAAGCTACTAGAACATTAGAACACATCAATGCACTTACCCAGAGGGGCAATGTAGTATGCAGAGGTGAAGCAGTTTGTAGTATCCAGAAGCACACACATCACAGTCCTTGGCTGATCCTCCATGGCATGTTGTGCATACCTGGTGGCATGCTGAACAGAAGCCAAGTGTCATACCATCTGCTTCTTCACTTGTATTGTATGTCCCAGTGGGACAATGCTTTACACAAGTGCTTCCTGCAAGTGAACATAAAGTTACATTATGTGTTGTTGAGATAACTTTTGAATGTCTCCTATTTTTTACTAGGTAGTTTTCATTGAAATCACCATTAACTAAGAATTCTGCAACTTTTTCTTACAATTGTTTATTGTGCCATTCCATTTTATTCTTCCTCAACATTAATGAATAAATTGACATCTGGGCGCTAACAGTTGTGAGTGATTCCAGCTAAGAGGTATTCTTTGTTTAATTGGTTTGTTGTCCAGTTCCTTTCTAACATGTCGGGACGGCCAATGCCGAGAGCCCATTTCTTGGCTTTTCATGAAATTATATTTAACTAGAAATAGGCCGGATGCTATTGCATCTGGAGTGCAGTGAAATGAACATCTGTGTATCCTTAGTGGTGCTAACACCGCTGGGAGACTGGTAATACCACTAACAGCTGATAGATCTGCAACCCGGTGGCGGGCGACCAATCACATCGCTGCTAGTGGTATTCAAATCTGGCGCCAACACTGCTAGCAGCTGATTGGTCACCAGCCTTGGCAGGGAAATCAAATCCAGCGCAGCACCGCTCATTGGCTGAGCTGCCGGTGGCTGAGCCAATGAGTGGCACGAGATTCAAATCCCCCGTCAAAGCTGCGTGGCACCGCTCAGCCAATGAGCGGTGCTGCCGGCTCTGGCGGGGGATTTGAGGGTATGCGCCCATGTTGTAGATTTGACTGCTGAATTTCCTGCACAAAAACAGGACCTCTTGGCAGAAAATGCAGATGCTTTTTTGATACGTTTTTTTCATGCGGATTTGCATGCATTTTTGTAAGCTAAATAATGATATGTTATTTAACAAAAAAAAGGTTTGTGATGTAATTTCTTGTCCAACCTCCTCTTTTCCATTTGTCCAACCTACACTTCATTACACACACAGATAGACAGATAGATAGATAATAGATAGATAGATAATAGTTAGATAGATAGATAAATAGATAATGGATAGATAGATAGATAGATAGATAGATAGATAGATAGATAGATGAGATAATTCTTGTAACTCCTCTTTCATTGTCAACTACATCATACACACGATAGACAGATAGATAGATATAGATAGATAGATAATAGTTAGATAGATAGATAAATAGATAATAGATAGATAGGATAGATAGATAGATAGATAGATAGATAGATAGATAATAGATAGATGATAGATAGATAATGAATAGAAAGATAGATAGATAATGGTAGATAGATATATAATAGATAGATAGATAAACAGATAGATAGATGATAGATAGATAATAGATAAATAGATAGATAATAGATAGATATTATATAGATAGATATTACATAGATAATAGATAGATAGAATGGTACATAAATAGGTAATGACACACGCACACCACACACAAAATCTTCACGCAATAGCGTTAATTTTAAAAAAAATGGGGAAAAAAATGGCATGTACTCTCACGCAATTATCTGCGCCAGAGGGGAAAAACCGACGGATTGGGCCAATATTTCTAGCCTGGGAAGGGGTTAATACCCATGGAGCTTCCCAGGCTATCATTATCAGCCTGCAGCTAGCCTTTACTGGCTATTAAAATAGGGGGACCCCAAAAAAAAATGACGTGGTGTCCATCTATAATTTATAGCCAAAAAGGCTATGTAGACAGCTGCAGGCTGATATTCATAGGCTAGGAAGGGGCCATGGATATTGGCGCACCCCCTGGCTAAAAATACTAGCACCCAGCCTCCCCAGAATTGGCGCATCTCTACAGTGCGCCAATTCTGGCACTTATCCCCTCTCTTCCCACTCCCGTGTAGCAGTGGGATATAGGGTAATAAGGGGTTAATGTCACCTTGCTATTGTAAGGTGACATTAAGCCCGGTTAATAATGGAGAGGCGTCAATAAGACGCCTCTCCATTATTAATCTTATATTAATAAAGGGTTTAAAAAAACACACACATAAGAATAAAGTATTTAAATGAAATAAAACACAACAAGGTTTTCATATTTTTATTACATGCCCAATCCAAGCGACACCCTCGTTCTCCTGTAATAAAAAGTAAAAAAATAAAACAACCGTATACTGTTGTGAATGTGCTAGAAATGAATTCTGAGCAGAAGCTCCCTCTGGTGGTTACAAACAGTACTGAACTATCCAATGAAGATTGTGAAGATTGGAGATCAGGTGTTATTGACTGGTCTTATATAAGGGAGGTTCCCTCCCATCAGGGTTGCCGGTGATCAATTGTTCTGGTCTCATCTTTGATTCCTGTTCACTTTGTAGCTTGCTGTTTCATTCCTGCATCTTCTGCTAACAGATAAGACATTTTCTTCTATTAGTTTTTTGTGCTTGCTTTTTGCATTTTGTCCTGCACTTCTGTGGGGGTCTGCCGGGTCCCCTTCGGGGGCTTGTGCTCCTCTCAGTTTAGTTCAGCCACTGTTGTTTGTTCATTTGCCTTTTCCAGTTTTTTCAGTGGTTGCTGTTTAGTTTTTGTTACACCAGAGAACTAATTTAGGTGGTAGAGGTTGTGTGATCTCAGGTGTTTTTGTAATTAGTAGAGTTGGTACTTTTCAGGGTTTTTTGGGATTGCAGTAAGTGCCCTTCCTATCCTTTTCTATTTAGGAAGTTTGGGCCCCAACTTTTGCTCATACTATTTTCTGTCTGTGTCAGTATTTCTTCTTGTCTAACCCCATTACATGTTTGGGGGCTTTCTATGTTCTGTGGGGATCTGCTCCGGGGCAGATAGCTTTCCTCTTTCTTTCTTTAGGTGTAGTTAGCTTCTCAGGCTGTGACGAGGCGTCTAGGACCAACGTAGGTACGCTCCACGGCTGCCTTTAGTTGTGGTGGTTAGTCAGGGTACTGCAATCCCATAGATTCCAACCTCTCTGGTGTATTGCCTTTTTTGCCTGCTCTCCTCAGCTACCAAATCATAACAGTATACTCCCTGTCTGACGCAGTCCAATTAATAACGAATGTCCCACGACGATCTCCCCTATAGAACAGTGACATCAGGTGATGTCACTGCTCTGTAGGGCCTCCTAGTGATGCACTGACAAGAGACAATGGCTCCTGCAGTGCATCACTGAAGTTACCTGAGTTCATTCTCTCACTTTATGGCAATGCTGCATGGGAATTTTCTCACCCAGCATTGCCAGTGAGAGAATGAACGGAATTGACCTCATTCTCTCCCGGCGGCAGAGGGATACACACAGAGGAGGATTACCTCCGGTTTCACTGTATAACGGAGGCCGTGTAGAGCGCTGACATCACCCGATGTCAGTGTTCTACACCGGAGATCGTCGTGGGACACTTGTTAATCACTGGACTATGGCGGAGAGGTAATGTATAGGTTGTTTTATTATTTTATTTTTATTACAGGAGATCGATGGCTTCGGGGATTGGTGATTGGTGAGTATGTACTCTATGTTATGTATAGTATGTTCTGTATGTACTGTATGTTTTTGTGTTTTTTCACATTCAACACATTAGCCGGATGATGGGACTACTACTGTCCCATCATTGGCTAATGTGTCACTTCAGTGTAGCAGGCATAGCCAGATGGGACTTGTTGTCCCATCGGACAATGCCTGCATACACACACACACAGCCCCACAGACCCCCGCACATACACACATACCAAAGCCGTGCAGCACCGCTCAGCCAATGGTGGGGGATTTGAATCCCGCACCGCTCATTGGCTGAGCCTCCCACCGGCTCTGCCAATGAGCGGTGCCGTGAAGCTTTGGCAGGGGATTTGAATCCCACGCCGCTCATTGGATGAGCCGGTAGGCGGCTCAGCCAATGAGCGGTGTTGCGCAGCTTTGTCGTGGGATTTGAATCCGGCGCTGCTCAAAGCCGCATGGCACCGCTCATTGGCTGAGCTGCCGCCGGCTCAGGCAATAAGTGGCGCGGGATTCGGCACCGCTAAGCCAATAGCGGGGATTTGAATCGCGGGTTATTTGAATCTTTGGCTGGGATTTGAATCCCATGCCACTCATTGGCTGAGCCAGCAGGCCGCTCAGCCAATGAGCAGTGCCACGCGGCTTTGGCGGTGGATTTGAATCCCCGCGGCACCGCTCATTGGCTCAGCTGGCAGGGAGCACAGATTAGAGAGAGGACAGTGTGAGGGGGCACAATATGGAGATATGGCACAGTATGAAGAGGGAACAGCATGGGGAGCACAGAACAGAGATGGGACAGAGTGAAGGAGCACAATATGGAGACGGGTCACAGTATGGGGAGCACAGAATAGAGAGGGGACAGTGTGAGGGAGCACAATATGGAGATGTGGCACAGTATGGAACGGGAACAGCATAGGGAGCACAGAATAGAGAGGGGAAAGTGTTAAGGAGCACAATATGGAGACGGGGCACAGTATAGAGAGGGAACAGCATGTGGAGCACAGAATAGAGAGGGGACAGTGTGATGGAGCACAATATGAAGATGTGGCACAATATGGCAGGGGATTTGAATCCTGCGCGGCACCACTCATTGGCTCAGCTGGCGGGCGGCTCAGCCAATGAGCGGTGCACGCGCGGCTTAGGCGGGGGATATGAATCCCAGCCGCCATATAGGAATACCCATAACTTGGGTGTTCCAATATGGCGGTTGGCGTACTTCCGGTCGAGGTGCATTGTGGAAGCGACACAAGCGCCGGAAGTTGTGACAGAGTTTATTGGTAATTATATATTAGATGTGTGGGGGGGGGCAGGGACTGGTATCAGAGATGAGTGAATTGATTCAATGAAAATTCAATTTGTGTCATATTTTACAAAATTAGCAAATGCAGGAAAATTCAAACAATTTGTCATTTGATAGTTATTAACCCTCATCATAATCTCCTCAAATATGCCTGCTGTAATTTTACACATAACAGAAGTTTGCAGCAGCCAGAGAAGGCTCATAAGACCTAAGATGAGGCCACACGTGCTTCTCCATATTGCCCTGCAGCTATGACATCACATGGTATAGCACAGTCAATTAACACATTAAGCTGCACTCTGAAACAATATAATATTTTAACATTGAATGTATGAAATTGGAACTGCATTATTGCTATAGAAAACATGTTAAAAATGTAGGTACTTAGCACACCAATTATTCAATTCTTGTGAGACCAATAGCCAGTCGTATCCCTTTGTTGGGACCTTACCTAACATGAAGCCTCTCCAAGGCTAAAAGCCTACTATTATATGGGAAGGTAGGATCAAGCTCTATTTAAAAACGTCTTAAGCTAATGTGAGGAGTGTTCAGCTGGGAGAATAAGGCCGGGATCACACATGCGAGGAAATCGTCCGATACTCGCATGTGAAATCCCTGCTCTGGCGCCGGCACTCGGGAGTGGAGCGAGCGGCTGCATATAAATACATGCAGCCGCGCACTCCACTCCCGAGTGCCGGCGCCAGAGCTGGGATTTCACATGCGAGCATCGGACGATTTCCTCGCATGTGTGATCCCGGCCTAAAGATCATTTTCTCCCTGCTGTATTCAGCTGCGTGTAGGTGCCGGAAAGCATAATAACACTGTTAACTTGAAGATTGAATGCATATTTTCAGGTTAGCAGCATTATTTTTGGTGACAGGTTCCCTTTAAATTACACATTTTTAACTTCACTCTTCAAGCACTAGAAAGCAGCAATCCATCACAATATTTTCTAAAAAAAATTGAACTCCGTGTCAGAGAAAGTGTGATTGTCACAAGCGAGAGAATGTGCTGAGTTTTTACATTTCTTTTGCGAGCCTTTTGCCTAAGAGTGAAGAATTAATTGTTTTTTAGAACAAAATTAAGGGAAAACCAAATATTTAGCTGTGACTGTATACCTCAGAAAGTGTTGTTCGTGTCTGATGTGCACACCTGTTTTACTTTTCAAATTTCACATCTGCACACATCAATGCATGTCACAGTTGATGACTTTTTGGATATTTAATCACCCACCTAACATTTTTTGTTCTGTCCTTTTTGGGAAGGAATAATTGATTTTTAATAAAAATTGTTAATATGAAAAAACAAAATCTAAACATTTAATTTTGCATATATGGTTTTGCAATTTTTTTTTGTCTACAGTTTCACAACCGTACACTAGTTGCAGTTGTTTTGGATGTGTAAGTAGTACCTACCTATCATTTCTTGTTGTGTCATTTTTGGGAAAGGGGGAGAATTTTGCCCAAAAATAGGATGAAACTAGTATAAAAAATGGGACTTTGTTGTTTTGCACACTTGCGTTACTAATCAAATTTAACAACAACCACACATGACACATTAATGCAGTTATCTGTTGCAGTAGCTGGCTTTTTGGACGTGTAGGTACGTACCTAACATTTCTTGTTACATCCTTTTTGGGAAGGAAAATAATTTTGTTAAAGATAGCAAAAAAATTATTTAATAAATAGAAACATTTAACTGTGCAAGTGTGTTTTTGCACACCTGTTTTACTAGTCCAATTTAAGACCCGTAAAGACCATGCCAATACTGCATGCTGTTACAAACACCAAGCTGTTTTGGTGGCTCTGTCAGGTGTGGTGGTAGGGGCACTGGCACTGTGAGTCAGGGTAAATATAGAGGAGGGATCAGGTGAGAGACAAGGAGCTCAGGAAACTGAGGCAAAAGTCAGTTAAGTTAGGGATGATGATGATTGTGTGGTGGAAAGGCCTGGGTACCAAAGAGATGATGTTGGCATCAGGGAAAAAGAGCAAAGCTGACCTTCAGACAAAAGGTCTAACAGGGACATGTCTCCTTCTTATGACATCAGCTTGGGAGCAGGCGTTCCCAGAGTTGCTGATGGTGGAGAAAGTTTAATAGTGGCTGAAAGCTCTAGAAAGGGCTCATACTCACTGGCTGGAAAAAAATCGGTCCGTTTTCTGCAGGAAAAAAACGATACATTTGTTGTAAAAAGGCATGCGATTTTGATGCGATTTTAAATCACACCATGCGTTTTCCATCAGTTTTCCATCAGTTTTCCATCTGTATGCAATGCGATTTTAACATGAAGTCTTACGTAGAGCAGTTATCTCTATGTAAAAAGTCATGTAAAAATCACATTGTAAAAAAAAATGTACACAAAAAGCAAATAATTATATACATATATATATATATATATATAATATATATATATATATATTGTGAGACAGTGAGGGTATGTGTGATGAATGGGGTGTACATTTCACCTAGGTACTTTGCTGACTGGTATAAGGGAAATGTATGGCTTTGTAAACCTAGTGGTAGAGAAAGGTCACTACACCTTACATTCATTACACACTTGCAGCTCAGGCCTGAAGCTACTCAGGTGTTGATTGGGAGACCAGGGGTGGGTGTCTGCGGACACAGACAGAGAGCTCGCTTAGTCTGGACAAGGAGTCCAGGCACAAGAGGGAGTCTCCAGGAGTTTGAGCTGTCTCAGTCTGGGTGCTCGATGTACCCCGGACACAGGAGTAGTCTCTGTGAAAATCCATGCTGGTAGCTGCTGAATAGGAGGGGAGCTCTCTCAAGTCTGGACGTTGGATGTGCCTTCAGACACAAAGAGGAGTATCTGTGAAAATCCATGCTGGTAACATATATCATATGTGTTGTTTTGGCCCAGGCTGGTAGAGCCTGGTTCCTGATAGAAAGGGACATTACATGTGTGTAGTGAGTAGGCGAGAGGCATTAGGCTTTCTTTTTATGATTTCGTTTTATCACCTATTGTTTGCTGTGGACTTTAATAAACTGGTTGCGGCCAGTTTTACACCAGAACTGCTGTCTGAGTGAACTGTTTAAATGCCACTCCGTCTGCCAGGACGGCGATCCCAGAGCTAAATCCCCTGAAAAGCTTACAAATTGGCGGAGAATGCTGGGGCAGCACAGTGGCTGATACAATTGGTGCTGGAATGTGCGTGCAGCACAGTGGCTTAGAGACAGCAATAAAGGAGAGAAGTCTGTTGAAGCAGCAGCAGAGAAAAAAAAAAAAAAAAGTGTGTCAGCAAAAACGTCTGATTGGAGCAGTCTTAAAAAGACAGTAGCCCTAATAGACTTTGCAAAAAAAAAAAAAAAAAAGAGTGTCTGCACAGCAAGGCTGAATTTTCTGTGGAAAAGACTGTGGAGTGTGTAGGTCTTGAGTGAAGACTGCCGTTGTTGAGACAGAGAAGTCTGACAGCATGGATGACAGCATGGAGGCACTGTTTGAACAAATGGCGCAAGTTAATGTGCAACATAAGACTGCCGTGGTTGAGACAGATAAGTCCGGCAGTATGGAGGAGCTCGTTGAGTACCTGGTCCAGGCCCAGCGGAGCATGCAGCAGAGCATGGAGCGGCAGCGCCTGCAGCACCAGCAGCGCATGCAGCAGGCCCAGCAGCAATTCCTGCAGCAGCAGCAGGAGAATAACCGGTTGTTTTTTGAGCAGGTTGCAGCACTACAAAAGACTTGCAGCGCATCGTCCCAAAGTAATGTTGCAAAGTCACCTGCATTGTCCGCTGTAAAGAAGGCGGTAAGACGGTCCCTGAAAAAGATGACACCTCGTGATGATGTGGAGGTATATCTCACTAGGTTTGAGGGACTGGCAGAGAAGGAGAATCTGCCCCTATCTGAATGGGCCATGATGGTCGCACCCTATCTGATTGGAGAGCCCCAAAGGGCCTATGCTGACCTGAGCGAGCAGGACAGCCAAGACTATGCCAAGCTGAAAGCGGAGATTCTTACCCGGCTGGGTGTTACGGTGACAGCCCGTGCCAGGCGAGTTCATGACTGGAGATGCAGTTGGGAGTCTGCAGTCAGCAAACCTGATTATGAAGTTGAAAAGGTGATAGTGGACCGCTACACCCAAGCATGTCCTCCTGAGGTACAGCCAGAGGTCGGACAAAGAGACCACCAGGACGCCAATCGTCTGGTCAGCCTGATGGAGAGGGCCTTCGCCACCAAGGACTGCCTCCGTGACCAGCCGTCTGAGAGGTCGTCACTTCAGAGTTCCTGGACGCCGAACTCTCCCGGTAAGAGCGTTCCAGCTGTTGGGGTCGTGTGGGTGGGAGAGTGTGATGGACAGTGTTGGAGATGTCGTGAAATTGCAGCCAACTGTCCAATAGAGGGGAGCCTATGTGTTGTGATGTTGGCGGATCCCTCTCTCCCTGGCAGAGCCTGTGTGTGTGTCCACCTCAGCCGAAGAGACTGGACCACAGGGGTCCCCGGTGGTTGTAAATGACTGCCCAGCAAAGGCCCTCTTGGACTCAGAGAGTCCAGTGACTTCCGTATGGGACAGCCTGATTGATAGGGACTTTATTCCTGATAAACACCTGAGTGTGGTGTGCGTCCATGGAGACACCAAAGTCTACCCAGAGACTGCCGTGGACTTGATCCCAAACGCGGGGAGGTTTCATGTGAAGTGGGGGTAGTGAAGAACCTGGTGCACCCCGTCATATTGGGTAATGACTTTCCCCGGTCTAAGGATCTCTGGGGGAAAAATGTTTCTGATGGACAGTGTGATGAAGCACCTACTGAGGGTGCGCAGTCCCGAGGGGCGGAACACAATGCTAGTGGGCCGTTAAACTTATGTGATAATGATGATGACCTTGATAATGATGCTGATGCTGATAATGATAATGATCATGATAGTGATGATGATACTGATCATAATCATGATAATGATAATGATGATGATGATGACTGTGATGGAGATGAAATTCCTTTGCAGGTGATGGTGGGAGACGAGGATGGTGGTTCTCGGAACCGAGTGTCCCTGACTTACCTGTGTCCTGTGACAATTTTGAGAGTGAACAATGGCGAGACCCCTCTTAAAACGGCACAGGAAAATATAATTGTTCTAAATGAGGTTTCCCAAGAGCCTGGCTCTGAGGAGAGGTTTCCTCATGTTGCCATAAACACTCACCTGTTGTATAGGGACACTGAAGTCCAGGGAGAGGTCGTGAGCCAGCTCCTAGTACCTGAGCTATATAGAAGTATAGTGCTGGGGTTGTCACATAGTCACATACTTGAGGGACCAGATGGTGAAGTTAATGTTGTGGATGACATGTTAACTAAGGTTCCAGATCAGGATGTGAATGAGAATGAATTGTATACCCCTAAAAGTGAGCAGGATGAGAATGAGAATGAATTGTATAACCCTGAAAGTGAGCCGGATGTGGGCTGAGAAAAAGGGGTCAGACAGGGATAGTGGTAGTGATAGTGAATCATCTGTTGACAATCAAGCAACCAGTGCAAATGAGGAAGGCATGGTAGCAGAGGAGGTTGAGAGTCCTGAGAGGAAGGGTGATGCTGACCTTGCAGCCGGACAGAAGATGGCATCTGAAGATGTTTTACAGTTGGCCGGTTCCCTGGCGAAGACTAGGGTGAAAGGAGGAGAGCTGAGCTTTAAAGGCAGGACTCTGAAACTGAACACAGCACAAGTGGATGCTGTTGAAAATGAGAAGTTATCAATGTATGGTGTGGATCTGCATCATGCCAAGGACTCTGAAGGTGATGCTGCAGAGGTGGAAAAAGCCATGGAAGTGGTAGACACCAAACCAGATGCCTCACCAGAAGCTGAGGTCTCAAGGGAAGCTGTGAGGAACAAGACTGAAGATGTGGGGACTGACTCTGCCCCGGAATCTGTTTCTGCCGGAGACAGCGGCGTGGACGGTGTACTGTCCGGATCCGTGGCTGCAACTCGCGAAGCTCGGGCCGGAAGTTCGGAGCCCGGTGCTCCATCGGTGTTCCCGAGCGACACAAAGGATCTGGATAAATCCCAAGATGAGATTTTGAGACATCAGGTTGGCCTTGGTGAGCTCAAGCGCATTTTCATGGAGACTACACCTGAACCACGTCCCAGTGAGTGGGAGGGGCGATGTGTCGCTCCGTTGCCGCTGCAGACACACGGGAGCTCAGATGGGATGCAGACGTGGTGGAAGAGAAGACTGATGGTAGGGCTTCTGAGCATGTCCTACCAGAAGAGCCTGAAGAAGGGGCCGAAGATGTAAAGGACGTCCAACAACTACAGGAGAAGATGCGTATCCATGAGGTTTCCACCAAAGAAATGAAGACTGATAATGTTGCATTACGCAAGCAGCTGCAGCAGTGTGAACTGGATGTGGCATCTCTTCGCCGGGAACATGAGCGGTTCCAGCAGTTGCTCCAGAGATCACGAGGTGAAAGGGAAGGTGTGTGTGGTGCCTTGCCGGATCGAGAAAAAGTGGTTGCACAGGTACAAGATGAATTGATTACTTCTCAGAAAAAACTCCAAACTGTGATGAAGGAGCGTGATCAGAGCCATGAGGATCTCCTGGAGAAAGAAGTAAGAGCTCTGAGTCTTATGCAAAGTGAGCCTGTACAAGAAGAGGATGAATTATGTGTACCTAAAAAGAAAAACGATCAGCTTCCTCTACAGTGCCAATCGTTTGAACAGTGTGGCTCAAAATGGTCAGAGACCATGGCAGAGGTGCTTAAGTTCTGTGAAATAGACTTTATGAGTCAACCGATATTTAAGAAGAAGAATCAGCAGAGGTTTCTGACGTGCCTGGTCGTACTTCTCTGAGGAGGCACTATACCGAAACTGAGCCCGGCACTAAGGTCAAGATGAAACCGTGCAGGAGACCCGAGGCCCGCAGAGAGCATAGGCCTGGGAGGGTACAGGGTAGTACGGATGCTTCAGATGAAGAGAAAGCTGATGTTGGCTATGGCTCAGGTGAAGATACAAATGACAATACTGAAGATGAAGCTGGTGAGGGCCATGACTGGTCCAGAGTTCACTGTCTCTTTTGGATTGTTGACCAGTCCTCCGGTCTGGATGACCAGCCCTCCGGTCGGAGAAGAGGGGGGGGATATGTGAGACAGTGAGGGTATGTGTGATGAATGGGGTGTACATTTCACCTAGGTACTTTGCTGACTGGTATAAGGGAAATGTATGGCTTTGTAAACCTAGTGGTAGAGAAAGGTCACTACACCTTACATTCATTACACACTTGCAGCTCAGGCCTGAAGCTACTCAGGTGTTGATTGGGAGACCAGGGGTGGGTGTCTGCGGACACAGACAGAGAGCTCGCTTAGTCTGGACAAGGAGTCCAGGCACAAGAAGGAGTCTCCAGGAGTTTGAGCTGTCTCAGTCTGGGTGCTCGATGTACCCCGGACACAGGAGTAGTCTCTGTGAAAATCCATGCTGGTAGCTGCTGAATAGGAGGGGAGCTCTCTCAAGTCTGGACGTTGGATGTGCCTTCAGACACAAAGAGGAGTATCTGTGAAACTCCATGCTGGTAACATATATCATATGTGTTGTTTTGGCCCAGGCTGGTAGAGCCTGGTTCCTGATAGAAAGGGACATTACATGTGTGTAGTGAGTAGCCGAGAGGCATTAGGCTTTCTTTTTATGATTTCGTTTTATCACCTATTGTTTGCTGTGGACTTTAATAAAGCTGGTTGCGGCCAGTTTTACACCAGAACTGCTGTCTGAGTGAACTGTTTAAATGCCACTCCGTCTGCCAGGACGGCGATCCCAGAGCTAAATCCCCTGAAAAGCTTACATATATATATATATATATATATATATTATATATATATATATAGGTCATACACTTCTACATAGTATAATAGCCGCTAATTCATCCCTGGCTATACTGTAAAATCACACTGACAGCTTTAATAAAGAATAGAAACAATACATATACACACATAGAATACATATATACAGGTCCTTCTCAAAAAATTAGCATATAGTGCTAAATTTCATTATTTTCCATAATGTAATGATTACAATTAAACTTTCATATATTTTAGATTCATTACACACCAACTGAAATTTGTCAGGTCTTTTATTGTTTTAATACTGATGATTTTGGCATACAACTCCTGATAACCCAAAAAACCTGTCTCAAAAATTAGCATATCAAGAAAAGGTTCTCTAAACGACCTATTACCCTAATCTTCTGAATCAACTAATTAACTCTAAACACATGCAAAAGATTCCTGAGGCTTTTAAAAACTTCCTGCCTGGTTCATTACTCAAAACCCCCATCATGGGTAAGACTAGCGACCTGACTGATGTCAAGAAGGCCATCATTGACACCCTCAAGCAAGAGGGTAAGACCCAGAAAGAAATTTCTCAACAAATAGGCTGTTCCCAGAGTGCTGTATCAAGGCACCTCAATGGGAAGTCTGTTGGAAGGAAACAATGTGGCAGAAAACGCTGTACAACGAGAAGAGGTGACCGGACCATGAGGAAGATTGTGGAGAAGGACCGATTCCAGACCTTGGGGGACCTGAGGAAGCAGTGGACTGAGTCTGGTGTAGAAACATCCAGAGCCACCGTGCACAGGCGTGTGCAGGAAATGGGCTACAGGTGCCGCATTCCCCAGGTAAAGCCACTTTTGTACCATAAACAGCGGCAGAAGCGCCTGACCTGGGCTACAGAGAAGCAGCACTGGACTGTTGCTAAGTGGTCCCAACTACTTTTTTCTGATGAAAGCAAATTTTGCATGTCATTCAGAAATCAAGGTGCCAGAGTCTGGAGGAAGACTGGGGAGAAGGAAATGCCAAAATGCCTGAAGTCCAGTGTCAAGTACCCACAGTCAGTGATGGTGTGGGGTGCCATGTCAGCTGCTGGTGTTGGTCCACTGTGTTTCATCAAGGGCAGGGTCAATGCAGCTAGCTATCAGGAGATTTTGGAGCACTTCATGCTTCCATCGGCTGAAATGCTTTATGGAGATGAAGATTTCATTTTTCAGCACGACCTGGCACCTGCTCACAGTGCCAAAACCACTGGTAAATGGTTTACTGACCATGGTATTACTGTGCTCAATTGGCCTGCCAACTCTCCTGACCTGAACCCCATAGAGAATCTGTGGGATATTGTGAAGAAAAAGTTGAGAGACGCAAGACCCAACACTCTGGATGAGCTTAAGGCCGCTATCGAAGCATCCTGGGCCTCCATAACACCTCAGCAGTGTCACAGGCTGATTGCCTCCATGCCACGCCGCATTGAAGCAGTCATTTCTGCAAAAGGATTCCCGACCAAGTATTGAGTGCATAACTGAACTTTATTATTTGATGTTTTTTTAGTTTGTTTTTAAAAAACACTTTTATTTTATTGGACGGTTGAAATATGTTAATTTTTTGGGACAGGTTTTTTGGGTTATCAGGAGTTGTATGCCAAAATCATCAGTATTAAAACAATAAAAGACCTGACAAATTTCAGTTGGTGTGTAATGAATCTAAAATATATGAAAGTTTAATTGTAATCATTACATTATGGAAAATAATGAAATTTAGCACTATATGCTAATTTTTTGAGAAGGACCTGTATATATATATATGTAATTGTGACATATATATATATATATATATATATATATATTTATAGTTCATACACTTCTACATACTGTAATAGCTGCTAATTCAATTGCCGGCTTTTGTGAAATCACAGAAGCCGACATGAAATGATACATTGTTTCCACACAGTTAACCATGTCATTTCATGTATTTTGATATATGGTTTTAACTTACAATTACATAAGTGCATGTGTGCAAAATTTCAGACATGTAGGGGTTAATTAAAGGTGTAAATTCGTTGAAAAAAAAATGCGTGGGCTCCCGCTGTATTTTCTCCACCAGACAGACAAAGCAAGCGAGTGGGGGCAGATAATAATAGCCTAAGGAGGGTACATTTTTTTTGTGCCCCCCCGGCTACTAACATCTGCCACCAGACACCCAGAAAGGGCAAATCTCTAATTAGATTCGCCCTTTCTGGCACTTTGCCCGTCTATTCCCATTGCCCTGTAGCGGTGGCGAATGGGTTAATAAGGGGTTAAAGCCACCTTGCTATTGAAAGGTCACTTTAAGCCAGGTTAATAATTGAGAGCTGTCAATTAGACAACTATCAATTAATAATCCTATTGAAGGAAATAAAAAAATCACACACACTTTAAGAATAAATAATTTTAATGAAATAAAAACACATTTTTTGACCATCTTTTATTAAACTCTTAATCCCTGTGAAGCCCTTGATCTTCTATAATAAAGAAAAAATAATAAAACAACATTATTCTTACCTATTCCGCCGATCTGTCACGTCCCACGATGTAATCCTTCACAAAGGGTTAACTAGCAATCAGCTAAGCAGCGCAAGTAATCCTGTGTGCTCAGCTGAAAGCTCCTGAATGAATGAGCTTATCTCCTGCCGACAGGAGAGGATGTGGTTAATGAATGAAGCTTAATTGATTGTTTCCCACTTTCACTTTAGGTCAGTTCACTGAAGTGAAAGTGGCAATAAATCAATTAAGCTCCACTCATTAATCACTTCCTCTCCTTTCGCTGGGAGAGGAAGTTATTCATTCAGGGTGTTACAGCAAGCAGACAGCATTAGCTCCCTGGGAGCTGAACCTGTTAACCCTTTCTGATGGATTACAGCGTGGGACCTGACTGTGCATCGGATTGGTAGGAATAATTTTGTTTTTTATTTTATTTTTATTACAGGAAATGGTTTTAGCAGGAAAATAAAATATGGTCAAAAACTGTGTGATTATTTAATTAAACTTCTTTTTTATTAAACTGTGTGTGTTTGATTTTTCTTTCATACAATAGGATTAATAATTGATAGTTGTCTAATTGACAGCTCTCAATTATTAACCTGGCTTAAAGTGACCTTTCAATTGCAAGGTGGCTTTAACCCCTTATTAACCCATTCGCCACCGCTACAGGGCAATTGTTGTGAATGGGTTTGAGATGAGTTCTGAGCAGAGGCTTCCTCTGGTGGTTACAAGCGGTGCTGGTCTGTCCAGTGAAGATTGTGAGGACTGGGAATCAGGTGTTACTGACTGGTCTTATATAAGGGAGTCACCTTCCCATCAGGGTTGCCGGTGATCAATTGTTCTGGTCTGAATCCTTCATTCCTGTTTCCCTTGTAGCCTGCTGTGTCGTGTCTGCATCTCCTGCTAACAGATAAGACATTTTCTTCTTTTTGTTTTTGTGCTATATTTTTGCATTTTGTCCTGCACTTCTGTGGGGCTTTCTGGGTCCCCTCCGGGGGCTTTTGCCCTCTCAGTTTAGTTCAGCCACTGATGTTTGTACTTTTGCTTTTTCCAGTTTTTTCAGTGGCTGCTGTTTTGATTTTGTTACACCAGAGAACTAATTTAGGTGGAAGAGGTCGTGTGATCTCAGGTGTTTTTGAAATTAGTAGAGTTGGTGCTTTTCAGGGTTTTCTGGGATTGCAGTAAGTACCCTTCCTATCCTTTTCTATTTAGTTAGTTTGGGCCCCAGCGTTTGCTCATACTATTTTCTGTCTGTGTCTGTATTTCATCTTGTCTAACCGCCATTACTTGTTTGGGGGCTTTCTATTATCTTTGGGGTTCTGCTCCGGGGCAGATAGCTTTCCTATTTCTATCTTTAGGTGTAGTTAGTTTCTCAGGCTGTGACGAGGCATCTAGGACCAACGTAGGAACGCTCCACGGCTGCCTCTAGTTGTGGTGGTTAGTCAGGGTACTGCAATCCTATAGATTCCAACTGCTCTGGTGTATTGCCTTTTTTACCTGCACTCCTCAGCTACCGAAACATAACAGTATCACCGGCCCCAAAAATTGAAAATTGTATGGTACTCACAGAAGGGAAAAAATATTGTGAAAGAAAAAAGGTTGTCAGAGTTGTCAGAGATATTTTTCTGTTTGTTGCATTTTTTCCCTCTGTATCTCTGGGTGCTGGGGAGGATCTTTTCTCTCAATGGAGTTTGCACAGTTGTCTGGCCGTGTGGATCAGCTTGCCACTGAGGTTCAGAGTATTGCTGCATATCTTGCTAGGTTGCCTGTTGTGGAACCTAGGATTCCCATGCCAGATTTGTTTTTAGGGGATCGAGCTAAGTTTCAGAATTTCAAAAATAATTGTAAATTGTTTTTTGCCTTAAAACTAAGTCCTCAGGGAACGCAGCGCAGCAGGTTCAAATTATCATCTCTCTCCTGCGCGGCGATCCTCAGGATTGGGCTTTTTCCCTGACACTGGGGATCCTGTTTTGAGTGATGTTGATGCATTTTTTCAGGCTTTGGGGTTATTGTACGATGAGCCTAATGTCACTGATCAAGCTGAAAAACCCTTTTGTTGGCATTAAATCAGGGGCCTTATGACGCTGAGTTATACTGTCAGAGATTCCGTAGGTGGGCAGTCCTGACCAAATGGAATGACGACGCTTTGGCAGCCCTTTTCCGGAAGGGTCTGTCAGATAATGTAAAGGATGTTATGGTGGGATTCCCTGTCCCCTCTGGTCTCAATGATTCTATGTCATTAGCGATTCAAATTGACAGACGTTTGCGTGAGCGGAGAAGTATGCGTGGAATAGTGTTGCCTTGTGAACCAGCTTCTGAACCCATGCAGTGTGATAGAGTGGTGTCTGGGGCACAGCGTCATGAGTTTCGAAAGCGCAATGGGTTATGTTTCTACTGTGGTGATGCCTCTCATGCTATTTCAGTCTGCCCTAAGCGGGGAAGACGTTTTGCACGCTCAGTTGTCTTGGGTAGTGTTCAGACTAAGTTTTTATTAACTGTCACTCTGATATGCTCTCTGTCCTCATTTTCTGCTCAGGCTTTCGTTGATTCTGGAGCAGCTATTAACCTGATGGATTATGATTTAGCTAAACGTTGTGGGTTTCCCTTGATACCCCTACAGAAGTCTATTCCCCTACTGGGATCGATTCTACCCCTTTGGCTGAGAATAAACCCCAGTTTTCTACTCAGGTGATAATGAGGGTTGAACCTGATCACCAGGAGTGCTGCAAATTTTTGGTTCTGTATAATCTGCATGACATTTCGTGCTGGGTTTCCCTTGGTTACAGTCTCATAATCCTGTTTTGGATTGGAAATCTGTGTCTGTAACCAGTTGGGGCTGCCAATGTGTTAATACCAACACTCCTGTTTTTTCTGCCTCCCCCCAGGCTCAGGATGTTCCTGACTTTTTGATTGATTTTTCTGATGTGTTTAGCGAAAGTAAATCTGCATCCTTGCCTCCCCATAGGAGCTATGACTGCGCTATTGAATTAGTGCCGGGTAGTAAATTCCCTAAAGGTCGCCTTTTTAACTTGTCTGTACCTGAACATGACGCTATGCGGTCTTATATCAAGGAATCATTGGAGAAGGGTCATATCAGACCATCCTCTTCACCCTTAGGTGCCGTTTTTTTCTTTGTGGCCAAAAAAGATGGTTCATTAAGGCCGTGTATTGATTATCGTCTCTTGAACAATATTACTGTGAAATATCAATACCCGTTACCCTTGATTTCTGACCTGTTTTCCAGGGTGAAAAACGCTACTTGGTTTACCAAGCTTGACCTCAGGGGGGCGTATAAACTTATTCGCATTAAGCACGGGGATGAATGGAAGACGGCATTCAATACCCCTGAAGGGCATTTTGAGTACCTAGTGATGCCCTTTGGGCTCACTAATGCTCCTTCCGTCTTCCAGTCCTTCATGAATGACATTTTCAGGGATTTTGTGGACAAATTTCTGATTGTTTATTTGGATGATATCTTGATTTTTTCTAATGACTGGGACTCTCATGTGAAACATATTCGAACTGTATTCCAGATTTTGAGAGAGAATGCTCTGTATGTGAAGGGATCAAAGTGTCTTTTTGGCGTACAGAGGATCTCATTTCTGGGATTCATTTTGTCCCATCTGTTATTGAAATGGACCCGGTCAAGGTTCAGGCCATCTGTGATTGGGTCCAACCTACTTCATTAAAGGCTCTTCAGAGATTTTTGGGTTTTGCCAATTTTTATCGTAAATTTATTGGTAATTTCTCGGTTATTGTTAAACCATTAACTGATTTGAGCAGAAAGGGTTCTGATGTGGTGAATTGGCCTCCTGAGGCAGTCTCTGCATTTCAGGAACTTAAGCAGAGATTCACTTCTGCTCCTGTTCTACGGCAGCCTGATGTTTCTCTGCCATTTCAGGTGGAGGTTGATGCCTCTGAAATTGGGGCAGGTGCCGTTTTGTCCCAAAAAGATCCAGAGACCTCTAAAAGTAACCCTTGTGCCTTTTTCTCTCGAAAATTTTCTCCTACTGAACGTAATTATGACGTGGGTAATCGGGAGTTATTGGCCATGAAGTGGGCTTTTGAAGAGTGGAGACATTGGCTGGAGGGAGCCAAACATCAGGTGGTGGTCCTTACGGACCATAAGAATCTGGTCTATCTGGAATCTGCCAAGCGACTCAATCCTAGACAGGCCAGGTGGGCCTTGTTTTTCACACGTTTTAATTTTGTGGTTTCCTTTCTTCCTGGCACTAAGAATGTTAAGGCGGATGCCCTCTCGAGGAGTTTCCTTGCGGACTCTCCTGAGTTATCTGATCCTTCTGTTATTTGAAAGAGGGTGTAGTTCTTTCCGCCATCTCGCCCAATTTGAGACTTGCTCTGGAGGGGTGTCAGGAGGTTAGGCCCGAGTGCTGCCCTGTTGGAAAATTGTTTGTCCCGGACCAGTGGAAAAAGAGTGTGATGTCTGAGATTCATTGTTCCGCATTGGCTGGGCATCCCGGAATTTTTGGTACCAGAGACTTGGTTATTCGGTCCTTTTGGTGGCCTACCTTGTCTCGTGATGTCAGGGAATTTGTGCAGTCCTGCGGGACTTGCTCTCGCTCCAAGCCTTGCTCTCGCTCTAGTGGTTTGTTGATGCCATTGCCTGTGCCCAAGAGACCATGGACCCATATCTCTATGGATTTCATTTCCGACCTTCCAGTTTCTCAGAGAATGACCACCATCTGGGTAATTTGTGATAGGTTTTCCAAAATGATACATCTTGTGCCATTACCTAAGTTGCCTTCCTCCTCTGAATTGGTGCCGTTGTTCCTTCAGCACGTGGTTCGTTTACACGGCATTCCTGAGAACATTGTGTCTGACAGAGGAGTCCAGTTTGTTTCCAGATTTTGGAGGACTTTTTGTTCTAAACTGGGTGTTCAATTGTCTTTCTCCTCGGCATTTCATCCTCAGACCAATGGTCAAACTGAGAGAACAAACCAGACATTGGAGACTTATCTAAGATGCTTTGTGTCTGCTGATCAGGATGACTGGGTCTCTTTTTTGCCTTTGGCTGAGTTTGCTCTTAATAATAGGGCTAGCTCTGCCACTTTGATGTCTCCATTTTTCTGTAATTCTGGGTTTCACCCTCGATTTTCTTCAGGACAGACGGAGGCTTCTGTCTGTCCAGGTGTTGACTCTGTTGTGGAGCGTATGCAACAGATTTGGGACCAGGTAGTGGAGAGGTTGTCCCTCTCTCAGGAGAAGGCCCAGCGGTTTGCTAACCGGCATAGGACTGATGGCCCTCGTTTAAAGTGGGGGACTTGGTCTGGTTGTCCTCAAAGAATATTCCTATGAGAGTGGCATCTCCTAAATTTAAGCTTAAGTTCATTGGACCTTATAAGATCATGGAGATTATTAATCCTGTTTCTTTTCGTTTGCTTCTTCCAGGGACATTTAAGATCCATAACGTGTTCCACAAGTCCTTGTTGAAGAGGTTTGTTGAGCCAGTGGTTCCTGCTGCTGTGCCTCCTGACCCTGTTTTGGTTGAGGGCAATCTGGAGTATGTGGTTGAGAAAATATTAGATTCTCGTTTTTCTAGACGGAAACTCCAGTATTTAGTCTTAAATGGGAGATTTATGGTCAGGAGACAATTCTTGGGTGTTTGCTTCGGACATTCATGTTGAGACTATCGATGCTATCAAGAAACCATCCTGACGACCTGTTGCTCAAATGAGGGTTTTCGGTGACCCTCCGCAAGGGGGTACTGTTGTGAATGGGTTTGAGATGAGTTCTGAGCAGAGGCTTCCTCTGGTGGTTACAAGCGGTGCTGGTCTGTCCAGTGAAGATTGTGAGGACTGGGAATCAGGTGTTACTGACTGGTCTTATATAAGGGAGTCACCTTCCCATCAGGGTTGCCGGTGATCAATTGTTCTGGTCTGAATCCTTCATTCCTGTTTCCCTTGTAGCCTGCTGTGTCGTGTCTGCATCTCCTGCTAACAGATAAGACATTTTCTTCTTTTTGTTTTTGTGCTATATTTTTGCATTTTGTCCTGCACTTCTGTGGGGGCCTTCTGGGTCCCCTCCGGGGGCTTTTGCCCTCTCAGTTTAGTTCAGCCACTGATGTTTGTACTTTTGCTTTTTCCAGTTTTTTCAGTGGCTGCTGTTTTGATTTTGTTACACCAGAGAACTAATTTAGGTGGAAGAGGTCGTTGTGATCTCAGGTGTTTTTGAAATTAGTAGAGTTGGTGCTTTTCAGGGTTTTCTGGGATTGCAGTAAGTACCCTTCCTATCCTTTTCTATTTAGTTAGTTTGGGCCCCAGCGTTTGCTCATACTATTTTCTGTCTGTGTCTGTATTTCATCTTGTCTAACCGCCATTACTTGTTTGGGGGCTTTCTATTATCTTTGGGGTTCTGCTCCGGGGCAGATAGCTTTCCTATTTCTATCTTTAGGTGTAGTTAGTTTCTCAGGCTGTGACGAGGCGTCTAGGACCAACGTAGGAACGCTCCACGGCTGCCTCTAGTTGTGGTGGTTAGTCAGGGTACTGCAATCCTATAGATTCCAACTGCTCTGGTGTATTGCCTTTTTTACCTGCACTCCTCAGCTACCGAAACATAACAGGCAATGGGAATAGACAGGCAAAGTGCCAGAAAGGGCGAATCTAATTAGAGATTTGCCCTTTCTGGGTGTCTGGGGGCAGATGTTAGTAGCCAGGGGGGCACAAAAAAAATGTACCCTCCCTAGGCTATTATTATCTGCCCCACTCGCTTGCTTTGTCTGTCTGGTGGAGAAAATACAGCGGGAGCCCACGCATTTTTTTCAACGAATTTACACCTTTAATTAACCCCTACATGTCTGAAATTTTGCACACATACACTTATGTAATTGTAAGTTAAAACTATATATCAAAATACATGAAATGACATGGTTAAGTGTGTGTAAACAATGTATCATTTCATGTCGGCTTCTGTGATTTCACAAAAGCCGGCAATTGAATTAGCGGCTATTACAGTATGTAGAAGTGTATGAACTATAAATATATATATGTATGTGTCACAATGACACGTATATATATATATATATATATATATATATGTATTCTATGTGTATGTATCTAGTGTTTTGTGAGCTGTCAGTGTGATTTTACAGTAGCCGGGATGAATTGCCGGCTTTTCAAAGGAGACTGGTGCGTATAAATCGGACAGCACTTGCATGGTGCGAGTGCTTTGCGATGATTTCTCGCACCCATTGACTTGCATTGGCGATTATCATGCCAAAATCGCATC
The DNA here is from genome assembly GCA_033576555.1 of Oophaga sylvatica. Taxonomy (NCBI): domain Eukaryota; kingdom Metazoa; phylum Chordata; class Amphibia; order Anura; family Dendrobatidae; genus Oophaga; species Oophaga sylvatica. Next base: position 375,361,737 of record JARQOD010000004.1, on the reverse strand, counting down.
AAATCGCAGCATGCTGCGATTTTTTTCTCACACCAATTTCTGCTGAGAAAAAAATTGCAAATGAGAACTCACCTATTGAATAACATTGGTCAGATTTGAATCCGATTTTTTTCCTCGGATTATCATCCGTTTTCGGCGCCAGTGAGTATGAGCCCTTATTGTGATACTGGTGGTAAGTCCTACAAGCAGGATTATTGGGTATGGGAATTCTTTTTCACGTTTCTGGCTGATGAATCTTTTGCAATTTGCAGGCCCTGAAGAGGAAACTGCCTATGGCTAAGAGGAGAATTACATCAGGCCACTTTCACCTGAATACATTTGATTTGGGCTGTGGTGTAGTTCCTTATACAGCCGGTGAGAAGAACCTCCATGCAGGAGACAAACAGTAAAAGGAATGCAGTTCTGCACCAGTGCTTTGTCCCCTTCATTCTCATGATCTGAGGGTATCACAGAGGTCAGACATCAATGATTATATTCTATCCAGTGATGATTGCATTATTCTGTGCTGTGTTGTGTATATATATATGTGATTCTTCAGATTTGTATTAGTTTAGCCTGATGAAGAGACCTGAGTAGTCTCGAAAGCTTGCAATTTGTTACCATCTTTTCAGTTAGCCATTAAAAGGTATCAACCACTGAGGACTCTCAAGTCTAAATATTTTTTTATATTCTATCCATCACTTTATGAAATGGGAAACCCTTGCTTTCTGGTAGTATTGGTATATTTACTCAAACTTACTCATTGCCAAACATTTTGAATGTTTGCTGACATAGAAATCTAAGATCCCATTATTATATCTAGTACTTACTATATAGGTAGTAAGGTACCAAGCAGGTTACACAGTTTTCAGCTGAGCGACCATCACATGATTCACACGTCTGATCACAAGAACTGCATGTAAATAAATCATCTTCAAGGAAAGTTTTCGGAGGACATTTTGCATCCCTTGTACACCACACATTTCACTTTCCTGGTCCAGAGTTAGTTGGCTTTGGCATTTTGTGCAGTCAGTTGGCTGTGGTCCAGAACATTTGGCACATGTTTTGTGACACTCTAAAAAATAAGCATATTATAATAAACATTATTATTAAATAAGTTTTCTTAAAATGGAAAATAGTTCATCATTTATTAATTCAAACATTTAGAATCTTCAAAACATAAAATTTAAATGTGTTTGGGAATTATTTGCTTTAGTAGACACCATGTTTTTTTTACCATGTTAACTAAATGCTAAAACTGACCAGCTATTATGATTCTCCAGATCATTATGAGTTCGTAGATACTAAACTTGTATAGGTTCTTTTTTATTTAAGCAGTGAAAAAAAAATCTGAAGTTTTTTTAAAAAAAAGTCACCATTTTCCGAGACCCATAGCGTCTCTATTTTTCATGATCTGGGGCCAGGTGAGGGCTTATTTTTTGCGTGCCAAGCTGGTGTTTTTACTGATACCATTTTGTGACAGATGCAATGTAAAACCTTAGTTCTGTCAATTTGATTTTTTTCTCGTTACTCCGTTTACCGATCGGATTAATTATTTTTATATATCGATAGATCAGGCGTTTCTGAATGAAGCAATACCAGATATGTTTTTTTCATTTGTTTTGATTGTTTTAATTTGAATGGTGTGAAAGGGGGCTGATTGGAACATTTATATTTTTTCATTTCTTTTAATTGTTTAAAAACATTTTTAGGAAACTAGAAGCTGCAATCATCCGATCGAATGTGCTACACGCAGCATGTTTGCGCAGTAGGGCAGCACTCATAGCATTACAGCAATGACAACCACAGGGGTCTAGTGTAGACCCCGGGTTGTCATGCCAACCCATCAGCGACCTGTAGTCATGTGACACAGACGCAGATGGGCGGGATTAGTGACTCGCTACCAGCACGGTCATGTTAAATGCCACTGTTGGAGATTGACAGCAGCATCTAATATGTTAACAGCTGTGGGTGGATCACAACACTGTTTTTTTGGCACAAAATTCCCACAGAAATGGTTGCAGATTACAAAAAAAATTTTATCACGCCCAGTACGCCCACAGACTTGAGTGCAGAGTATAACTCTTTCTTAGGACCACAACTCGTAGAGACACAGCGGCAGAGTATAATTATTTTTTAGGTACACACATGGCTGCAGTGTACACAGAAGATTTTTGGCACAGTACTCCCAGAGGTTTTTTGTTACAGTACCCACAGAGGCTTTTGAGCACAGTACTCCCAAAAGCTTTTGGTTACAGTACTCCCAGAGGTTTTTTGGTACAGTACAAACAGAGGGTTTTTGGTACAGTACAAACAGAGGCTTTTTTGGCACAGTACTGGAATATGTTTGGTGCAACAACTCCATTACTGTCTATGAGTGTTTAGTAGCTAGATTATGTATGCTGTTTATAAAGTTAAAAAAACTCCCATAGGCTCACAGAGGAAGAGCATGTATTTCCTGTTTTCCTGTGTCTGTGTATGAGAGAAGCAGCCTGCTGTAGATGCTGCACAAATAGAGACACACAAATGATTTATTCCTGATCTATTAAGCTTATCATATATTTTTCCTGATTGTTCCTGAATAAAGAAGCTTTGCTGTCACATGCTTGGAGAGTGTCCTGAATAATCCGCTGCCAACAAGTACACACAGAGGTTTTTGGGCACAGTGCAAACAGTTTTTTTGGTACAGTACAAACAGAAGCTTTTAAGCACAGTGCTCCCAGAGGCATTTTGGTACAGTACAAAGACTTTTTTTGCACAGTACAAACAGAGGCTTTTTGATACAGTAGAAATCGAGGCTTTTGGAACAGTACTCCCAGAGGCTTTTTTATAGTACAAAGAGAGGCTTTTTGGCACAGTACTCCCAGAGGCTTTTTTACAGTACAAACAGAGGCTTTTTGGCACAGAACTCCCATGAGCTTTTTGATACAGTAGAAACAGACTTTTTGGCACAGAACTCCCATGGGCTTTTTGGTACAGTACAAACAAAGGCTTTTTGGCACAATACTCCCATAACATTTTTGGTACAGTACAAGCAGAGGCTTTTATGCACACTACTCCCAGATGTTTTTGGTAAAGTACAAACAGTCTTTTTGGCCCACAAATGGGAAAGGTGGCTGCATGCTAGAATTTTTTTATACACACTACTCACAATAGATGGCTGCAGAGTTGAAAATATTTTTCGGCACACTACTCATACAGACACGACTGCAGAGTGCAGGATTTTTGGAACAGTACTCCCACAGGCGGGGTAGCAGAGTACATACAGAGGCTTAAAGGCCCTGTATTCCCACAGGCAGGAGTACAGAGTACACACAAAGTTTTAAAAGCAAAGTAATCCCACAGGCGGGGTTGCAGAGTACACACAGAGGCTTAAAAACACAGTATTTCCACAGGTGGGGTTGTTGAGTGCACACAGAGGTTTAAGGGCTCAGTCTAATGGTGTGTTGGGGTCAAGTCATGCCCTCCATACCTTCCTAGCAAAACGGTACATTTTAGTGTAACATGGTTTATTATGTGATGACATATGTGTAATGTGTAGTTGAGTATTTTTATAATACTAGGGACAGAGTAAGGAAACTATAGCATAACTGTAAGATTTAGTTAGCGTGGTAAGAATGGTTAAGGGTATGCCACACTAAACAACATCGCTAACGGGATCGCTAAAAAACGTCACTATTTAGCGATCCCGTTAGCGATGTTGTTGTGTGCGGCAGCTGCCAGCGACGAGCTTCCTGCTGTGATCTCGCTCGTCGCTGGAATCGTTCCGGACCCTATTTTATCGCCGGCGCTCCCGCTGGGTAAGTATAATCGCTAAGTGTAGCACCTTTTCTTAGCGATTTAGCGGTACTTTTGTACCGCTAAAGTCGTTAAGGAGATCGCTAACCGCGATAGCGTCCTTAACGACATCGCTAAGTTAGGTAGCTACTAGCGATATAGAAACAATCCCGCTAGCGATCTCATTAGTATGCGACGCTAACGAGATCGCTAGCGGGATTGTGTAGTGTGGCAGTACCTTTAGAATCAGGTTTAGTACAGTGGAGGGCACTGTAGTTTAGGATATTAGGTAAGTTCAGTACAGAAATAGTTAAGGCTATAGGGAATTTCCGAGTTGGGAGGGGTAGGAGTAGGTATTGTTGGATGAAGCTGCAGTACCCAATGATACGTTTCAGGGACAAAGATTGCCAGGAGAGCAAGGGACAGCACAGCTGGAAAGAACTGTAATCAGTGAGAATTACTGTGTGGTATCTGTGACTGAAATGAACTTGTTGAGTAAAGTTGATATGTTAAAAATGGACTCAGAGTCTGTCAGTCAATGTGTGGTGATATCTGGAAATGGGACCATGGAACCTGAGGTGATCTCCAATCCAAAAGGAAGTGATATGCATTTTACACAAACCACACGACAGACAATATTATCTTTTCTTTGCGGGGTGCCAGGGTGTGCCGGAACAGCAACACCTTGTCATGACTACCACTCTGGCCACCTCAAAACAGTACTCCCACAGGCAGGGGTGCAGACTGCAGAGTACACACAGAGGCTTTTTGGCACAGTACTCCCAGAGGCAGAGTTGGTTTATGGAAAGAAAAACACTACATACAATAAATCTGCAAAAGAGGGCATCTTTTGTATTAAGCAGTGTTCACATGCAGTGACCATACTGAGGGCGAAAACCGCAGTAGCAGCTGCAGTGTTTTAACTGCTCCCCTGCATAATTACTTAATTTTGCAGTGAAACAGCTGTTTCACCAGCAAGACTCGGTGACTGATTGTTATAGTCATACAGTTTTGCAGGTCAAACAGGTATTTCTCTATAAAATTAAGTCCACAGCAGGATAGGGCAACCCTTGAATGTGAGCAGAGACTTAAAGGGAATCTGTCAGCCTAAATTGGCGGGATATTTAAATTTTGGCAGTCAGGTCAGATGGGCGGTGTTTTGGGTACTTGCCTTAACATGTTGTTCGCCGCTGTCTCCATTATTTCTGGGAATTGTAGTTGTTGCCCTCCATATAACGCGCCTGCGGATTGCAATCTTGAATTGCGCACGCGCAGTATGCTTTGCCCGCAGATTGCAATGCGCAGGCGCGTTATATGGAGGGCAACGACTACAATTCCCAGAAATAATGGAGACAGCGGCGAACAACATGTTAAGGCAAGTACCCAAAACACCGCCCATCTGACCTGACTGCCATCATTTAAATATCCCGCCAATTTAGGGTGACAGATTCCCTTTAAAGAGTAGAGCTGAGTGCACCTGCAGACTATGTCCCTCCACCAGTGCTTCCGGGCATAATCTGAAGATTGAAAAGTTCTGATACAATATCAAAAGAGCACTACTTTTCAGTACCTGAATAATAACACTATTTGAATAGCATATCATAAAGTAAAACAGTCCAATACAATGGCCAAATTAAAGTTGTGCATTGGTGTTATATTTAGGAATAAGTGATTCTGAACTGCAAAGTTTAAAGAAGCACTCCCATCAAACTTTTTATCCTCTTAATATATTTCAGTCATCGTATTATATAGCAGTGGGTGCTTACAATTGCTCAGTTTGACTTTTTATCCAGTTAATTATTTAATTTTCTTTGCTGTTGTGGAAACAGGAAGTCTCATGTCCCTTCATGACTCATTCCCCTCTTCAAATCCTGACCCAGCTGCTGCCTCCTCCCCCGTCTGTGACTTTTGCTGTGACTCATAACTTGTGCAGAGAAAATTGACCTCCTGTTTCTACACAGAGCTTAGAAGGATTCAGCTAGTCAGATAATTACAAGATATCATGAGACCTAATGGATGTGTAATTGTGATTTTCTCACAGTACTAGCAGTAACGCCATGAAGGTTTCCCCAGTTCATCAGCTGGTTCACACTGAACTGTGCTTGGGAAGAGCTGGCAGTGACCAGCGGTACCTCCATGTCGTTATTGCTTGTCAGTGTCACTGAATCTGCGCCTCTAGTTCACCTCAGTGTATCCTGGATTCAGGGATGAGCAGTTGCATCATGCCACTGCTCAGCCATATAATCCAGATGTAGCAGAGCTAGAGTTATTCGTGGGACAAATGGATTGTCGTAGGACAGGTGAGGAATATGTTTTTTCATTTTTACACTTATAAATGTGAAAAAGAGGGTGTGGTATGTTTATTTCAAATAAAGGAGTATGTGTCTTTCTTTAAATTAAATGACGTTATTCTTGATGTGTACATTTTACAATATGACTATGGGGTTAGTAATGGGGATGTCTTATAAACGCCTCTTCATCACTAACCCTGGACTTGATGTCAGCAGATGTAAAACAGCTGACATCAACCCCAACCCTACCACCACACTTACCACCGCACCAGGGCAAGTGGGAAGAGTGAGATTAAGCACCAGATTTGGTGCATCTTACGGACGCACTATTTCTGGGGTGGCTGAGGGCTGATGTTGTGAGGCTGGGAGGGGGGTCCAATATCCCTGACACTTTCCCAGGCTATTAATATCAGCCCAAGATGCCCGTATTGCCGATAAAAACGGACATGTCAGCGTTGACACACAGTCCATGTAAACACACTGTGCACAGACCCATTCATTTGAATGGGTCTACAAGTGTAAAGGTCTCCGGTACATGTGAAAACTGTCACCACACATGCCGTAGAAACTGACGTCCTCCCGCCCCCTGAGGAAGGAAGGAACCATCCGAAACGCGCGTTGTGGGCAGGAGCTGCTCGTGTGGTCAGTGTGATTTACTCCTGGTATGTACATTAATCTTGTTTTACCTGTGAGTCCCTGGTGTGATGATTATGGCCATTACATTATCTTTTCACCGCTAGTCATCCGTACCTAGTTCAAGTTTATGTTATATTATAATTTGCATAGGGTTTTCACAGGTGTACTGCCCACACTTTCGACTTCCTGCCCTGTTTGTATATGTTTTTTGTGACACACTGCAAGTGTTTTATCTGCTGCTCTTTTTACCTGTTGTTACTTAAAAAGATATTTTTTTATACTTCTATGCTGACTAAATGACTGCTGATTTTTTTGCTGTTGTTCTTAGACACTGATGTTAGTAGGAGGCCTTATACCTCCTTAAACACACACAGCTTCTTCTGAAAAGTTACTTGAAAGTATAGTTATGCTTTAATATTTCATAGTAGTCATTATGTGTGTTTTTCTGTTGTGTTTCCATTTTAAATTAAAGCCTCTTAATCCTTGCAAAATGTGCTTAAATTCCTAGTATAAAGAGTATTGCATCATATGTAATTAGTTTTAATCGTATTATCTTCAATGTAAGCATAATTTCTATATTATGAGTTCACTGTTTAATTGCACATATATAACCTCTGAATAGCTTCTAGGAAAGAAAAGTTAAATCTATATCAGCTGGAAGATCTAGCTTTACACTAAATGAATTTGTTTTTCCAGAGCTCCATTCACTTGCTAACAATTTGCTTTTCGCTGTGGCCAGGTGCCTCTTCTGAGAAGGTGGCATTTATATGCTACAGTAGAACCTGCTATTACTTTGCTACCCACACATGCTAGTTCCTCTTCAGTAAAACTTATAAAAGGCTTATTCATTGAGCAGCATTGAATGACTGCACCGTTTTCCTTGCAACTTATTTTCTGGCCACCAATCTATAGCTGTACTATGTGCTAAACAAGCAGTGCAAGGAAGTGTGAATTTCCTTCCGAGACCTCATTATTATTCTTTCCTTCAAGAGACTTTTTGACCTTCTTAATCATATATTTTGTGTTATTTGCCGGTTTCTCACCATGTTTTCAGGTACTGCACAGTAAATTTACTAGTCAGTTAAATGGTAAGTGGATGGGCAGGTTATTTCAAGCAATAATTCCTCAAGAGAATCATTTCAGTGTATTATACAAATATACTTATAAATGAAACAGCAATTATTATGGCAGGAATACAGGTTATAAAGTAAATCAAGCATTAACCCCTTTCTGACTTCAAACGTAATATTCCGTCCATGTGACCTGGGCCAATTTGACCATGGACGGAATATTACGTCATTGCGATAGGCTGCGCTCACGGGGGATGCGAGGGTGATCGCCGCCGGTGTCAGCTGATTCTGACAGCTGACACCCGGCACAAGGTGCCGGGAGCGGCACTTCAACCCCCAAAATACTGCGATTGAACAAGATTGCAGCATTCCGGAAGCCGACAGAGGGCTGACAGCCCCTCTGACTTTGGATCTGAGACCCCGCAGCGTGACGCAGGCTCCCAATCGTCACCATGGTGATCAGATGTCTCATGACGACATCAGGCTCATCAGAGCTAGGAAACTTGTTGATCATGCGCAGTGCATGATCAGCAAGTCTCTCTGTCAGTGCAGCACTGACAGCTTCAATGGCATGCAGATGCTGCTTCATCTGCATTCTATAGAAGAGATCAGCCTGCAAAAAATGATTGTCCCATAGTGGGACAAAGTAAAAAAAAATTTTAAACAATTGTAAAAATATTTAAAAAAATCAAAAATAATAATAAAAAATATATGTATATTCTATCTCTAAATAAATATTTGAATGAAAAAAAAATATAAGCAATAAAAGTACACATATTTGGTATCACCGCATCCGCAATGACTTGACCTATAAAACTGTCCCACTAGTTAACCCTTTTAGTGAACACAATAAAAAACAAGGCAAAAACAATGCTTTATCACAAGGGTGGGGAACCTTTTTCCAGCCGTGGGCCATTTGGAAATTTCTACCATCATTCGATGGCCACACAAAAATGATCACCTTGAAAATAACCCTGGTATATTTAGTCAAACAATTAATTATGAAAACTCACCCTGAGTGTGACAGCTGGACCTGCTTCTCTTTGGTGCAGCTGTGATGTTAGGTGATACTGATCATGTTGCTTCTCACAGCGGCTTTTCCAGGTTTGTGTCGGCCAGGAGAGCAGTCAACTTTTGTCATAAGTTTTGTAAATCATATACATAACAAAGGAGATGCTGAGACAGCTGTTAATGCACCACATAGGACACGATGGGACTGCTATATAAGAATCATATATCACAATAAGAATATATATCACATAGGAGACACAGGAACTGCTGTATATACATCACATAGGAAACACAGGGACTGCTGTATATACATCACACAGGTGATGCTGAGACAGCTGTATATACACCACATAGGAGACGATGGGACTGCTATATAAGCATCACATAGGTGAACCCTGTGACTGCTGTCTATACATCACACAGGAGACGCTGGGACTGCTGAATATACATCACATAAGAGAAGCTGGGACTGCTGTATATACATCACGTAGGAGACACAGGGACTGCTGTATATACATCACACAGGAGACGCTGGGACTGTTGAATATTCATCACATAGGAGATGCTGGGACTGTTGTATATGCATCACAGGAGATTCTGGGGTCATATAAAATTACAGGACGGACTGGGGGGGGCATAGACATCACAGGAGATGCTGGGACATATTTATCACTGGGGAGGTGGGTGGAATAGTCATCACTGAGGGGTTATATACATCACTAGGAAGCATAGACATAACTGGGGGTATATATGTCCCTGGGGGCTATATACATCACAGGTATAAAGCACTGTGGCAATATACAATACTCAGTGGGATATATAGCAATTCTGGGGCAAATGTATCACTGAGGAATATTCATATCACTTGGGGCACATACAGCCCTGGGGGGGATATACAGCACTTGGGGAGGAGGGATATACAGCACTGGGGGAAAGGCATCACCGGGGAGGCACATGGATCACTGGGTGGGGCTCGTAGATTACTGAGGGGTGACACAAAGATCACAGGGGGCACAAAGATCACAGGGGGGCACAAAGATCACAGGGGGTACAAATCACAGAAGGGCACATAGCTGAAGGGGACAGAGATCACAGGGGGCACATAGATCACAGGGGGCACAAAGGTGGGAGCCACAGATCACAGGGGTGCACATAATTGGGGGCACAGAGATCACAGGGGGCATATAGCAGGAGGGCACAGAAATCACAGGGGGCATATATCTAGGGAGGCAGAGAGATCACAGGGTGAACAGAGATCACATGGGGCATAGAAATCAAAGGGGGCACATAGCTGAGGGGCACAGGGATCACGGGGCACATAGCTGGGGTCATCGAGATCACATGGGGCATATAGTTGAAGAAGCACAGAGATCATATTGCGGCATGTAGCTGAGGGGGGGCACAGAGATCACAGGGGAGGCACATAGTTGAGGGGCACAGATCACCAGCAGAAAGGCACAGAGCTGCCAGCATGCATATAGATAGCGCTGGACTCTATGGCAGCAGCTGCTCTTCCGGGACAGGAGGACCGGACTCGGGAGTGCATGGGGCGCTAACTCCACCCACCCAGATGATAACCCTGCCCACCCTGATGACATCATCATTCATGTGCAGGCAGGCAGCGTTCTGTAATGAATGCTGCATACCGTGCACTTGGGAGTTAAAGGGCCGGCAATTGACAGGATACAGCTGCCGCCTGAGGATTGCAGACTTTATCATCTTTATCATGCTTTATCATCATACCGCCGAACAAAAAGTGGAATAAATGCGATCAAAAAGATGGATATAAATAAACATGGTACCGCTGAAAACAACATCTTGCCCCGCAAAAAACAAGCTGCTATACAGCTCCATCAGCGGAAAATTAAAAAAAAGTTATAGCTCTCAAAATAAAATAGTTTTTATTGTATAAAAGCGCCAAAACATAAAAAATATAAATGAGGTATCGCAGTAATCGTACTGACCCAACAAATAAAACTGCCTTATCAATTTTACCACACACGAATGGCATAAACCCCTCCCCCAAAAAGAAATTCATGAATTGCTGGTTTTCTCATTCTGCCTCACAAAAATCGGAATAGAAAGCGATCAAAAAATGTCATGTGCCCAAAAATGGTACCAATAATAACGTCAACTTGTCCCGCAAAAAACAAGACCTCACATGACTCTGTGGGCCAAAAGATAGAAAAATTATAGCTCTGAAAATGTGGTGATGCAAAAACTATTTTTTGCAATAAAAAATGTGTTGTGAATATGCTGGAGGCGGCTTCTGAGCTGGGGCTCCCTACGATGGTTGCTGAGGGTAATGAACTGATTACTGAATGGCCTTCAGCTGGCGCTGAATGGTACGATATAAGTCTCCTGAGTTCCCAGCAGCCTTGCCGGTTATCAATTGTTCCTTCTGGTCTTGCTTGAAGCACTGCTAGTTTCCTGCTCTCCTTCAGATAAGTGTTTGCTGTTTTTTTTTCTCTGTTTGATTTTCTCTGCTGGTTTGCTTCTTGCAGTGAACTGCAGCCTGTCCCCTTTTGGGGGTCTGGCACTGCAATTGTGCTCCCTTTTGTCTGCACTTTTGTTTTGCTCCTTGGTTACTTTTTATTTGCTGAATAGCGTTTTGTTACACCAGAGATCTGATTTAGGTGGACAAGATCGTGTGATCTCAGGTTTTTTGGCAATCAGAAGTGTTGGTATTTTTGTTAGGGTTTTGTTGGATTGCAGTCAGAATTCTTTCCTGCACTTTTCTGTCTAGACAGATTGGGCCCCAGCGTTTGCTCATTCTATTTTCTGTCTGTGTCCGTGCTTTCTTCTTGTCTAACAGCCATTACATGTTTGGGGGCTTCCTATTTTCTTTGGGGATCTGCTCTGGGGCAGATAGCTTTCATCTTTCTGCCTTTAGGTGTAGTTATCTCTCAGGCTGTGATGAGACGTCTAGGATCACCGTAGGAATGCTCCACGGCTACTTCTAGTTGTGTGGTTAGTTCAGGTTACTGCAATCCAATAGGTTCCAGCCTCTCTGTTGTATTACCGCTTCTGCTATTTTTTGCTATTTCTCCTCAGTTACCCAAACATAACAAAAATGTCTTTTAGTGTGTGACAGCATCCCAACATAAAATCCCGCTATAAGGCCTCTTTCACACGTCCTGATATTTCTGGTACCGGAGATGTCAGTGTCCATGTTTGTCATACGTGTAGCTCATATGTGGCAACGTGTGCGTCATAAACACAGACGTGCGCCAGGGAAAAAGCGTTATAGTAAGCGCTGTTCCCGGTGCTGGGTGCTGAACACGGCTCTCATCATTCTCCCTTTCTCTGACGGCTATCGGCGTGAGCAGGGGAGAATGATGAGAGTTATATTTAAGTTATAAAAGAGCAGGTGTCAGCTGATGGGACTATTACTCCCTTCAACCTACCCCTGCTGCTGCTAATAACAGTGACCGCAGGAGTGGCTGATGGGAGTATTCATCAGCCGCGCCTGCACTATAAATAAATAAATGAAAAAATTGGCATGGGTTCCCTGTATTTTCTATAACCAGCCAGGCAAAATTCACAGCTGGGGGCTGCAATCCTCAGCTGTTACCTTCAGCAAGGCTGGTTATCAAGAATAGAGGGGTCCCCGTGCTATTTTTTAAAAATCTTTAAATAAATAATTTTAAAAAACTATGTGGAGCTCCCCTTGCTAAAGCTCACAACTGGGGGGCTGGTATACTCATGCTGGTAATGGGCCATGGATATTGACCCCCCAGCCTAAAAATAGCAGCACGCAGCTGCCCAGAAAAGGCACATCTATTAGATGCACCAGTTCTGGCGCTTTGCCCGGCTCTTCCCACTTGCCCTGTAGCAGTGGCAAGTGGGGTTCATATTTGTGGGGTTGATGTCACCTTTGTATTGTCAGGTGACATCAAGCCCTGAGGTTAGTAATGGAGAGGCGTCAATAAACACCCCCATTATTAGTCCCATAGTCAAATTGCATAAAAACCACACACCCGAGAATAAAGTCCTTTAGCTGCAAAAATGACACAGACTCCTTTAATAATCTTAATTAAACCATACTTACAACCTAACCTAATTCCACCGAAGCCCTCATTCTCCTGTAATAAAACTAAAATAAAAAAAACAAAACAATATACCATACCTGTCTGTCATTCTGTCCCACGCCGTAATCCATGTCTGGGGGATAATTAGTTTTCAACCTGGATCCAAGATGTGACCGTCCAGGCTGAGAACCACTGGGGAATGAACTACTGCGAGCAGAGCCTCAGTGACCGGCGGTGGCTTCATAGAGGTTACATCCGGTCACTGAGTCTCCGTTCCAGCCGGGTTGAACTGGACTAAACTGAGCTGAACTGAATTTGTCATGGTCTGCTGAGTTTCTGGGATTATGTGGTTTTAGGGTTATACCGGGATGGCCTCATTCTGGGATTCTGGGAGGCTTTTTATAGCCTCATTGTGGGGCCATTCTCTGTTGCTTATACTCTGACCCTTGGCCGAGTGTGTTTGACTCTGTTGTGCTTGTGCCAGTGCTTTGTGCCTGTGCTACGTTTCGTCTGTCAGGTTCTGATTTGGCTGTGTCCCTGTTTTGAGTTTTGCCTGCCCCTTTTGTACTCTGCTGCTCTCTCCGTGTATGACCCATTGGCTACGTTCTGACTATGCTCTGCCTGCTCCTCTTGTACTTTGCCGCTCTCTCCTTGTATAACCCCTTGGCTACGTCCAGACTATCTGTTCTGTCTATGCCCCTTGGTAACTTTGTCCCATAGTTACCCTTCTAGGAGTTTTCCTTCACCTCCTAGCTCTCCGGAGCTTAGGCCACTCCTCCCAGCAGTCACGTGCTTCAGGTCCTCTGGCCTGAAGCATTCTCTATCTGTTACTGCTTCCTCTGAGAGACCTGTGGCCGGCTCCGCCCCTTGGCAGTCACATGCTTCAGGTCCTGGTTGTCTGAAGCACACGTCTTCCCTGCTGCAGCTCCACTCCACAGGTATTTTTAGGCACAGTTTGTTTATTCAGGACACATGCACTGGCTCAGTGAGCAAGTATAGTGCGTTGTTCCTGACAGAACTGGACCGATGCATGTACATGTTTTTGGCCACAACCATAAACGTTACATTTGGAGAGAGGTCAAGAAGGCCTATGATGATAGGAATATCATTCCTACTGTAAAGCATGGAGGTGGATTGCTGATGTTTTGGGGATGTGTGAGCTACAAAGGCATAGGAGACTTGGTCACAGTTGAAGATAAGATGAATACAGCACGTTATCAGCAAGTACTGGAGTCAAATTTGCAATCATCAGCCTGGAAGCTGTGCATGGGACATACTTGGATGTTCCAACATGTCATTGGCTACAGCAGAACAAAGTAAAGGTTCTGGAGTGGTCATCTCAGTCTCCTGCCCTCAATATCATTGAGCCACTCTGGAGAGATCTCAAGCATGCAGTTCAAGCTAGACAGCCCAGGAATTTACAGGAACTGGAGGCTTTTTGCCAAGAAGAGTGGGCAGCTTTACCATCTGTGAAAATAAAGAACCTCATCCACAACTACTACAAAAGAATTCAAGCTGTTATTGATGTTAGAGGGGGCAATACACGGTATTAAGAAATAGGGTATGTGACTTTTGATCAGGGTTATTTGGCTTTCTTCTGGCAATTCGACCATGCAGCCCATTTTTCTTCAAGTTCCTCCTAAATATGCATCTTGAAACAGCCACACCGCTTTTTTTCAGAGAGTCCAGTATTTCAGCTGATGTTATTTGTGGGTTTTTCTTTGCATCCTGAACAATTTTCCTGGGATTTGTCACAGGTAACAGGTGAGGATGTTACCTTTAGTAGCCCTTGCAACCCATTTGTGTCAACTTCTGTTCATGTTATCAGGCAAAATCACCAGGGTATGTAAACTTTTAATCAGTGTCATTTAACTGTTTTGGGTTGTCATTATGATTTAAAAAGAGAAAACACAATAGTTTGACAATAAACGGCTTCACCCAACCACTACCTATGAGTGAAGAAAAAGTTTTGGTGTTATCATTCATATTCTCTGAAAAAAAGGCCAAGAAAGCAAAAATTCTGCTGGGGTATGTAAACTTTTGATCACAACTGTATATCACATAGGAGACCGCAACTGCTGCATACATCACATAGGATGCAGAGAGAATACTGTGTAAACATCACATAAGATACACTGAGACTGCTGTATGGATCTCATAGGATGCAATAATACTGCTGTTTATATCGCATAGGAGCACACTGAGACTGATGTATATACATCAAAAGTAGGTAACAAGGTCTGCTGTGATAACATGCATCATTAGGATACACTGAGACTGCTGTGTATACATCACATAGGATAAAATGCGACTGCTGCATATAATACATAGGATGAACACAGACAGCTGTATTAATATCAAATAGGAAACACTGAGTCTCCTCTATAATATAATATAATACATAGATGACACTGAAAATGCTGAATATATCACATAGGAGACACTGCGACAAGATCTCAAAGCGCACTAACTCCGCCTAGCAAAGAACATCCTGATGTCAGGATGGTGTTAGCACTTAGTCCAGCATTGCATGGACCGTGACATTCAGTAATGACTAGAGATGAGCGATGTTCGTATCAAACTGCTCGCCAATCTCAAATTCGAGCTGTTTTGGGCAGTGTTCGAGCCATTCGACGAACCCGAACGATTTGGAAAAATCCGGCTGTTCGAGGTTATGTTCGACACTGTTCGTGCACCAAAATCGTAACTGGATTTTTTCTCAGTAATACTGAGATTCAATTTTAATACACAGTTTGAGTGTACAGCGGGCGGGGGGAGGGGCATGGGATGGACCTCTGCAGAAATAATGAAGATCTCCATTTTTTTTTCTCTTTCCCGCATTTCTAGTGGGCGGTGCAGTCTGTCAGCCTATCAGCAGCGCACACACGGAGCAAATTTTTTTTTTTCACACAAGCAAGGGCATGTGTCATTGGCTGTGTATGTTACATGGCCTTGCGCTATAAGACCCAGCTATTTTCCCCGTCACCACCATTTTGTCACTGCTGCAGCTCAGTGTTAGACGGCAATGCTGCTGCTGTGAGCGCTATCTTGTGCAGCAGCAAATTGGAAGCGAAATTTGACTTAAAGCGACAGAACAGTTTAGGGAGTAGGGAGTGGGACTAATTTGTAATTGCAGCCCTTTTGAGGGCTAGGTTACAGCAGTTCCTAACACTTTTAAGCTGGCAGGTCTGTGCTCTTAATAAATAGATTGGTTGGAAGTAGTGACTATTTGTAATTGCAGCCCTTTTGAGGGCTAGTTACATCAGTTCCTATCACTTTTTGCCAGCTCCACCAGCATTCAATATAATACTGACGAAATATTTGAAGAGCTGCATTCTTTGGCCTAGTAAATAATTTGTTCGGAGCATAGTAGCATTGTGTGGTACTCATTCTATTAGGCCATCTATACAAAGCTCCACCAGCGTTCAAATAAATACGAACTTTTATCTGCATCTTGCCTGTAGAATAATTGTGGGCATAGTAGCAGTGTGTGGTACTCATTCTATTAGGCCATCTATACAAAGCTCCACCAGCGTTCCAATAAATGCAATTTTTAGCTGCATCTTGCCTGGACAATAATTATGGGCATAGTAGCATTGTGTGGTACTCATTCTATTAGGCCATCTATACAAAGCTCCACCAGCGTTCAAATTCCTAATAATTTTATCTGCATCTTGCCTGTAGAATAATTGTGGCATAGTAGCAGTGTGTGGTACTCATTCTATTAGGCCATCTATACAAAGCTCCACCAGTTGTAGGGATCCGCTCTGGTAGGCAAGGGCCGGACCGCAGTTATGAGGCAACACACAGGCTTTTAGTCCAAAATCAATTGTTTACTTTCTCTTTAAACGCCAGGTAACAAAACATGACAAAAACATCAATGCTTTCCAGCTTTGCAAACTACTGTTCCCAGATGCACCCTTGCATGGGACAGGCTTGACTAAGCGGCTGCAAGCTAGCAGTGACCGCCAGGTGCCTTCCCGGGTGATCTGGACTCGCTTTCGGTGCTCACTGACACACTGTAACAGAAAGTCACTTCCAGGCTGACTCCAGCCAAACTCCTCAATAGAACCGCATGGTTCTCAGTGTGGGACCGTCACAGGCTCCGTACACCCATGTGTCCTGTCCGGGTGCTATTCAGGACCCCCGTCCAACACCCTGGCTACCAAGTTCCAAGTCTCCCCACGTGCTTCCAGGAATCCGATCCAACCCCAGGATCTTCCAACACCGACAGACCTTCCAGGAACCTTCCAGGCAGTCCTGTGCAGGACACACTCTCCACTGTCTCAGCCAGACTTCCAGAGACTCTTCAGTCTCCAACACAACACAATCTCCTCACCATGTGCCCAACACTGCCTTTCATACCTTTAGCCACTCCCCAAGCCAAGGTATGAAGCACATGGTCTGGTCACCTGTTCATGACCTCATCACAGGTTCTTCACAACACATACAATCACCAGTATGTAACATTATTCTCCCACCACCAGTGGGCGGTGTATTTGTGGTTAGCATGTCCCACCCAGCTCACAAGCTAACCCTGTAGGTTCACCCTTAACAACAATCAGAACTCTTATGGGACAACAAGTCCCAGAGCAACATTACTGACCTACAGCACAGAATAGCTGTGCGACACATACTTTCCATTTAGCACCATACCAGGGACTGGTTTCCCATCCATCTCATGCCTCCATGCATAATTTGAGCAACTTATACAGCGCCCCTAGCCTAGTGCCTACACCACAGGTCATATACGATTTGCTGATCTTCTGACAATTTGTGCATTAGCAGTGTGGTCCCATTCATTAGGCACTATCAGCTCCACAAAGGTTCAAATAATACGAATGTTTTAGCTGCATCTTGCCTGGACAATAATTGTGGGCATATTAGCAGTGTGTGCTACTCATTCTATTAGGCCATCTATACAAAACTCCACCAGCATTCAAATTCCTAATAATATTTATCTGCATCTTGCCTGTAGAATAATTGTGGGCATAGTAGCGTGTGTATACTCATTCTATTAGGCCATCTATATAAAGCTCCACCAGCGTTCAAATAAATACGAATTTTTAGCTGCATCTTGCCTGGACAATAATTGTGGGCATAGTAGCAGTGTGTGGTACTCATTCTATTAGGCCATCTATACAAAGCTCCACCAGCGTTCAAATAAATACGATTTTTTAGCTGCATCTTGCCTGTAGAATAATTGTGGGCATAGTAGCAGTGTGTGGTACTCATTCTATTAGGCCATCTATACAAAGCTCCACCAGCGTTCAAATAAATACAAATTTTTATCTGCATCTTGCCTGTAGAATAATTGTGGGAATAGTATCAGTGTGTGGTACTCATTCTATTAGGCCATCTATACAAAGCTCCACCAGCGTTCAAATTCGTAATAATTTTTATCTGCATCTTGCCTGTAGAATAATTGTGGGCATAGTAGCATTGTGTGGTACTCATTCTATTAGGCCATCTATACAAAGCTCCACCAGCGTTCAAATAAATATGAATTTTTATCTGCATCTTGCCTGGACAATAATTGTGGGCATAGTAGCATGTGTGGTACTCATTCTATTATGCCATCTATACAAAGCTCCACCAGCGTTCAAATTCCTAATAATTTTTATCTGCATCTTGCCTGTAGAATAATTGTGGGCATAGTAGCAGTGTGTGGTACTCATTCTATTAGGCCATCTATACCCAGCTCCACCACCTGTGTATCTAATAAAATTGTTTTACTGCTTCTAACCCAGCCAATCCTTTTGGGCTAGTACCACAAATTGGCCACTCAGCTCTGCTCGGTTTCCATCCATCGTTTTTTGTGCAAACAACTTCAGAGTTGTCAATTAGTTAACCACCAAAATGAGTGGCAAAAGGCCTGCTGCTGGTGGAAAGGGGAATAGGTGTGTTGGGAAGGGAAAAAAAGGTTGTGTCCGTGGGGTAGGTGTTAAAGCAACAGTATCATCTGCAGAAGAAAGACCATCTTCCAGCCAAACTAAGATGTCTACTTCTTTTAGTGGACAATGTGATACGATCCCTTTCTTACGGCCACGCCCATCGCTACAAATTCCAGATAAGGCACAAAAACAGCAGGTGCTTCAACAGAAATCAGTGCTCCTTTAAGTCGGCTCTCCTCCACCTCAACTTTAACATCACAAATACTTCAGTCCTCAGAGGTGTCACCCCAATCGCACTTGCTTCCTCACAGCTCCCAAGTCTCTAGCAGCCCATCTGAGTATGGGGTAGAACAGATGGTTGAGTCTGCAGAGCAGTTTACTCATACTATAGCCTGGGAATCAGAGGTTGTCTCCAGAGCTTCTGTGAATCCAGACGAGGAAATGATCTGCACTGATGCCCAGAATCTTTTGAGTCGGATCCATTACCAGATGAAGAAGTTTCTGAGCATAATGTAGACCCTCGTTCCCAAACTAACTCCTGTTGGTGGAGACAATGAGGAAGACTATGATGAGACTCAAATACCTGATTTCAGCGACAATTTGAGTTCTTTGTCAGGGCAGGAAGAGGTTGGCTCTGAGGACGACGGGTGTGAGAACACACAGGGTGATGATGACGAGGTTGCAGTTCCCACTTACTTCAATCCACAATCAGGCAGTCGATGAGGTCAGCAGAGGAGGTGGAGGAGGATTCTAGTGACGACAGGTCAGGTTGTGCCTTCCTGGACAGAGACGTAGTAGTGGAAGCACGTCACCAACTGCATCCTCAACCACAACTCTGCCTCTGACCACAAGTCGTGGTGTCTCTTCAGGTCGCATAAACATAACATACCATAACAAAACATAACATACCATACACGAAAAAAAAAGCCCTAAACACCAAAACCCCTCATACCAAGAAATATAGCATATGAAAACCAAAACCAGCCTCAGATGTCTCGAATGTCAACATCTCTCCAGTCCATGTCCATATCCGGGCCCTCTTCCAAGCTTTCCAACTTCCCAAGGCCCCCAGCAGGAACTACCTACTAAAATAAAAGGAAAAAGAAAAGAAAGCCCATTCTTTCATACCACATTCACACTTACTCATACTTACTCACTCTCCCATTCGCTCTTATTTACATTATTTACAGATTTCATAATTAAATCAAAAGCCCTGGCCTCTGCCATAACGTAATGATAATAGGACTCCCCGTCCATACACTACTTAACCTTACGTAAACACACAAACATTTTTTTTTTTTTTTTTTGTTTTGTTTCCTTCCCCTCCATCCACACCGCTGGTCCATAAGTTCATGGCTATTAACCACTTCAAACACGGGTCCATAAAGTTTTATGCCCTTAATACCACTCTTCAAACATGGGTCTATAAAGTTTTAAGCCCTTTGTACATACTTCTTCTTGGGTCCAATCTTTAGCATAATTCCGCCCAAACGCCCTTTACAAAACCCCCATCCAATCTGACTATACCCACCCATCCTACTTAATATACACTATATACACCTTTTATTACATTAAAAATTAACACCAAAATCATACATATTATAACACATACACCATAACACATACTCTTACTTTTACTTACACTAACTATACATAATATACATATCATAATCAACTATATTCCATTATTTCATCATGACACTTACCCAATCCAAACTTGCAAGGCCCAAGTTCAGTGCCTGCAAGCCCAATATCCATTATTACTTTATTACAAAAACAAAAATCTATATTGTGTCATGCAATAGCCCACCACCAACAGACTGGAGCCCTAAGAGGCCCTGTACCTTGCCAACCACACATTCGCCCTGTCCCTTATCAACTAAAACTGTCCCTACTTCTGTCCCTAACAAAAAGTCCCTATCTATCCCTATCTATCCCTACTCTAGCTAGCTTAACTTAACTAACTCTCTATCTGTCCCTCACACTGACCCTCCCTGACCCTATCTGCCCCTACTTCTCTCCCTCAACACCCACACCACCTTATGCTATGCCTACCATCATTCACACACATACCAACTCTCCCTTGAGTGTGTTTTTAAAAGGAGAAGCCCCATCAAAGCCAAGAGGCCCTCCTCACACCCAGCCTCTCGAACTCCAAAGAGCGCAACTTCCCCAGGTCACCCAAGATGTTGCTAACCACCTCATCCCGGGGGAGGGCTTTCGGCAGCTCGAAACTAAACACCGTGCATTCCACGTGTAAAACCTGACCACTACACTAACTAGAAATAAAGTGCTCTGCTCTCGGCCACCCCGGGATCTGAACGCCCCATAGACCCACTCGGCATAGGAAAGAGACGCCAGCCGCGGCCAACGTATGGAAGCACCCACCCTGTTGTAAACCTCTGCATTAAAGGGACACCGAAGAAGGAAGTGCTCCATGCTTTCCAGCACGTCACCACACTCCTCACGGGGACAACCCCGATCATCGGAGTTCCTGTACTTCAGGTTGTCCCTTACATACAGTCTCCCGTGAAAGCAGCGCCAGGCCAAGTCCCAAAACTTCGTGGGGATCCGCTTTGAATTTAAAAGCCAGAGCCCCACCTCCAGATCCCAGCCTGGGCAATCCCTGAGGACCAGGGGCTTCTGGAAATGGGTCAACAGAACCCTTCTGTCAAGCCATTGCCTCGACATGGTCCTGATTTCCCGCATTCCCAGACCCCACCGGCGGATTACCTTCAGAACCAGGGTAGCATAAGCCGGGAGATTCCGTGAGGTGTACGGAGGTCCTTCACTTGCCCTCCTGTCTCCCATTCCTGGAAGAAAGGCCGAAACCAACCCCTGCAGGAGAATACCCACGGAGGAGCCCTCTCTAGCCAGAGGTTGGAAATTATGGTTTTAAGAAAGGTGTTCACTAAGAACACTACTGAGTTGACCATACCCAACTCACCTAGTCTCCTGTACGGTACGTGACCTCCCTCTTGATTAGGTTGAGCCTATTCCCCCATAACAGCTGGAAGAACAGGCTGTAAACCCGTGTCCTGAGAGGTTCTGGCAGGATGCACACACTGCCCAGGTAAATTAACAAGGGAAGCAGAAAGCCTTTAGCCAAGTAACCCTTTCCCTCAAGGTTAAAGACCAACCCTTCCACTGGTCCACCTTTTGGGCGGCAATCTTGAGTCTGCCCTCCCAATTTTGCCGGGGGTAGTCCCCGGGCCAAATTCAAAGCCTAGAATTTTGGCGGAGGCCTGGGGTTCTGGAAGGGTGCCCGGGAGATCAAAACTAGGATCTCCCCCTAAGAGCCAGAGACTCTCACACTTTTCCCGATTGATCATGGACCCGGATGCCTCCGAGTAATGCACAACCTCGGACATGACCCAATCCGCCTCCCCTCTAGAGGATACGAAGAGGGAAACATCGTCAGCGTACACCACCACCCTCAGAGGGGGCCCAGAGCCGCCTGGTCCATCCCGACTTCCACCAACGGTCCACGATCTACCCTCCTCAGGAAGGGATCAATCGCGAACGCATATAAAAGTGGGCTCAGAGGACAGCCCTGACGGACCCCAGAACCCACCTCAAAAGGGCGTCCCGACCAACCGTTCAAGAGCGGGAAAGTCTCAGCCCCTTGGTACAAGTTATCTAACCACTTTACAAACCTCCCAGGCAGACCATACCTCAAAAGGACAGACCAGAGGTACTCATGGTTAACCCGGTCAAAGGATTTCGCTTGATCTAGTGACAGTAGGTACCCCTTCCAACGACCTGCCCTACCCTGTTCCACTGCCTATCGGACACCGAGCACAGCACTAAAAGTGCTGCTGCCTGGAACAGTGCAGTGCTGGGCCTCCGAAAGGAGCCGGGGTGCAAACTTGACCAGCCGGTTAAACAGCACCTTTGCCAAACCTTTCGGTTCGTATCGAGAAGCGCTATGGGATGCCAATTCTCAATACGGGACGAGTCTTTACCCTTTGTCAGAATAATCAGGGCTGACCTCCTCATTGAACCGGGATGAGCGCCCGAGGAAAGACACTCATTAAACACCCCAGTCAAGAGGGGGACCAAGGAGTCCCTAAAGGTCTTATAGAACTCGGATGTCAAGCCATCCGGACCTGGCGATTTCTTGGGCCGAAGCCCATCAATGGCCGGTCTCACTTCCTCTTCCTGATTGCTTCTGCCAAAAACACCAAGAGAGGGATCATCCCCTGGCTCAGGGATGGTTTCAGCCAGGAAAGCCGACATCCCATCCCGATCCAGATCCCTCCTACTCAAGAGTTGTGAGTAAAAGGACTGACCACCTCCAGGATCCCTGATTTGGATCTGTTCAGGGTCCCCGTACTGTCGATCAGTCCTGTTACCATCTTACATTCACTGACATCTTACAGTTTCTGTAAGGGTTGGGCGAGCAAGTACCTCCCGAAGTCCCTCTCAAAAACCAAAGATGTGTGCCTATCATACTAGCACTTCTTGAGCAAAGATTTCACTCTGGAGATTTCCTCACGGTCACTCCAGTCGAGACGAGCTGCTCGAGTTTCCTCCTCAGGGCCTGGTACAATTGGTGCCTGTTCAGGCTCCTGAGGCACGAGAGCTGGCGGAAGAACCCCACCACCCACTTTTTGAAAATCTCCCACCACTCTGACTTACTACTACAGAGATCCAAAAGCGGTACCTGGCTCTGAAGAAAATCCTCAAGGATTGTCTCACCTCTGCTTCCTCCAGCAGGGACGAATTCAACTTCCAAAGCCCTCTTCCCATCCGGGGAGTCTCTGCAAAAATTAGAGAAAAGAAAATTAGACAGTGATCGGAGAACTCCACCTCAACGTCGGACACAGCAGAAAAGATGGCGTCCTTCTTTTAAAAAAACCTTTCTATTCTAGATCTACAGCTACCCCTATGATAAGGTGAAACCCCCGTGACCTGGGGTGTGCCGGAGTGGACATCCACCAGGCGAGCTTCACTAGCTATACTATTAAGAGCGACGCTATCATAAGCCAGGCGATTTCCAGGACCCCCCAGATTCACGGGACCTTGTAATAGTGTTGAAGTCCCCACCGAAGACCACCTGCCGGCTCGTAAAAAGAAAGGGCTTAATCTTCAGGAAGAGACATTTTCGGTCCCACTTAGATTGGGGACCATAGATGTTTTTATGAGCCGAAGCTCTTGTCCCTCATGAAGACGTCAAGGACCAGGCACCTCCCCATTTCTAACTCGATCACTCGTCTGCATTCCACATCTGTGGTCTTAAAAAGGACCGCCACCCCGCTATACGGCTTGGCCGCAAGAGACCAGTATGAGGGCCCGCACCTCCACTCCCTCTGTGCTTTATATAGGGCCCCCCATGTCCGTTAGTTGGTCTCCTGCAAAAATAAAATTTCAGCCTCAATTCGGGTGAAAAAATCAAAGGCCGCAAAATCTAGCCGCATCTGACTTAATGCTGGCGACATTAATGGACTCCAGCGTCAACGGGGTGAGTTCAGCCATCATGAGTGATTGAATTAGATGGCCTTTATCTTACCACACCCCGTTCTTGTCCTCTCCCCTTGCGAGGGGTCAGACCTTTTCCTTTTTAGGAATTCACACACGTTACATACATCACCCCTCCCCCGGTGTCCTCACTTCGGGCTCCAGGTCTGTTCCCCACCAGGAGGAACAGTGCCTCCTGAGGGGCGAACCCCGCCATCCCCTAAAGGCCCCCCAGATGTCACCTCGGCCCATCGCCCTGTCCTGCGGCTTTTCATCTGAGCTTCCGAGGACGACGAAAATGGTTTTGAGAAGCAATCAGAGGGGGGTTGGTGAGCCCTTCCGTTCTTGGTACCCTTCGGTCGGGAGGGGCTTTGGAAGGCTTGACAACCTCTTTTTTCCTCCTCCTGGTCTTCTTTTTTTTCCCCCCTCTCTATGTTGATGCTCTAGGGCTTTCCCATCAAATTTCAAACTGAGAGGATTTCTGGGTCAGCCTGTTTCTCCTCCCTCTCCCAACCCCCTGAAACTCTCGCTTACCCTTCCTCCCCAGGGCCCAACATTTGCCACCGGTCTCGGGAAGGGGCGGGGATCA
The DNA here is from genome assembly GCA_033576555.1 of Oophaga sylvatica. Classification (NCBI taxonomy): domain Eukaryota; kingdom Metazoa; phylum Chordata; class Amphibia; order Anura; family Dendrobatidae; genus Oophaga; species Oophaga sylvatica. Next base: position 375,336,999 of record JARQOD010000004.1, on the reverse strand, counting down.
CCCCAGTCGCCGAGGCTCTCCCCCCCTGCGGCGCTTTTTAAATTCTGCCTCTGCGCATAGGCGGGCACCTCTAGTGGCATTGCCCTTCCCACTGGCCCTTTCGCCCCTTCCCCACCACCGCCTGCCTCACAGAGGAAAAAAACCCCAGGGTTTGCCCCCCACGGGTCTCCCCCCACCGGGCCTGCGGCATTGTAGAAGGAGAGGGCAGCGGGGTTTAAAAGGGTGACCGAGGTCCACCACACAGGTGGCACTAATGACCCCCCAAGATGCGGGCGAGATACCCACCCCCCCCACACAAGGCACATTTCTGACCTTTTCACTTGCACTAATTTGGCGGGGATCACCATTTTTGTGGACAACCTTCGGCTGCCCCTTTGGGAAAAGATCAGGACCATCCCTCCCAAGGAACGCCGAGGAAGGAATGTGGGTACAGTACCCCATGAGACCTTCAATTTCAACATGGAGGTTCACCCCTGACCAGATACCAAACTCATCCCTTTTTTTTGGGGGGACATCAGTGACTTTTTCCCCTAACGGAAAACCACTTTTTAGTCCACGCCAGGACACAAATTACAAGCATAGGTCACTCTCCTTGATGGTATTTTGGTGGGAAACCCCTGTACGGTGAAGCTCGCCAATCCGGCTCCTCTTTCACCAGCTGTAGTTTTCCAAAGGTCAAGCCCCTCTTGGCCGGACGAAGCTATTTCAAAGAATTTGGGTGGCCAAACGGAGGGTATAAGGCAAAAAAGTCCGTTGCCCTTTAAGCCCATCTTCGGGAGGGGTCCCCCCCCTTTACCTTGGGGTGGGAAGCTTCAGGCCCCTCCCCCCGAGAGGACCACATTCCATCAAAGAAAACCCTTGCCCGGTTTTTGTTGGGAGGGACCAAACCTGTTTCCCCCTCCCTTCCTTTGGAAGGCGGCAAGCCTGTCTCCCCCCAGCCAGAAAACGGCTCACCCTTCCCCCACAAATATCGACGCTCTCCCTTTTTGAGGGCCCAAAAAACGGCGGTTGCAAAAGCGTTTCCCTGAGCCGGAGGCGAGGGGGAACCCCCCCGAGAACCCACTGGAGCCCCATTCGCGACCCCCGCATACGCGTGGTGCCGCGGATGGGGAGGCAGATAGGCCAGTTCCCCCCCATATTGTGCTTGCTCCCTTCATTCACTCCACCATTCACTCCATCATTTGCTCCTCCGTTCACTTCCCACATATTACTTCCTACACCGTTCCCTCATCCAGGGCACTCACACCATCATCCCCCCTATGGTACATTTCCACTAAACGGGCTCTCAAAAAATATCAATCACACCACTCGCATCACTATCACTGCAGAGCTAATATTCAAATTCATTATTTACATTACTATTTTACATTAAATATTTACGTTATTTACATTATTAATTATATTACCATCATTTTTCCCCAAAACAGTCTTCAAACCCTGTTTTACTCATTCTTGCCACCTGCTGGGGCCCTGGCCGGGTTTGGTGTTATATTGCGCTTTTACTTTTGCCGTTGCTTTCAGTGTTCTTCCTGCCCCAGGAGTGCTGCTGCCCCCTTTAATAGCCCCAGAACAGAGCGCACTCAGTACGCCCTGCCTGGGCTTGGGAGCAGCAGCAGCATCCTGAGCTCTCTGCTTGCCAACCATTTTTTTTTTCTTTCTCCTGTTTGGGGGCAGGGACGGGCTCTGTCCCCCACCCCCCTTTCTTCATGACCCCAGCTGGACCTGCCAAGAGTGCCGGAGCCCCCGCACCACCAATGAGAGTAAGTGGGCAGGGACCCCGACAAACTCCCCTCGGGCATTCAGGGGCGCCAGTTTGATGTTTGTGGTGGGCGGGACAAGAGGCAGTGGGCCCGCCGAGACCACGCCCCCCCCGGCCACAGCCACCCTGGCTGGGCAGCAGCCCCTTGTGAAGCTACGCCCACCCCGGATACCGAGCACGGCGGCGGGACTGCGGGACAGGGGAGCGACCAGCACCTTACATGTCTTTAGCTGCTGCCTCATGGCAGCATCTGCGCCCTTCCTATGCTTCTGGACCCCCCAAAGCGGTCAAGACTTAACGGACCCGTACGTTGGGGGCCTAGAAGCAGCACTCACCACCAGAGGTTCGGCCCCGGCTCTACTCGTACCCGGTGCCGGGCCAGCCCCCCCCTGTCCACAGGGACTGAGCCCGGGCACTTCCAACAACACTGACACCGGCACCGACCTCCATATCACTGCCTGAATCTGCAATGCCACCAACAGATGTGGCAGTAAGATCCAGGCAGACCTTACCCTCCCCGCTCACTTGCTGCGGACCCACCACAGGGCCCAAGCCGGGGTGGGCAGCGGGTTCCACACAACGGGACTGGGGGGCCCAAAAAAGAGGGACATAAACAACCCTCTCCTCCACAGCTTTTTTTGGCTTGGCCTCTTCCTACTCGTCCCGGTTGCCTCATCCTTGAGGCAGACCTCGTCCCCAAACAACAGTGTGCCAAACCGTGCTGGGGACTCAATCTGCCTCACTTGCTGTAGGATGAGGCAGCCCCCCCATTTTGCTATTACTCCCACTCCCTTTATCCTCCCCCTCACTCCCACTTTCCTCCATGTCACTGGAGTCCAGTGGGAGAGCCACTTGTTCGGGGGCTATCCCGCTGTGCGATACCTGGGCGCTCTTACCCACCAGGTCCTCAGGTGGAAGCTGGCCAGATGTTCCACCATCTTCCTCCCCCTCATCCTCCAACCTGGCTGGGGCCTCCTGACCCCCCAGGAGACCCACCGGTCAGGGCTCTAAACCGGTCATCATTACGAAGTTTCTCCCCAAAGGGGGCCGCTTCCCTCCAGGATGATCTTCCTCCTCTCCTCTAGCTCTTATCGCCCCCTTCAGCCTTTTGACCGTGGCAGATACCTCCTCTCTTTTTGAGGCTGGGAGCCGGTTCTTGGCTGTTACTCGGGCTCCCCTCAACTCCTCCCGGAGTCTCCTCAGCTGTTTACTGCCTCCTCATATTCACAGAGGTGGGCATGGATGCGGGAGGCGTAGATGGTTAGCCAGCTCTTCCGCAGCCTTGGAGCCCCAGATGTTAGGGGGGCTCCCACCACACCTCTGCCAGCAGCCTCCTCTCCGGGAGAAGAGCCGCCACGGTCCCGGCTTCAGGGGTCCCGGATCCCGGAGCCTTGCAGCCCTCCTGGGTTCTTTCTTCCCCATCCCTGGGACTGGCTCGCTGTAGTGTGGGCCTCAGGATGGTGTGTGAGGCCCCCCTACCCCCAGATAGCTTGCCGGGGGGTGGGAGCCAGGGGCTCAGCCCCGACGCTCAGTCTCAGGGAAGGCCTCTCTCTCCTGGGAAGGTCAGGCAAAAAGTCCAGGTGGAAAAGTCCTCCTTCCCAGGGCTTAGCTTCAGTCGCAGCCTCAGATCAACCAGCAGCCTCAGGCAACCTCCTCTTCCTCCAAGGGTGGAGCTGGAATTACGCGGCTGCTGGCATGAGACTTGCCCTCCAATAGATCCTTGTAAAAGGATTTAAAGTGTACTCATTCAAATTAGAGAGACAATTTAAATTAAAAAGATTAGACCTGCCTCCACCACAGGGGGGCTCGCTCGACCCACCAGCGGACAGGCACCAGTATTGGGAGAGGGGGGCTGGCCGTCAGGTCCACCGCAGATCTGGCACAAACCCGGCGACACGCAGGTCGCACGGGCAGGAACGGACTGGCCGTGTTGGCTTCGCACTTTTTTGGTTTTAGAATGGCATGACATGCCTATATCTGTGTCTCCCCCTCCCTTTTACGATACGATACGATACACTTTATTGATCCCGGGGGGAAATTACAGTATTACAGCAGCAATACAAACAGCAGTACATAAAATATTAGGACACAAATCTTGCACAGGTATACCAACATTACATAATAAATAAAAGTGGGTAGTTCAGGTGTATATAAGTCAATGTTAATTGACATTAGTACACCAGCCATCAGTCATTATTTTCTACCACCCTTAGGAAATTATTATACATCCCCATAGCAGTAGGTACAAACGATTTCCTGAATTTCTCCTTCTTGCACCTTAATAGGATTAGACGGCTGCTGAATGTGCTCTTCTGCTTCAAGAACAGCTCGTATAGTGGGTGTGTATTATTGTTCATTATAGCCCTACACTTCTTCTGAATTCTATCCTCCAATACCTCCTCAAAAGAGTCAAGATGGAGGCCAACAACTGCACTTGCCTTCTTGATAAGTTTGTTGAGCTTATTAGCGTCAGCTACTCGCACACTACTGCCCCAGCAAATGATAGCAAAAAAGATGGCGCTTGCTACAACGGACTGGTAGAACATCTCCAGCATTTTACTGCACACATTGAACGACCTGAGCTTCCTCAGAAAGTACAGTCTGCTCATTCCCTTCTTGTAAACCTTTTCTGTATGACACCTCCAATCAAGTTTACTGTCAAGGTGAACCCCCAAATATTTGTAGCTCTCAACAATATCAACCTCCTGGCCAGCAATATTGATTGGTAAGTAATCCTCCTTTTTTCTTCTATAACTCACCACCATCTCCTTGGTGTTCTTTACATTTAGTTCTAGACAGTTAGTCTGACACCAATCCACAAAGTCAGAAACCACCCTTCAATATTCTCCTCTCCCCCGGCCCCCCACAATGCCCCCTACAATCACGGAGTCATCTGAGAATTTTTGGAGGTGACAAAAATCAGATTTATACTGAAAGTCAGCTGTATACAATGTGAAGAGGAAGGGTGACAGCACTGTACCCTGAGGGGCTCCACACTGCTCCATACACTGCCAGATACCACCTCCCCCATCCTTACAAACTGCGGCCTGTCCGTCAGGTAGTCACTTATCCAGTTCACCATCCCCTCATCTACCGCCATAGCAGTCAACTTATTAAGTAGTAAGGGTGGCTGTAAGGTATTGAAAGCACTTGAGAAGTCAAAAAACATGGCACGCACTGCAGTGCCATCATTGTCCAAGAACGAATGCATTGTATGTAGAAGAGACGCTACAGCATTATCCACCCCCAATCTTGCTGGTACGCAAACTGCAGGGGTCAGTGTAGGCCCTCACCCTCGGGCACAAGTAGGCGAGTATTATTCTCTCCAAGGACTTCATAGCATGTGATGTTAAGGCCACTGGACGATAGTCGTGTAGGGAAGTTGGAAAAGTGGTCTTAGGAACCGGCACCAGGCAGGTGGTCTTCCACAGTTCTGGTACCCTGTGATTGAAGGCTCCAGTTAAACAGGTGCTGGAAGACAGTACACAGTTGGTTTGCACATGCTCTGAGGACACGTGGGCTGAGGCCATCAGGCCCAGCTGCTTTGCCAATAACTCCTCCAACTCTTTTCTTTTTGCATGACTATATGTACTTGTCACTTTTCCATGTGTTAGTTGTGTCTTCTGAACAGTTTGTCAGCTTGTGGACACCTTTGAAGTGTTTTCTATGTGTTTTCTATGTGTTTCTATGTGTTTTTGTTTGCCCTGCCATTGGTTTTAACGGTGTTCAACGGTGTTTGACGAACAGTTCGTAAACGTGTCGGCCCGAAACACACGGGGGTGGCTCAACACTAGTAATGACTGCTGCATGTGTGCGTGAGTAAAAAAATGGCGTCGACAGTCCAAGCACTGCTACCCTGGGAATCAGTCCAAAGGACCAGGGCAAATGAGATCACTGTCCGTAAATGGCTCGCAGGTTAGAGGTTTACCACCCCTTATCTTATCCCTTATGGTAGCCATGCATTACCATGGTATATTTCCCTGCAGCAGCTGCAGTGACTATCTGTACATAATTTCCACCCAGCAAAACCAGCTATTTTCCAGGGGTTCCTGTGAGTCAGGTTAGCAGCAATCAGTTGATCACTACAGTGGCTCCAAACTTAAAACACTTGTCCATGATCAAACAACAATTTTAGCTCCAGGGAAACTGGATTTTAAAAACAGGCTCAGGTATGCTTGGTAGATATTTGTATTATTTGAATTTAGAAGAGAATCTTGTTTTCCTGACCCAGGAGCAAATATTGAAGTTTGGCATCCTGTCTTGTGCACAGCTTAATTGATAAGTAAAGATAAAGTTTTTTCAGCTCACCTTAGTTGATTCCCGGTAATGATCTTGGGATGAGTTATGAGATCAAGTCTCTGCCAGATGTAGAAGCAAGGTGCATGTGTTTAAAAAGGATCCAGCTTTAGCAAATAAAATCACTAAATCTTTATTGTGTCCATTAAAAAGTAAAACATTTGTTGCAATAAAAAATAACAGGTGTGATCGGGATTCGGAAGGTACTGATAAGAGGAACTGAACGCGTTTCGAATACTGGTGAGTGGAACTGAGTCTAAGAACACACCAGTGTTTGAAACGCTTTCAGTTCCTTTATCAGTACCTTCCGTATCCTGATCATACCTGTTATTTTTTTGTAGCAACAAATGTTTTATGTTTTAAAGGACATAATAAAGATTTAGTGATTTTATTTGCGGAAGCTGGAAACCTTTGTAAACACATGCACCATGGCGTAATTGATGTTTAGACTGAGATTACACCGTGGCAGTCATGTTGTGATTTTTTGCTGTGGTAAAACTGCAACAATTTTGGGAAAGCAGGCAATACTTATTGTACTGACAATACCAGCTACCAAAAATGCCCAACAGTAGTGACAATACCAAAAATACAGACACTACTGGCAATACCAACTATACCAACATACAGACAGTACTGAAAATAACAACTATACCAATAATACCAACAGTACTGACAATATCAGTTATAAAAACAATATTGACAGAACTGTCAATACCAATTATACAGACAATAGAAGCCAGCAAAACCGAATATAATAACAATACCAACAACACCCACTTTACAGACAATGCCAACACTAAACACAATGTTGATAACACCAATAATGCAGACAATATACACCTGATCTGCCTAATTTCAATTTTTGGAAGACACAATACCAGCAACATTAGGTTTTTCTGGGTGTTTTAAAAATTAGCATAACCACAGGAATGTGAATAAAGAATAACCATTGCTCACATGTTAAATCCTCCACCACTCCATCACTGACACTCTGGTGTTCTCTTTTATCTTTGCATTCCTCCCAGCTTTTACTGAAGAGTAAGAGGGATGGCCTTGCTACTAATCACACCCTTAACCTAACCCATCTACCATTTCTTTCTACCCTGTCAGGAGAAGATATGAGAGCCTGTGTGGTGGCAGTGAGGGACATTCAGCAGTCTACCCATCAAAAAGTGCATAGACCCAAATCTAGGAGAGTACCCCTGTAACCGCAAATGTTGGGACCTATGGATTTATTTTTTGCTCATTCCTTCATAATTGTAGTAGCCATTGCTTTTAATTTTTATGTAAGCTTCACTATATGAGGTCTTGCAATTTTGCTAAACACTTCTTTCTATAAAGTCGCATTCAGGCATATTGTAAATGCAGCATATTTTCTGCTGTTTTTTTTATATTTGTTATCCCTTATTTGATGTGTTTAGTGCAGATTGAAGCAACATTTTTAATGTTTCTTTCTAGTGCAGAAAAGCTTTGATTCGGCACTTAAAAAAATTGCTCACTTATTTTACCTCCATAATACAGGTACATAGACATGCACTATTATTTAGAGATGTAGTTCACTGTATCAGTGCAAAGAGCTTGTAGAGACGCACATTCTAGAACAGAAAATTCTAGACTTGACAGTGTAGCCTGTGTGTCATTGCTATGGCTGCTGTCTTCAATACCACAGGTTGGGAGCTTGAAACCGGTGGAAGACAATATTTCAAGAAAGGAAAGAAGGTTATTTGAATGAATGTAAGTTGGTAAAGAAACAAGACAGAATAAGAATTGGCACCTTTGAAATGTGGTGCTGGAGAAAAATTTTATCAATACCATGGATGGCAAGAAAAACAAGCAAATCAATTTTGGAGCAAATCAAACCAATCACATTTGGGTCACCAAACTGCAATTTGCATTCTTTGGACACATTACATGAAGACAGCATAATCACTGGAGAAGGATATCATGGTCGGAACAATAGAAGAAACCAGGCAAAAAGGAAGATCAGCAACCAATGGCTTGATACAGTCAAAATAAGTCTAAGAAGACCCTAGGGGACTTATCTAGTCTTGCACAAGACTAACTTCCTATAATTCGTTCTTCCATCAAGTTGCCATGGCTCAAGATTGAGCTGGAGGCCTATAAAGAAAATAAAACAGTATGTACAGCGCAAAGAGATGCGCCCCCTTCCCATGAGGAGGCAGAACTATTGAGCAATGAACTCAATAATACACAACATATTGCAGACAGCGTGAGGAAAAGTCAGGATGTAGCCCAAGATCGGTGATTGTTAGTGGAGGTCATGATAGAAGTACACAGGAGCAAAGATTGGTAACGACTATCAGAGCATTAGTGTTGGAAGGGGGATTCTAATAGTGGAGTAATGGTAATTTTGTTTTTAAATTAACACATTTTCTACTATAATGTTAATTTGTGATACTTCAGAAAACTCATACAAAGTACGTCGAGATTTATCTGCACAGTAGCAAAATCCAAAAGTACTGCAGATTCCATTACCTGCAGCAATGGTTGACATCTGCAGTAATAATCCTCAAAAAAAAATTTACAAACTGTGAATGACAAATTTTTCTGCGGATTATCACCAGCACACATGGTGCTGCTTATACTCTAAATTATGGAGTTTCCCCTTAAAAATCTCGGCAAAAAATGTGCCATTTTTGACTCATGTCAATACTTCAATCTTTTATTAGCCATGGAAAATGTATTAAATAATATTAGAGTATTTTATTATAAGGTATAAAAGCATAGATTTAACTTATTTGGTTGTACATAACAATATGCTTTAATTCATATGCAAAGGATGGCTCTTTGGGACTCATTATACAGTTTTGAATCTCCAATTAGTATGCTGTGCACTTACCTTGTTCGACAGCTTATGCTGCACATAGGATCACACAGTAGCATACTGCTAATGCAGATAGGAGCGAGGGAAGAGAGCACCAGCACTGCAAATTCGATCACTCAAGCTAAGGGGAAGTGCGAGAGTGCAATAGTGCACTGAACTCTTGGACACATTTGAAGGCTTGTACCCTTTTAAAAAACTTCTCCCACAGGGTTATCAGCAAGAGCAGGCGATGCTGATGACAGTAGTATTTCATCAGCCGATACCTGACCGGTGGTAACCTTGTCACTGCCGGTCACAGCTGCTGGTTTACACACTTTCCTCTATGTTGACAGAGTGAGAACCAGCAGTGGTCCACTATACCCAGCAGTTGTGACCGGCAGTGACTTCAGTAAGGGTACCGCGTCAGAGCTGCTGTTTCTCATGCTGTCACACAGATAACCACATGGGAACTGCTGGCTTTTCGAGTCCCGCATTGACTTAAATGAGGTTTAGGATCAAGATCAGGTACTGTTCTGTTACCAGAATCAAACTTTTTGGAACGTTCGTCCAAACTCGATGGACTCAAACATCCACGGTCCGCTCATCCAGGGTCGACTGGCCCACCGGAGAACCGGCATACAGGGACCAGTTGCCTAGGGCCCCCGCTGCTCCAGGGGCCCCAAGCCGGTGGCGTGTCGCTAATAGCGGCACACCACGCAGCTGCCTGGGGGGCCCCGTGCCAGCGGAGCAGCAGCGGGTGACAGAGGCAGGAGCCCTGTCCCAGCTGCTAAAGAGAAATTCTCACCATGGGCGTGGGAAGCAGTGAATATCATTACTTACCTGTCACCCGCTCCAACCGCTGAGTGTCACTGTGTCATCGCGTCATCTCTTGCTGCAATGTTCAGGCAGAGGGCGCGATGACGTCATTAGTGAGCGCCGCGCACCCTGCCTGAGCATTCACTGCCAGAGGACCGAAGACAGCGGCGCTCAGAAGTGGACCCGGTGACAGGTAAATATCACAAGAGCCCAGGACACCAGCACCTGGCCCCCAGCGACGAGAGGTGAGTATGTCTTTTTTTTTTTTTTTTTGTGCATCTATGGGGGCACAGTGGAGCATCTATGTGTCATGTGTGCATTGCCACGAAATCGTCGCGGTTGCACATTTTGACTTCTCACAGCTGATCTGCTGTTTCTTTGTGTTTGGCAGCTAGGGAGTTAATTCTGTCTGTGCTCGGTGCTGGGACTGGGTGCAGTTTCTCCCGGCTGCAATTGATTATTTGTTGATTGGTTTCCTTTAAATTCCTGGTTGTCTGCTTGGGGAGTTGCCAGTGAAACCTTCATGCAGACCACAGATAGGAATGAATCTGTATAGACTTTAGTTGTGAGCTCCTTAGTTGTTCTAAGCTCAACTTGGTTAGAGTTTATTTCCCAGACCATTTATGTTCCTTTGGTGTTAGAGTGTGTATGCAAGCGAGTGTTATCCTGTCTGTCTTATATGTCTAATCTGTGTATTTAGCTGAGATCAGCCCATATCCCTTTGGTGGTAGTCAGGATCCTTCTTAGGACTGATTACAGGGTTCAGGGTCTGATAGGAGACAGGGTTAGGTTGGAGACTTGGACCTCTGAACCATTATCAGTACCTCCAAGGTGAGGGGTTAGTTAGGACCCCAGTTTAGGGTCAGGTTAGATCCCGGTCCACCTCTTTCCTGTTTCAGCTCATCAAGTCCTCAAGATTAACCCTGAGTTCAGCAGATATCGTGTCAGGTAAATCTATTCTATACTTACATGTTGATGTTGCTATACTAGTTGTTGTATAGAGTGTTGTTCCTGTATTAATAGTTTACTGACATTGTATACATATCATTAGACAGCGTGACACTATGGGGGCATAATCTGTGGAGCATTTATGGGGGCATATCTATGGGGCATAATCTGGAGCATTTATGGGGGCATAATCTATGGGGGCATAATCTGTGGAGCATTTATGGGGGCATAATCTATGGGGGCATAATCTGTGGAGCATTTATGGGGGCATAATCTATGGGGGCATAATCTGTGGAGCATTTATGGGGGCATAATCTGTGGAGCATTTATGGGGGCATAAACTATGGGGGCATAATCTGTGGAGCATTTATGGGGGCATAATCTATGGAGCATCTATGGGGAATAATCTAAGGAGCATTTATGGGGGCACAATCTATGGAGCTTCTATGGGGGCATAATCTAAGGAGCACTTATGGGGGCATAATCTAAGGAGCATCTATGGGGCATAATCTATGGAGCATCTATGGGGGCATAATCTAAGGAGCATTTATGGGGGCACAATCTATGGAGCTTCTATGGGGGCATAATCTAAGGAGCATCTATGGGGGCATAATCTATGGAGCATCTATGGGGGCATAATCTAAGGAGCATTTGAGCATTTATGGGGGCACAATCTATGGAGCTTCTATGGGGGCATAATCTAAGGAGCATCTATGGGGGCATAATCTATGGAGCATCTATGGGGGCATAATCTAAGGAGCATTTATGGGGGCACAATCTATGGAGCTTCTATGGGGGCATAATCTAAGGAGCATCTATGGGGGCACAATCTATGGGGGCATAATCTGTGGAGCATTTATGGGGGCATAATCTATGGGGGCATAATCTGTGGAGCATTTATGGGGGCATAATCTGTGGAGCATTTATGGGGGCATAATCTATGGGGGCATAATCTGTGGAGCATTTATGGGGCATAATCTGTGGAGCATTTATGGGGGCATAATCTGTGGAGCATTTATGGGGGCATAATCTATGGAGCATCTATGAGGGCACAATCTATTGGAGCATCTATGGGGGCATAATACATGGGCAGCATATGGGGCACAATCTATGGAGCATCTTGTGGGGCATAATACATGGGGCAGCATATGGGGCATAATCTCATTTTCCACCCTAGGCTTATACTCGAGTCGATAAGTTTTCCCAGTTTTTTGTGGCAAAATTAGGGGGGTCGGCTTATACTCGAGTATATATGGTATCTATCTATTATCCATCTATCTATCTATCTATCTATCTATCTATCTATCTATCTATATATATATATATATATATGTTGCATTATACCCTATGAGGGGGGGCAGCATTATCCTCTATGAGGGGGGCTGCTTTATAATCTATGAGGGAGGCTACCCCAACTCCTGCTACATAATTAAGACATGTACTACCTTATATTATACCCTGATATTAGTGTGTTTTACTGCACAATTTGTGGTCTTGTATTTATTTCTATGTAGCTACATAGTGGGCCCCAAGAATGATTTTCTCTGGTGGGCCCAAGGTGTTCCAGTCCGACGCTGCGCTCATCCCTACATGTGATCAGTCATATGTAGTTTGCATATCTATGGTCATATGCCAGTCACATTCAGAGAAAAACTAACATCTGCTCCATTGAGAAAATCAGTAAAGTAAGCTAGTCAGCACATGACAATATGGCTGCAAATCGCATATGAGTGGTCGTGTGCCACCTTGAAATGTAAATAACATGGCACTCCAGGATTTTTGTGATGTATAAAAAAGGGTCCTGCCCCTTCCAAAAACATACAAAGAACCTGGCACTCAGTATGCAGAAGTAAAACATTTTTTTATTATAAAGCAAGTCCAGTTATATACATGATGTTTTGGTCCAAACCTCTGAAAAAAATTTTTTTTTCTCTCATTCTTTGACTGTGTGGAAATTTAATAGACTTCTTGCAATTATTTTGAACACATTTCATTGTACATATACTGTATGTTTTTCTTTTAATATATCTTTACCATGATTGTTTTTCCACACCACACTACCTAATGGCTAATTTGCATATTGTTATGCACATACAACTGAGTCTTGATTATATTGTGGACTTAGCATTTTCCATAGTCCAACCTTTATCTATTTTCTATCGATCTTACCATTTGATGTTTTGTCAGTACATCTTTTGTACAATCCTTACACCATCATATCTTTCTTAATTACTGACTAACCAGATCATGGTTTATTATGCTATTGACCCCATCATACATTCAGGCAATATTTATTTTGTTTTTATTTCTTTTACAACATGGTTTCCTTTCTTGGCATCTATTTTTTCTACATATTTTTGTACATTATGTTAAATTTGTTGTGTTATTGCATCTAAGGAAGGTCAGAAGTTTGAACCAAAACATCATGCGCATATAGGACCTGCTTTCTAATAAAGTTTATTTTGCTTCTGCATTTTGAGTACCAAATAATATGACAGCTTGAACTGACAAGCAGAGTCGAATCCTGACAGCATGTATATTACACCTTGATAGGGATTTGGCATGCCACAATGCTTGCTGAAAATTTGTTCGACCAGAAGCCCCATTAAAATATATATCTTTACATATATGTTTAGCAGAGGTTGTCATCTTAATGTAATGGGGAGACTTTTAAAGGGATTTTCCAATATTTTTTTATTTAATAGGCTTGGTGTGTTCGGCATATACACTGTGTTCCAAATTATTATGCAAATAATATTTTTCTAGATTTCCCAAATTACCTATATGAATTTCAGTCATTGTAATTTTCCAGTCAAATAATAATATTAGAGTACAATTGAAAGGTTTTTGTACAAACTGCCTATGATAACAGAATATTTTTTAAAAAATAAAACACTCAAAACTGCACTCAAAATGCATGTTCCAAATTATTATGCACAGCAGAGTTTTCAACCTTTTCATTTTAATAAAGAACAAAAAAATTCATTTTTGAAATTAAAAAGCATTAGCAGCTTATTACAAACTGAAATCAAACAGTTTTCAACTCAAAACTCTATTCTAGGTGATGTTACATTTGCACATAGGACCCCTTGTTCGAAAGGAGCTTCTGAACTCTCTCGTCCATTGAATTTGTCAGGTTTGGATGGTTTCTGCTTCAATTGTTTTGCATGAGGACAGAATACCCTCCCAGAGCTGTTGTGAAGATGTGAACTGCCTCCCGCCATCATATACACTCCTTTTCATGATGCTCCAGAGGTTCTCAATGGGTTGAGGTCAGGGAAGCATGGAGGCCACACCATTAAATTTGTCCCCTTTTATGCCCATAGCAGCCGAGATGCAAAAAGTTTTATGTGCAGCATGAGACGGTGCATTATCATGCATGAAAATGATCTTGCTGCGGAATGCACGGTTCTTCTTCTTGAACCATGGCAGGAAGTGCTGTTTGGAGAAACTCAATTACTCTATGGAGTACATCTTTACCCCTTCAGGGATCCTAAAGGGCCGACAATCTCTCTCCCCATTGATTCCAGCCCAAAACATTACTCCATCTCTCCTTGTTGGCGCCGTAGCCGTGTTTGCTTAGGGTGTCCATCAACAGCCATCCTCCACTTCATCCATATGGACCATCAAGCGTTGCACGGTACTCATCGGTGAACAAAACATTTTGAAGTTAGTCTTCATGTATTGCTTGGCCCAGGGCCCCGTTTCTGCTTGTGTGCAGTGGATAGAGGAGGTCGACAGGTGACTTACGCACAGCTGCAAACCTCTGAAGGACCCTGCATCTTTTGTTGGGGGGACGTTGGAGGCACCAGCAGCTTCAAAAACTTGTCTGCTGCTATGACAAGGCTTTTTTGCCACTGCTCTTTTAACCTGACGTAATTGCCTGTAGGAAAGAGTCCTCAATTTTTCCCTTATCAGCACGTAAAACGTGTGTACTGTGAATCAGCTACATACTTCATGATTGTGCGCTGATCACAATGAAGTGACTTGGCAATATTGATTGTAGTCATGCCTTGACCTAAACACTCCACAATTTGTTGCTTCTCAGCAGCCGACAAAATCTTTTTTCTGTCCCATTTTGGCAGAAAATTGTAGGCTGCTTAATAATGTGGGACAGCCTTCTTAAGTAGTCTTGCCTTTCATTGGACACACCTGCCAAACTAATTAGCACAGGTGTCTGCAATTGCTTACGTGATATAAAAGCTCTGACAAAAATCACCATCAATGAGTTTAACTGACAAACAAAAAAATTCTTACCTTTCACTCTTAAACAATTTTTGCATAATAATTTGGAACACAGTGTACAGTGTGTGTGTGTGGTGCATACAGCGTATACAGTGTATGGGTGGTGTGTACAACGTATACAGCGGGGTGTGTGGTGCGTACGGCATATACAGGTGTGTATGTGGTGTGCATTGCGTATACAGTGTGTGTGGTGGTGCGTACGGCGTATACAGTGTTTTATGTGACTGTGGTGCATATGGTGTATACAGTGTGTGTGTGTGTGTGCGGTGCATACCCGGCGATATACAGTGTTTGTGTGTGGTGTGTACGGCATATACAGTGTGTGTGTGGGGTGTACGGCGTATACAGTGAGTGTGTGTGGTGTGTACAGCGTAAACATTGTGTATGGGTGTGTCGTGTTTTACAGTGCATAAATTGTGTGTGATGTGTACGGCGTATACAGTGTGTGTGTGGTGCATATGTTGTATACAGTGTGTGTGTGTGGTTGCGTTTATGGCGTATACAGTGTGTGTGCATGTGTGGGGGCATACGGCGTATACAGTGGTGTGTGGTGCATATGGTGTAAAACAGTGTGTGTTTGTGTGTGTGTGGTGTGTATGGCGTATACGTGTGTGTGTGGTTTGTACGGTGTTCCACTGGCGGTACCGCGCAAGAGGCTGGTACCACCAGCATTTCCATATTGAGACACCCATCACTTGGGTATCCCATATGGCGGTCGGTGAACTTTCACCGCTTGGAATTTGGGTCAGGACACATCTGGATGGAACAGGATGTGAAGACATTACAAGGTGAGTAAATATTTATATATATATATTATTATATATATATATATATAAAATATATACAGCTCTGTCAAAAATTAGGAGACCACTGCACAGTTTTATAAAAATCAGCTTCTCTACAAGTCTTACAGCCACTCCATTCCAGTGTCTTTGAATTCCATCCAGAGTACACCTCAATCTACTTAATGTGCTTCTGATTAGGGCATCACCTGAACCAAATCTTATTTAACGAAGGAAAGTATGAAAAACACTGCTGTGGTGTTCACAATCCTCTTGCAAATGGACAAGCAGGATGGCCAAAACAAGTGCTAGTAATATCCCAAAAGTAATAGGAATGAAAAAATAAACTTTTAACCATGCAAAAGGAGTTGAAAAGAAAATCTTGAGTGAGGAAAAGAAATGCTCCCAAATTTTGGCTTTACTAGCAGAGAGATACAGTGAGTGTCATGTTGCCTCCTTAAAATTTCTAAAATGGCAGTCCTTTACAACAAGGTCAAGCAGCAGACATTGAGGACAACGAAGGGTACAGACCGGCAGAGGGTGAAAAAACTCTCCACTGACCGGAATGACCATCACTTATTTGAATGTCACTCAAACAACTGCAGGATAACAACAAGTGACCAACAAAAGCTGAAGTTTGCCAAAGACCATAATGATTGGACCATACAAGACTGGAGTAAGGTAATCATCTCTGATGAGTCTAATTTTCAGCTTTGCCAAAACACCTGGTCATCTAATGGTTAGACAGAGACCTGGAGAGGCGTACAAGCCACGTATCTTGCACCCACTGTGAAATTTGGTGGAGGATCGGTGATGATCTGGGGATGCTTCAGCAAGGCTGGAATTTGGGTGGGTTAATCTTTGCAAAGGGCATATGAATCAAGCTGCATACAAGGTTATCTGCAAAACATTTGATTCCTTCTGCTCAGGCAATGTTCCCCAACTTTTGAGGACTGTTTTTTCCATCAGGACAATGCACATGCCACACAGCTTGGTCAATCAATGTGTGGATGAAGGAACCACCACATCAAACCCCGATCATGGCCAAGCCCAATCTCCAGACCTGAACCCCATTGAAAACCTCTGGAATGTAATCAAAAGGAAGATGGATAGTCGCAGGCCATCAAACAAAGAAGAAACTGCTTAAATTTTTGTACCAGGAGTGGCATAAGGTCACCCAAAAGCAGTGTGAAAGACTGGTGGAAAGCATGCCAAGATGCATGAAAGCTGTGATTAAAAATCCTCGTTATTCCAAAAAATATTGATTTTGAACTCTTCCTGAGATAAAAATATTAGTATTGTTGTTTCTAAATGATTATTAACTTGTTTTCTTTGCATTATTTGAGGTCTGCAAGCACTGCATTTTTTGTTATTTTGACCACGATTCCCCAACTCCAGTCCTCAAGGCCCACCAACAGATCATGTTTTCAGGATTTCTGTCAGTATTCCGGGTTTTCTAGGTAACTTTGTCAATGATTTTGCCCTTTGTTAAAATGGAGTTTGCTGTTTTCTGTGCCCTACTTCCTGTTCGTTTGTTTAAAACCCGGCTCAGGTGCTGGCTTCACTGCTGGAATATTCTGCTTCCGTTTCCTGCAACCCAGCTGCTTTGTTCCTCACAGATTTTTGTGTGTTTACCAGGAAAGTGCATAACATTATCTTCAGGTGTTTCTCAGCCACAGCAGTTTTACCCATGGCTCTGGACATTCTCTGCATATGTAAGTTGCTGTGTTATCACTAAACTGTTGACTTGGGAATTTAACCCTTGGTTCACTCCATCTGATAAGAACTGTGTTTCTGAACTGTTGCTGTTTAAACCCTTCGTGCATTACCTTGGTGAGAGCTGTTGGAACTGTTACTGGAACCTTACTGACATATGAACTTGTTGTTGGACTTCACTGAATTAAGCCACAACTGAGATTAACTTGTTCCTGGACCTCCCTGTGTTTTCTGCATACCTGGATCTGACTCTTCTACACACCAGCAGTGTGTAAATCCAGCCACGTTACCTGTGCATCAGACTTACCTTGTGGTCACATTTGTGTGAGGACTCCGTCGTAAAGACTTTACCACCCTCGCTATAGAGGTTCAAAGACTTATTATCCGGATTCATATAACTGGACTTGTGTATATATATATGGACTCATTGCATGTCACTACGGGTTGTTTGAATATGTTTTTGGGTGTTTTGCTGTTTCACAAATAATTATTTGCATTCAAAGAAACCCGTCTCTGATTGTTCATTGCCCCACGCTATCAGAATCCTCGAGTTCCTACAATAGTATTACAGGATATTCCAGCCTAAAAAAGAGGATTCTGCTGGGGCAATGACGGAGACACGGGCAGACAAAACTGTTCACCATAGTTAACTCCTTGCAGCAGGAGGTGGCGGCTGCACTCAATCAGATTAGAGACTTGGAGTCTCGGGTTAACCACAATGCACAGGGGTTTGGTCAGGCTCTCCAGATCTACGTTCTAGGTTAGGAGTCCTGGAGGCCTTACCTACTGAGCCTACCTCATCCACCAGTATGCCCAAATTGCTCCATTCCGTTTTTAATGGTGACCGAAGTCAATTCCGTGGGTTTGTTAATCAATGTATATTATTTTTTGATGTACATGCCTCCTATACCGGTCTGATAGATCTAAGGTTCTATGTATTATTATGTTGTTGACATCACGTGCACTGGCTTGGGCAAATCCTATGGTTGAAAGTCATGATACCCGTCTAAATAATTTGGACAATTTTCTGGCAGCCATGGCGCAAATGTTCGACGATCCCAACCGCCGTGCTACCGCTGAATCTGCCTTGCTTTCCTTACGCCAGGGGAAACGGTCAGTCATAGAATATGTTACTGAATTTAAAAGGTTAGTGGTGGACACCCAGTGGGAAAACAATGCTTTATTACCAATCTTTAGAAAAGGTTTGTCAAATGCAATCAAGGATGAGCTAGCTCGTTCAGAGTCTCCACAGGAGTTTGAATTGTTTATACAGCATGTGTACGTATGATATCCGTTTAACTGAACGCAGACAAGAAAAATGGGCCGCTGTAAATCGCATTACTAATTACTCTCTTCCGTCCAGGGAAACCACAGGCAAAAACCCGCGAGAGGCTGAGGAGGTGCCTATGCAGGTGGACTCACTGCAGAGACGTGAGAATAATGAACGCCGCGAACACCGTCTCCGTGAGCGCTTATGTTTCTATTGTGGTCAATCGGACCATTTCCTCATCAATTGTCCTAAATGTCCTAGGCGACCCAACAAGGTGTTGGCGGTAGTAGGGGATTATGATAACACAGACGCTGAGTCTGAAGTTTCGGAAACCAGTCTACATCTAGATGCGGTTTTTTCCCCAATACTGATGCCGACTTCCCCTAAAGATCAAGGGGAGAAATATTCACATTGTTCTCTTCCTATACAGATTCAGTGGGAGGAACAGTGGATATCAAGTTCTGCCATGATAGACTCTGGAGCAGGTGGGAATTTCATGGATTCTTCTTTTGCAGAGGAACATGGTATAAAGACACAACTAAGAGCTTCACCAATCACTATGGAAACGGTGGATGGTTCCCCATTAGTTTCTGGACCAGTAGATCGGGAGACAGTGCCTCTGGAGTGTAAGATGGAACCAGACCATCAAGAAACACTTTCATTCATGTTAATATCTTCTCCTCATTTTCCTGTAATTTTAGGAATTCCCTGGTTACGGTCACAAAATCCAATCATCAATTGGGAAACCAAGGAGATAACCTTTCTCCCGAAGTGCAGTTCTACCATCAGTCCAACTGTGGCGGCTCCAGTTACCCAGAAACTTGGAAGAGGTGATACAGGTACCTACTCTCCCTCTGATTTATCAGGAATTCTCAGACATTTGTGATAAAAGGAAGGCAGATCAACTTCCCCCACATAGACCGTATGACTGCCCCATAGAATTGCTTCCTGGAGCAGCGATTCCTTTCGGCCATGTTTACCCGTTGGCGGCTCCGGAATTAAAATCTTTACGAGAGTATATAGATGAGAATTTAGCCAAGGGGTTTATCCGACCATCTTCTTCACCAGCGGGAGCTCCAATATTCTTTGTAAAGAAGAAGGATGGTACTCTAAGACCCTGCATTGATACCGGGAGTTAAATAAGGTAACCATTCGTAACAGGTACCCGTTGCCCCTAATTCCAGAATTGTTGGAAAGAGTTCGCCAGGCCAAAGTATTTACCAAATTAGATCTTCGTGGGGCATATAATTTACTCCGTATACGGCCCGGAGACGAATGGAAGACAGCTTTTAGATGCCGGTATGGACATTTTGAATATTTGGTGATGCCATTCGGACTCTGTAACGCTCCTGCTGCTTTTCAACATTTAGCCAACGACATTTTCAGGGATTTATTGGACCAATATGTGGTAATTTACCTTGATGACATCTTAATCTTTTCTGACTCCTTACAGGAACATCAGGAACATGTCAAGACCGTACTTAGACGTTTGAGAGATAATCATTTGTACATCAAACTCGAAAAGTGTGAGTTCCATTGTTCTGAAATTCAATTTTTGGGCTATGTTATCTCGCCTCAGGATTGAATATGGAGTCCAGCAAGATCCAGGCAATCTTGGACTGGCCGGTACCAGGAAACATTAAGGAGGTACAACGATTCATTGGCTTTGCTAACTTTTATAGACGGTTTATCCGAAATTTTTCAGAAATTGTCCGTCCCATCACTCTCCTCACCAAGAAGGGGAAGAAGTTTGAAT
Source organism: Oophaga sylvatica (assembly GCA_033576555.1). Taxonomy (NCBI): domain Eukaryota; kingdom Metazoa; phylum Chordata; class Amphibia; order Anura; family Dendrobatidae; genus Oophaga; species Oophaga sylvatica. Next base: position 375,316,587 of record JARQOD010000004.1, on the reverse strand, counting down.
GGTCTTCGCAAGCTCAGGAAGCCTTTGATCGCCTGAAGGGTTGTTTTACCACGGCTCCAATATTGATGCATCCGGATCCTGCACAGCCTTTTATCGTGGAGGTGGACGCGTCTGACTGTGCATTGGGAGCTATCCTCTCACAACGTACCGGAGACAAAGGTTTGCTGCACCCGTGTGCCTTCTTCTCTCGTAGGTTATCTTCTGCAGAACTGAACTATGATGTGGCAGATAAGGAACTTTTGGCAATTATTTCTGCCTTTAAGGAATGGAGACACCATTTGCAGGGGGCAACTCAGCAGGTAGTAGTACTCACGGATCATCGCAATTTGGAATTCCTTAAGTCTGCCAGGTGTCTTTCTCCTCGACAAGCTAGGTGGAGTTTGTTCTTGAACCAGTTTAATTTTATTATTTCGTACCGCCCAGGTTCACGTAATGGGAAAGCTGACGCATTATCCCGAATCCATACCGTGGATTCCGTGCCTGGGACCCCGTCGAAGACCATCTTGTCGGAGGCCAATTTCGTTGGAGTGCTCCGGAACCGGGACTTGTGGCAGGAGATCAAGCTGGCCTATGACGGTGACGTATTTCTTGCAGCTCCACCTGACAATGTGAATCTTGTCCTTCGGAATGGTGTGTGGCTTAGAGATCGATGTATTTATGTCCCAGAGGCTGTAAGACTTCGAGTTCTCAAATTGGTCCACGACTCTAAATTGGCTGGTCATAGGGGGGTACAGAAGACGCAGGAATTGTTAACTCGTTTTTTTTGGTGGCCTACCTGCTTGAAGGATGTGAATGACTATGTCCGCTCTTGTGAAGTTTGTGCCCGGTACAAGGTTCCTCGCGTTTCACCTACTGGTCTTCTTAAACCGCTACCTGTACCGTCTCGCCCTTGGGGTCTATTTCGATGGACTTTATTGTGGAGTTACCCACCTCTGGTGGTAAAAATACTATTTTGGTGGTAGTAGATCGTTTAACGAAAGCTGCTCATTTCATTCCGTGTGCTGGTCTTCCCTCAGCTACAGAGACAGTAGATCTAGTTATCCAGAACATTTTCCGGCTGCATGGGGTACCAGATGACATCATTTCTGACCGGGGAATACAATTTACCTCTAGATTTTGGAAAGGATTTTGTTCTGCGCTCCACATTAATGTTTGCTTGTCTTCTGCATACCATCCTCAGACCAACGGGCAGACCGAACGGACAAATCAAACCTTGGAGCAATATCTACGCTGTTACGTCAGTCATTTGCAGGACGATTGGCTGAAGCTACTTCCTCTAGCGGAATTTTCGTACAACAACTCCCAAAGCAGTTCCACGAAGGTAACGCCTTTTTTTTGCCAACCTGGGTTATCATCCAAGTATTTTGCCTAGGTCTCCGGTTACGATTTTTGGTACCAGCGGTTGAAGACAGAGTGACGGCGTTGCAACGTAATCTTGAAGTTTTGAAGGACTCCCTGACCACAGCACAGGAGCGTTACAAAAAGTCGGCCGATAGATTCCGGAAACCAGCACCTATGTATAAGGTAGGAGACTCAGTTTGGTTGTCCACCAAGAATCTAAAATTGGGTGTTCCTTCGCAGAAACTGGGACAGAAATTCATCGGTCCATTCAAGATCACGGGGATTGTGAGCTCTGTTGCCTGTCGGTTGAAGCTACCACGGACTTTAAAGGTACACCCAGTATTTCATGTTTCCTTATTAAAACCAGTCTCTCCTAACACGTTTCAGGGACGTATCGTACCTCCCCCTCCACCAGTGTTGGTTGATGGCGAAGAACAATTCGTGGTACAGGATATTGTTAATTCGAGACTTCATAGAAACCGGCTTCAGTATCTAGTTAGATGGCAAGGTTACTCTCCTGAAAATGATTCTTGGGAACCAGTAAGTAACATCAATGCGCCTCTGAAGATTGCTCAGTTTCATCGGAGATACCCGGACAGGCCTGGTCCAGGACCGTCCGGAGGCCGTCTTTAGGGGGGGAGTAATGTCAGTATTCCGGGTTTTCTAGGTAACTTTGTCAATGATTTTGCCCTTTGTTAAAATGGAGTTTGCTGTTTTCTGTGCCCTACTTCCTGTTCGTTTGTTTAAAAACCCGGCTCAGGTGCTGGCTTCACTGCTGGAATATTCTGCTTCCGTTTCCCTGCAACCCAGCTGCTTTGTTCCTCACAGATCTTTTGTGTGTTTACCAGGAAAGTGCATAACCTTATCTTCAGGTGTTTCTCAGCCACAGCAGTTTCTACCCATGGCTCTGGACATTCTCTGCTATGTAAGTTGCTGTGTTATCACTAAACTGTTGACTTGGGAATTTAACCCTTGGTTCACTCCATCTGATAAGAACTGTGTTTCTGAACTGTTGCTGTTTAACCCTTCGTGCATTACCTCTGGTGAGAGCTGTTGGAACTGTTACTGGAACCTTACTGACATATGAACTTGTTGTTGGACTTCACTGAATTAAGCCACAACTGAGATTAACTTGTTCCTGGACCTCCCTGTGTTTTCTGCATACCTGGATCTGACTCTTCACACACCAGCAGTGTGTAAATCCAGCCACGTTACCTGTGCATCAGACTTACCTTGTGGTCACATTTGTGTGAGGACTCCGTCGTAAGAACTTTACCACCCTCGCTATAGAGGTTCAAAGACTTATATATCCGGATTCATATAACTGGACTTGTGTATATATATATGGACTCATTGCATGTCACTACGGGTTGTTTGAATATTGTTTTTGGGTGTTTTGCTGTTTCACAAATACATTATTTGCATTCAAAGAAACCCGTCTCTGATTGTTCATTGCCCCACGCTATCAGAATCCTCGAGTTCCTACAATAGTATTACAATTTCCTTAATATTTCTCATGTGATAATTGCATCACATGTGCAATACAAGGAAATCCTGAAAACATAATCTGTTGGTGGGCCTTGAGGACTGGAGTTGGGGAACCCTGATTTTGACCATTTCTCATTTTCTGAAAATAAATACAAAATTTATTGCTTGGAAATTCGGTGACATGTTTTCAGTAGTTTATAGAATAAAAGAGCAATTTACATTTTACTCAAAAATATACCTATAAAGAGAAAAATCAGACAAATTGAAAATTTTGCAGTGGTCTCTTAATTTTTTTCTCTTAATTTTTGCCAGAGCTCTATATATACAGTACATACACACACTAACGTACTATGTAATAGATCTGTCATTCTGCCATTTAGAGAGGACAAGGGCAGCATTTACTGCACTGCAGACAACTTCGTGCTCCTGCCATGTTGTTCTACTCTCTGCTCTGCCTGACACTTTAGATTCATGGAAAAGGCTCCACACCCTTGCCTCAAATGATTACTCCTGCAGCTGCTGTCCACTCCACACAAAGCAGTAGGTGAAGAAAACCAAGAGATGCTCTGTGTGTAACCTGTTGTAGATTGCTGTGTCTTTGGCACCTCCACTGACTATGCCAGCGCACATGCCCCACTTGAACACCCACCTTATTATTCCCCTACTGGCATCTTCTGGATAGATTTGTGCCTCACATGGGTTTTTAATGTAAACAATTATTCAACAACTCAATTAGGCATGGAAGTCCAATTACTGCAACCTTTACCAATCCCAAAAACAAAGGGTTCCAGTCCTATTGGACAGTACACACATATGGCCATTCTCCCTGAAATGAATAAAAACATAAGCCACACTTCAATCAGAAAACTTGGATTCTTGTCTATTCCCCATATATTTAAGTAGTGACCCCTTCTTTTCAAGTTCTGAAAAGTTCCATTGGTTGGATGTCCTATGATTGCACATTTATGGCATGTTTGAGCTAGGAAGGAGGAAGCCATTATTTTTTTTAGTCATTTAGTTCAAGTTGGTCATGAAGTACTGGCCTTCTCAATTGTTAACACAGCATAAAGTCCAGTGATTTAGAGAATTAAATGGCATTAAGACATTTTAGCCATCTTTAGCTCCCAAATGTCTATAATTACATGCAATCAACAACTAAGTAGAGCACTTAAAAACTGCTAGATGGAGTGAGTGATTATAGTGCAAGATTTTACTTAATGGTTTCCCTAGAAGCCGTTGCACTGTACTTTGAACATAGGCAAATATATGATTTTCTCTATTTAAAAACCCCAAGAAAAAATTTATTATTACAGTTCTTCTGATCCTAAAATAATATGTATGTACAGTATATTATATTACTAAATAATATATTATATGGTTGACCAATAGAAATGAGCAAATCAATTTGAGGCAAATTGAATTTGTGTGGAATCTCTTAAAATCCAAATGTCTGTTAAAGAAATGGTTTAAATCTGTTTTTCAGAATATATTTGTTTTTCTGTGGCTATCATCTGTGTCTTCATAAGCATTCTTGTTCTCCTAAAATTGAGCAATGGATGACCTTGACCAGATGGCAGTTTTTGGATGTACAAAACCCTATTTTCTTAGAAATCATGGCAAAGCACAGAATTTTCTATTCCGCCAAGGACAAACTGTTTACGGTGATTTTTGAGACATATTCTAGGCTTCATGATGGCGCCACAAGTATAATCCATCATATCAAAAGTCAAGGTCTCTGCCAAATAATTGTGTTTATCAATATTTATGCCAAACATTGTGTAATATTGTGAAATACTCTACGTAATTTGAGCCCCCTATAAAATATGGCTCATCACATAATAAAAATGAATTCCTTGAAATACAACCTGTAGTGTGTGTGTCTGTTGTTTAATCTTCAACAAGCTTTTGTACGTAGGCCGATCAGCTCCACCTGAGAGAGAACCTCATGTCCCTGACATGTCCCAGCGATTTCAAACAATTTGTGATTTGATTTGTATGAATTGCCAAAAAAGCTCACGATCATTTTACATATTGCAGAGGATTGCATCAGCCACAAAAAATGCACATGACTTCAATGCACATGACTTCAGGTGTGAACACATGAGTTTCCAGTAAATGTCTTGCAAGTATCACATCAAATAGTATAGCAAGATCAAACAGAAGGGACCACCATAGGTCACCTTGGAGAGTTATTTATCCCAGAAAATTGTACCCAGGGGATTGAGAGTCAACATTTTTCCCACTTTTGAATTGGGTGATGAAAATTTGATTAATCGATGGATAAAAGCTGCAAATACTTGTTCCCTAGAATTCATTTCCATTATCATAGATAAAAATGTAGCTTCTCTCAAGACTATTGAGGCCGAAATTGATGTGTTACAGAAATCACTGCAACAAGAGCTAAGCAGTGAGAAGTTCGATGAAATGATCAAGAAATTAGATCAGGAAGTTGAAAAATGGGAAAATAATATCAGTTTGAACAAACAAAAGAAATATGAAAGGGACCTCAATGATTTTGAGTCTAATAAAATATTTCGATGGCAATTGAAGAAAGAATCAGTGAAGAGAAAATTATCTCGCAGCTTATCCTCCATATCTATTTCATCCATGAGTGAAAGTGGGGGATCGAATTATGAAGGAAGATATGGCCCCAAGACTAGACAATTTTATAAGAGAAATCCGGATCCAAGAAATCTGATAAGGATGGAATTAAGGTAATTAATTTGTCCTCCCATTCATTATCTAAGGATCAGGAAAGTGTATTATCAAGGGGTCTTACGTTCTCTCCTTCAATTGAATTAGATCCATTCACGGTCATAAAGGATCTGCACCTTTTTGCAAGAAAGTTGGTGTTGAGAAAATTGCATTACAGGCGTGAAGTTGATGTGGGCTTTCCCTCTATGGAGGAACAACAGGCACTGGATGTGTTGGAGTCTTTGTTGGAAGAAAACATCTCCCCTGTAAGTGATAATACTATAAATAATGCTTCTGTGAGTAATGTTGATGATGATTCCATTACTAATAATAGGGAGTTTTCTATTAAGATTCTTGGAACCACAAAAAAATTTCCTGCGTTATCTATGGTTCCGGCTGTGGACACATTTACCAAAATGGTGTCATTGGATGTGGAAAGGTTGATGCGAACCAAAAATAGGGCATTCAGAAACCTTAGCAGGGCTGAAAATGATGCCCTGCAACAGTTGAAAACCTGGGATGATGTTGTCTTCAAAATGGCTGATAAAGGGGGCAATATTGTGGTGTGGCCTAATGAGATGTATGAGACACAGGCATTCAAAATTTTGAATAACTCTGTTGAGTATAGGCCACTCACATATAATCCCTTGGGTAAATTTAAGGCTGAGTTGATTACAATCTTACAAAAAGCCTATGAAGACAATGTCATCCCTAAAAGAATGTTGGAAATTCATGAGAAATTGAATCCGAGACTGGCTACGTTCTATTTAATACCTAAAGTCCACAAAGATCCCTCTAATCCTCCGGGAAGGCCTATTATATCGGCCAATGAGGGACTTTGTGAAACCATTTGTGATCTCATTGAATTTTTTCTGAAGCCCTTGGTGATGCAGCTGCCTTCCTTCATCAAAGACACTACGGCTGCTTTAGGACACCTGGAGAATATCCAGTTGACTGATGAAATGGTGCTCGTTACAGCAGATGTTGAGGCATTATATTCCTCAATTAACCATGTAGATGGTTTGAAGGCAGTTGAGAGATATTTGCAACACAGCAATTTGACGAAGGAAACGGCATCTTTTATCCTTATTTTATTGGAGTTCGTTTTGACACACAATGCATTCATTTTCAAAGATAAAATCTATGTCCAAAAAAGAGGCACCGCAATGGGTGCCTCTTGCGCACCCTCCTATGCCAACCTATTTATGGGGGCATGGGAGTGGTCCATTTTTCAGGGTGAAGAAATGATTGGCGTTGATCGGGTCCACAATTGGATCCGGTATATTGACGACATTTTGTTTATTTGGGAGGGTCCAATTGTGGACCTTGAGGCTTTCATCAATCAATTAAACAATAATAATCTAAATATTAAGTTGACATACAAATATGGGCGCCAAATTGATTTTTTGGATCTATCAATTACTGCTCTTCCTAGTGGCCGTCTGTCAACTACCATTTACCGAAAGCCCACATCGACGAATTCCTTTTTGCACTCCTCATCAGCACACCCCAAATCTACTATTCAAGGCATACCCATTGGGCAGTTCATTAGGGCAAGGAGGATCTGCTCAGAGGACTCCCTATTCGAAGAACAATCAGAAATTTTGAGAAGTCGCTTCAAGGAAAGAGGATATAGCCATCGTTCCATTCGAAGGGGATATGTCAAAGCCAAAAATACCCCAAGAAATCTGTTGTTACATAAGAATCAACCCTTGACACCATCTACCGAGGGTGACCAACAGGTAAGATTCATCACCAATTTCAACAGTAGATGGGTTGACCTTAGAAACATCGTGGAAAAAAATTGGAATATCTTGTTCACCGATTCGGTTCTGAAGAAATGTCTCCCTAGTAGTCCATCATTTGTGGCAAAACGAGCCCCCAATCTACGAGACATTTTGGTCCACAGCTTCTACGAACCTAAGGGTGGGGCCAAAAGTAGAAAAGGTCTTGAAAGGAAAGGTTTTTTCCCCTGTGGATTTTGCAAGGGGTGTGGTAACATGAAAAAGAGTACTACTTTCTCAAACTTCGACAATTCCAGAGTTTTTTCCATTAGGGCACACATCACTTGTTCATCCAAAGGGGTAATCTACTGTGCTGAGTGCCCTTGTGGTAAGAAGTACATAGGTATGACCAGTAGGGAATTGAAAATTAGGGTCCGTGAGCATTGCCTAGATATTGACAAGACTAAGTCAGTCAAGGACATCATGTCTTTAAAAACCCTACCAAGACATTTTAAACAATATCACCAAAGCAATTCTAGACTCCTCAATTTCAAGGGGATCGATGTTGCGGAATTGAGTGTTAGGGGTGGTGACTTGGCTAAAAGGGTAGCCAAGAAGGAATGTCAGTGGATCTTTAGTTTGGGGACTCTCATTCCTCAGGGTTTAAACGAAAGTTTTGGGTTTAGTGCATTTCTATAATTCCGGTTGAGACTGTTTTAGGGGTTTTTGGGGGGGTTTTCTGATTGTTGCTTACAATTGCTTTTTAATTTTTTATTAATCATTGTTTATATGTTCATTTTAGTTTCATTATGCCTGGTTTATTGATTGACCACTTACCTTTAAGAAGAAGTTTCCTTCCATGGTTCCATTTTGATTCCAATCTGAAATAATGGGGACAATAAGAACAGGAAATAAAGAGGATAAGGAATGAAAGAAATCAATAAGAAGAAATTCCTTCTTTTTTTATTTTTATTTTTATTTTTATTTTTCTTTCATATGTCATATTTTATATTTATTATTTTTCTTCACTTTAATGATAATTATATTATTATGTATTTATATTCATGAAATATTCACAGATATGGTATTTTTGGTTATATACATGTGGATAGTGTCTAAATTTTATTTATGAGTATTTGGATTTTTGCACTTATAACCTATATTGTCACTGCTTATTATCGTTAATTCACTATTGGGAATCCACTTTATTATTATATATTATGTCACTGTGTTATTTATATATTGAGGTTACTCGTTTCAATATATGCCATATGTTGTATTATTGGGGGTGGGGGTGGTGCGCGTGTGGGTCATGCGGGCTGCTGAGGGACGTCACGCTGTCTCCACATGCTTGGGGTCGAGCATAAGCCCTCCAGCTTTGCGGTCCCAGGCATGTGACCGCTTGATTCCCCTCCTTACATTGCGGTACCGCATGGCTCGATATGCGCCGAGATTCACCCCCACCTAGATATCCAATATCCCCCATTCTTTCAGTGCGGCCCTATGCCAATGTTATTGTGCCTTTATACTGATATTGCAGTAATCCGCTGGTGTATTTGACTCTTATGTGATCGGGCCAGGTGATTTGCACTTTTCTTCATGGTCCTGTGTTTCCATGGATATGCCTGTACCCTTTGCGCAGATGCAGTGGTGATCTTTCTTCTGGTACATAGGACCTGTTGGTCAAGTGAGGATATGGAGTCCTGTGATTGGACGGTTGATATCAGGTGACTATGACGTAATCCTTGGTGTATTCTTATTGAGACTAACAGGACCTTTCATTTGGATGACCACCGCTCTTAGCGATCCATCATTGGCCAGAAGAAATGACACTGATAGCGCAGGCGCAATTGATCTATTCACAAGTCTGGACCATGGATTAACACAGGGGCTTCTGATGAATGGTGATTGTGCATCGGTATGTTGGTCTATTTAAACCGGGCGTCCCCCTGCCCTGTCAATCCTCCAGGAAGAAGCAGTGCGAAACGCGCGTCGGGGCAGAGGGACGTCCGTGTGGAGCCTCAGCAATCCAGTGGTAGGTTATTCATTGACCACCGTTACTTTTTATATCCCTAGGGGTTGGGTTGGTTATTCATCCAGGGTGATTGGGAATACTTTGGCAGCTGTGCATGCCAGCATTAAAAGCACTGGTTTTTTATAGTTCCCCAATCGCTTAGGGGCTTGTTATGGCATTTTGGTATTGACAATTTAATCGTATATGGTCATCATTAGCCTCTTTATTGATCGGTGAATTATATCAACCCAGCAGTATTATCTCAGGGATAATAGATATTTTATGCCTTATTGCTGTAGTTATGTTTCCACTATGGTATAGTGTCCCTCTTTGTTTTGTGTTTTCTGTACCTTTTCATTATCTTATGGATTTTATGTATTGATATTCAATGTTAATAAAGTATTTTGTATTTTTATACTACCTTGTGGTGTCTTTAAATATTCTGACTACCACTAAAAGTGTTTTCATTGATTGGCTGTAGTATAAATTAGTTGTATTACATTTTGTGGGCACATTTTGTGAAAATTCTGTATAGAAGTCAAAGCCAAGAATGTAGCAGCCATTTTAGGGTAATTTTGCATCTTACAGCAATGGATATAGGAATAGAGAGCTCTAAAACATCAGGCAAATACCCCAGACAGTAAGCTGTTGTACAACTGCAGCACTCAAAAAACATATTTCTAGTTGATAGAGTTAGAGAGAGATATTAGTGATGCTAGCAGCAGTGCCAGACTTGATGTTATTGATTAGTGATATAAAGTAGCTTGCATATGTCCTTCTGCATTTGAATTACTAATTTATTTATCTTTAATGCAACATAAAGCAGCAGCAAGCCAAAACAATATAAGTGACAGTACTGAGTTTTTGATTCCTTGTGCAATCCTATTTGTGAAGAGGCAAAACATGAATAAGTCAGTTCACCCAACAAAAGATCTGATGCATGGAAGCTTGTAGTACTACAAAAAAAACATAATATACTCGCAGGCAGGCAGGGGAGAATGACAGCCGGCTTCACCACCAGCTTGCGGGGGACAGCTGCTTATAGTAGCGCTAATTCGCCGGCGGCCGTCCGTGTACACGAAAGACAGTGTGCACTGTTCTCAGTGTGCATGTGTGCGGCGCGTTTTGTGGTCCATATGTCTGTGTGAAAATGGACATGTTTACGTGTTTGACACACAGACACACGGTCTAAAAAAAAAACACTTATCAAAAAACTGACCGGCACATCCAAACTTAGATTCAGTGTGAACAGGTGCTAAACCTAGAGTCACCAACTCATATACATACAAGAAGAAAAGGTAGCACACTGTAGCGCTATAGCTTGCAAACACGAAATATGAAAAATATGAAAAATGAATTACATCATTACCTTAGAAATATGAAAAATTGAGAAGTCTTAGCGCATAAGATGGCCAAATTATGTGAGCCTGATAGCCACGTCAAGGCTCTTCTCGTATATCAGGTCCCTAACTAATGCCTATCCTCGCTTTAGAAAAGTCTGTCTGCATGGGAACCTATGAATCCTCTTTTCAGACTAAAATCTACATCTCTGTGGAGGGGTGATGAACCTGCTGTAATTAAAAGGCCTGTGACCACCAGGTGGAGTGCTCAGGCAGAAGGTAAATGAATACATATCAAAAAACTGACCGGCACATAATAATAATAATAATAATAATAATAATAATCTTTATTTATATAGCGCCATCATATTCCGCAGCGCTTTACAGTTTAACAGTTTCAAAACACAAGTCATAAGTAACAACGTTAACAATACAGTAATTAAAGCAAAATAAGACGGCCCTGCTCGTGAGAGCTTACAATCTACAATGAGGTGGGGAGATACAAAATACAGGTGTGTATATACAATGGTGCATTTACAATGATGGTCCAGCCATCTTAAGGGAGTGAGGGATGGATGGAGATAGTGAATGGGCTACACACACACACACACTTACACATAGAATGACTTTGATTAGTGAATGTGATAGGCCGCTCTGAACAGATGTGTTTGAGGGAGCGCCTGAAACCATGCAAATTGTGGATAGTCCTAATTTCTTGGGGTAGAGCATTCCAGAGGATTGGCGCAGCGCGGGAGAAGTCTTGGAGTCGGGAGTGGGAGGTACGGATTAGTGCATAGGTTAGTCGAAAGTCGTTTGCAGAGCGCAGCAGTCGGTTAGGCCGATAGATAGAAATGAGGGAGGAGATGTAGGGGGGTGCTGCAGTGTGGAGAGCTTTGTGGGTGAGAACAAAGTACTTTGAATTGGATCCTATAATGAATGGGCAGCCAGTGTAAGGACTGGCGAAGAGCGGACGCGTCCGAGTACCGATTAGCCAGATGGATGACCCTGGCTGCTGCATTAAGGATGGACTGGAGAGGGGATAGTCGAGTAATGGGGAGGCCAAGTAATAGAGCGTTGCAGTAGTCCAGGCGGGAGTGGATCAATGCTACAGTGAGGGTTTTTGTTGTTTCCATGGTGAGAAAAGGGCGGATTCTAGAGATGTTCTTTAGGTGTAGGCGGCAAGAGCGGGCAAGAGATTGTATATGGGAGGTGAAGGAGAGATTGGTATCAAACATAACACCCAGACAGCGAGCCTGCTGCCGGGGTGTTATTATGGTGCCGCCCACTGAGAGGGAAATGTCAGATTTAGGGAGGTTAGTAGACGGCGGGAGCAGAAGAAGTTCAGTTTTGGAGAGGTTGAGTTTCAGATAGAGAGCAGACATGATGTTGGAGACTGCGGACAGACAGTCGGTGGCGTTCTGTAGTACAGCGGGGGTAAGGTCGGGGGATGACGTGTATAATTGTGTGTCATCAGCATAAAGATGGTACTGAAAGCCAAATCTGCTGATGGTCTGTCCAATTGGGGCGGTGTAGAGAGAGAAGAGAAGGGGGCCAAGGACTGAGCCCTGGGGTACACCGACAGTGAGAGGGAGAGGAGATGAAGTGGAGCCAGAGAACGAAACACTGAAGGAGCGGTCAGAAAGATAGGAGGAGAACCAGGAGAGAACAGTGTCCTTAATACCTAGAGAGTGGAGCCTGGACAGTAGGAGACGGTGGTCAACCGTGTCGAAAGCTGCAGAAAGGTCGAGTAGAATGAGCAGAGAGTGGTCGCCGTTACGTTTTGCTGTCAGAAGGTCATTGGTCACTTTGATGAGTGCAGTTTCAGTCGAATGTAGGGGTCGGAAGCCGGACTGTGAAGGGTCTAGGAGGGAGTGAGTGGGAGAGGTAACGGGTGAGGCGGGAGTAGACAGGCGCTCCAAAAGTTTGGAGATGAAGGGGAGATTGGAGACCGGTCTGTAGTTGTTTGTTCAGGAAGGGTCAAGAGCGGGTTTCTTTAGTAGTGGAGTAATGATGGAGTGTTTGAAGGAGGATGGGAAAATGCCAGCGGAGAGTGAGAGATTGAAGATTGTAGTTAGGTGAGTTGTGACAACAGGAGAAAGAGACTGGAGGAGATGTGAGGGGATGGGGTCGGTAGTGCATGTAGTCGGACGAGAGGAAGAGAGGAGTCTGGAGACTTCTTCTTCTGCGATGGGATCAAATGTGGAAATTGAGCCAGGGGAAATGCAGGGTGGGATGGGAGTCACAGCAGTTGGTGGTTGAGAGCAGATTTCCTGACGGATAGTATCTATTTTTTCTATAAAGTGGGAGGCCAGGTCATCAGCACAAATGTCTGTGATAGGGGCTTGTGCTTTTGGCCTGAGGAGGGAGTGAAAAGTGTCAAAAAGTTTCTTGGGGTTGTTGGCTAGTGAGGAGATCAGTGTGGTGAAGTAGGTCTGTTTGGCGAGGTGAAGGGCAGCATTATAAGTTCTTAACATGAATTTAAAGTGGATGAAGTCTTCTGGTGTGCGGGTTTTTCTCCATAGGCGTTCAGCACTCCTAGAGCATCGCTGGAGAAGGTGAGTTTGCGATGTGAGCCAGGGCTGTTTTACTGTGTGTTTGGAAGTTCTGAGGGTGAGCGGTGCTACTTGGTCAAGGGTGCTTCTAAGAGTGTCATTGTAGTGCTGAACAGCCAGATTAGGACAAGAAAAAGAGGAGATTGGGGACAGCGAAGAGTGTAGGGAGTCTGAAAGTGTCTGAGGGTTAATGGCTTGCAGATTTCTGAATGTGCAGTAGGTAGGAGTTCGCTGGGGTGGTGGAGGATTTGTGAGCGTGAAGGAGAAAATGTTGTGGTCAGAGAGTGGAAGCGGTGAGTTATTTAGGTGGGAAATTGAACAGAGGCGGACAAAGACCAGGTCAAGGGTGTTGCCATCCTTGTGTGTCTCAGAGGTTGAAAGCTGTGAGAGGCCTAGAGAAGTGGTTAGTGATAGAAGCTGAGATGCAGATGTGGAAGTAGGACTGTTAATGGGGATGTTGAAGTCTCCAAGGATAAGGGTTGGTAGTTCTGAGGACATGAAGTGCGGCAGCCAGGCTGAGAAGTGGTCAAGGAACTGGGTGGATGAGCCTGGGGGCCGATATATGACCGCTATTCTGAGGGAGAGGGGATGGAAGAGCCTGATGGTGTGGACCTCAAAAGAAGGGAATGAGAGTGATGGAATTGGGGGGATGACCTGGAAAGTGCATTGTGGGGACAGGAGTATGCCAACTCCACCACCATGTCTGTTTGTGGGTCTCGGGGAATGGGAGAACTGTAAGCCACCATAGGAAATGGCAGCAGGGGAGACCGTGTCAGAATCCTGAATCCAGGTTTCAGTGAGGGCCAACAGATGAAGAGAGTTGTTCAGAAAGTAGTTGTGCAGGAAAGATAGTTTATTGCATGCAGACCTTGGATTCCAGAGGGCACAGTTGAAAGAAGGAGATGAGGGAGTGCAAGTAATATTAACAAGATTATTATGGTTTCGAAATGAGGTAGGGTAGGGATTGAGGTTGGGGGATGGACCAGGGTTGGGGGAGATGTCCCCTGAAATCAGTAGGAGTAGGAAGATAAAGAGCAGGTAGTTGTTGGATTTATAAATAGGTTTTTTCTGAGATATGTTTGGGCAAGATGGGCTGAGTTTTCTTAGGAAGGTGAGGAGTGCATGGGAACTGTACATGGGAGAGGGAAGTATGGAGGGGCTGATGTATATGAGTCGTGATGGAGGGGGGATGGGGCAGTGAATGTGGATGGCTAGGGAACACAGGAGGATAGAGATAGAGAACATAATTTAAAAGAAAGCAAAGTGTGGGTTACCTGATTCCTGCCTGATTAACTGCCATGGATAACTGCCTTTTACTCGATGCTTGTCTTTCGTGATGCTTTGCTTTCTGTGATGCGTGCGCCCCCTTACTGCGTGCGCCCCTTAGACTACTCCTAAATATATAGTCCACACTACAGGGTCAGGAAAGTGGGATTGTGGGGGCTGTTTTGGGATAATTTGCCAGCTGGGGCCAGCACACCAGGGGGTGGTTAGATCATCAAAGGCTACCTGGCAACATCTATATGCTTTAGCACCTTCCACCTGATAGCATCTAGAGAGGCCCCAGTCACCGGGATATAAAGCAGTAAGTATTTTAAACACAGTGCAAAAATGAATTATTCCAAAGCCTTATTAACAGGCACATTAAACTATGTTGCAAGATGGTAAAGCAGTGCTTGGCAGCAAGTAGAGGTATGGAGTGCACACCATTAATATATAGTGCAGCATTCAACACAGATAGCAGAGGTGGGGATTCTATTCAGCTGTTTGCTTCCACTGAATGCAGTTCATACCATTAATATATAGTGCAGCATTCAACACAGATAGCAGAGGTGGGGATTCTATTCAGCTGTTTGCTTCCACTGAATGCAGTTCTTACCATTAATATATAGTGCAGCATTCAACACAGATAGCAGAGGTGGGGATTCTATTCCAAACTTAGATTCAGTGTGAACAGGTGCTAAACCTAGAGTCACCAACTCATATACATACAAGAAGAAAAGGTAGCACACTGTAGCGCTATAGCTTGCAAACACAAAATATGAAAAATATGAAAAATGAATTACATCATTACCTTAGAAATATGAAAAATTGAGAAGTCTTAGCGCATAAGATGGCCAAATTATGTGAGCCTGATAGCCACGTCAAGGCTCTTCTCGTATATCAGGTCCCTAACTAATGCCTATCCTCGCTTTAGAAAAGTCTGTCTGCATGGGAACCTATGAATCCTCTTTTCAGACTAAAATCTACATCTCTGTGGAGGGGTGATGAACCTGCTGTAATTAAAAGGCCTGTGACCACCAGGTGGAGTGCTTAAAAAAAAACACTGACATGTACATAGACCCATTCATTTGAATGGGTATACGTATGTCAGTGTCTTCGATATGTGAGAAAACTATAACCAAACTTTCCGGAGACACTGACGTGTGAAAGGGGCCTTATTCACGTTGAGGTAATTTTTTACACGTTGTAAGGTTTTAATATTAGAGGTAGTATTTTACCATCCCGATTTGGGTACACCTTGATGTGGTGGGATGGCTTTTACGCTTTTTGTGATCAGAAACAGTGTTCACTAACTACTCAATGCTAATTATATATACTATTACGTTTTACATACAGTATGGTATTTGCTTATTTTGCTTTCATCTTAGGTTTTATACTGTGTATGGTGTAAAGAAATCTATAAAGTTGTTCACCTGCGTAGCAGCTCTGTGTTATATTTTATCCTATGTGGCTCAATCTCTGAACATGGGATATTTTCACATTGCTCATTTCTACTTAAAAATTCCCATCTGTTGAACTTATCATGTTTCCAGAGTTTAGGCGAAAGCTTGCTGATCCCTGGGTATCCCACTGCTAGGACACCCACCGATCCAAAATGGTCCAATAGAATAGATCAATGGCTATGCTCTTCACCACTATGTTCATTGTCAAGGTGACTGTTGTAGCTAGCCAAACGCTATGGTCTCTTGATGGTGCAGAGTCCCATTATCAGGATCAGTAAGACTTCCAACAGTAGGAACCCTAGCAATCTGTTAGTTATCACCTATCCATTGGTGACAAATAACAGGTGAAGATGCCATTGGGAATAACACTTTAAGAAAAATCTAGCATCTATTGAGTATTTTGTACAAGTGCTTGTAATGTAATGATGTATTAACAAACTTTGTAATATATTTTGCTACTATCCAATGGCCAGAAAGATGGTGTTTAACGCTATAGCTTTATGTACAAGATTAATTCGTTACCAGCGTTTATATGAATATAATAAATAATAAGTGATATCACCTATGAAAAGGTAAGGTATGTATAAAATTGGTAATGGTGGATAACAAACATCCATTACTCATCTAATAGGCTATACCTACTAACGGCATAAAAAAGACACACAGATTTAAAACGGGGTTTAATCTAATGTTTGCATAACAATAAGTATTTATATGGTGCTAGAATCTAAAGCAAAACTTAGAATTGGGCCCCACTTGGTTTTGGGGAATGCAAAGTATGTATTTGTTCTGATTGATATTTAATGTTAAATGACCTCTCTAATGTAAAATTGCATATTTTAGCCCTTTCTTTGTGTGCAAAACGGCGCTGGTTACTTGAGTATGCAGTAAACAGTATATTGAGAATCACCACCACTTTTTGAACAAATATAACAATTTTAACCAGTGCTTTTTGTAATTGAATATTCCCATGGCTTCTGTGCACTTTTCAACCGATTCATATCCGGAGTCACACTAAGGAGGAATACGGACGAGTGAGAGGCGTGAAAACCACGCATTACACATGGACCAATATTTCTCTATGGGGCATCTCTGATCATGCGTATTTTTCTCGGGCGTATCTTACGGCGCGAGACACCTGCAGCATGCTGCGATTGTACGAGTATTACTCCAGTTGTACGCCAATGAAAGTCTATGGGTGCGAGAAAACAACGGATTACACACGGACCAGACGTGTGACTTGCGAGAAATACTCAAGACTTCTGCAGCTCACAGGAAATGGTGCAACACATGCAGGAGGAAGCTCACACATGCAAATTAGCTCAAAAAGAGAGCCAGACATCCCGGAAGAACGCCTCCACGGAGTCGGCCATGATGTCCACCCTCATCAATGTAGAGATGCTCATTGTGTTGGTGCAGGAGAGGCCCAAAATTTGGGACAAAGAGATGCACATTATGCAGACCGCACAAGGAAAGAGGCGGCATGGAGGCGCATCTGTGGGCAGATGTTTCCCCACTTTGGTGACAGCCCACGCGAGGAGCAGAAGCGAATCAGTAAGTTACTTGATTTATTTGCAAACTTCTTCACAGTCAGAGCGTAGTTCTAGCGCAGAATTTCCCAAAAAAAGGTTTGGGTTTTTTTGGGGTTTTTTTTTGGCGCCAAAATGTTAGGATAGTCACATCCTACTAGGCCCCCATGACTATATTACGTGTATGTAAAAGAATTTGGCTTTGTGCTGCTAGCTAATTGATCACATTGTGTGTCTCATTTTGCAGTGGATGATGTTCTGAGAAGATGGAGAAGCATCCGCGACCAATACCGGCGGGAACGGCAGCAGAGGGCCAAGAGCGGGTCAGCAGCACCCACAAAACGAAAATACGTTTATTTTGACAGGCTGGCTTTTCTGGCACCTATTCTGAATCTCAGAAAGTAAGTACAGACATCACACCACATAACACATATGCAGTTTAGGCTCACATCTCTTACATGTTCTAATCCCCTTTCATTTCCCAACAGAACTCAATCCAACCTCACTGAGAGGGAGACAGGCTCCGACTCAGAGGCCATTATTGAACCGGTTGGGGGAGGTGAAAAGGTGGCTGGCCCATCGTCTGAACCTCCCATCAGCATCCCAAAAGGTTCACAATCCCAAGAATCTCAGCAAACCCGTCCTCCTCTACCTGTACCAGAGGCACCAGCTGCAGCAGCATCCGCAATTGGGGATAAAGCAGGAAACAGCAGCAGCCCAATTGTACCTCTGGGGGGGCTCCCCCCAGCCTGCTGCAATATCTCGCCGTGGGAGAAGATGGCGAGACATCACTGGGTCAGACACACGTAGGCATGTGGACACTGGGGTACTCAATTACCTTTCAAGGGCAGCTGTTGATGAGGGTGAGGAGGCCTATGCCCATAGCCTTGCCCGCTACCTTCGTCCCCTACCCCGTGAGCTGAGGCTCCATGTGCGAGGATTAATGCACATCCTAATTGATGCATGCACACCCCCAATACACAATATGAGTTGTTTGAATTCCTTGAGAGGTGGCAGCTCTCACCCCGTAACCTTCTGCGCCTTGCCCCCACCAAAATGTGCATGCTCAATTAGGATCTGATGATCCTCCTGCACGGGCGCCTACATCTCAACCCATTCCCCACCGAACCAACCTTGGCAACAACAGGGTCAAATGGCTGGCTATAATCCGACTTCCCAATATGGCCACTTGTACAGATCCAGTGTTGGAGGCTGGTCCCAACCTGGATGTGCTCAACATGGTCACATTGTGGGGTATGATTCTCGTGGCTACCATCTTACACAGGAATATAATGTACCTTATCTTTATGGCAATGTGCCCACACACCAACCTGACAGTGGCAGATGTTAGCTTAGGGCCCAGAAAATCCACCCCAACAGGGTGATGGTCAAGGTGGTCATCCAAGCCAACCACACAGAGATGCTGGGAACCTGCCAACCCCACCACCCACATACCACCACCTGTGATTTTTTATTTTATTTATATATTATGATTTGAAAAGCAGTTTGTTATTTTTTTTATATTTAGTTTATACTCATGTTGTGCCAAAGAAATTTGCACTAATCTAGATGCCTGTAAAAAACATATGGTACCAATATGCTCTTCAGTAGGCATACTCATCGTTCGTTATTTTCATTATCTCTTATTATTTATACAAAAGTTTGTTATTTTTTTATATTTATTTTTACACCATGTTGTGTAATGCATATTTGCACTCATCTGAATGCCTACAAACAGCATATGGTACTTGGCTGGTGGGAAATGGGCTAGGTGAACCTTTTTTTTTTTCTTTATATTTTATAATTTATACCAATGTTTGTTATTTTTTTATAATCCATTTTCAACATTGTTGGCTAATGCATCATTGCATTAGTCTAGTCTTAGAACGCAACCATATGGGGCAGATATGGTGCTCACTAGTGATAGTGAAAGTTTGTTATTTTGCTTATGTACTACAGTATGTGTTAGTCATTGCATAAATGACTGTCATGGCCCTTGTAAGCAGTGGTGTAGCTTGAAGCTCATGGGCCCCAATATAAAATGTCCAACAGGGCCCCCAATGATAATAATAATAATCTTTATTTATATAGCGCCATCATATTCCGCAGCGCTTTACAGTTTAACAGTTTCAAAACACAAGTCATAAGTAACAACGTTAACAATACAATAATTAAAGCAAAATAAGACGACCTTGCTCGTGAGAGCTTACAATCTACAATGAGGTGGGGGAGATACAAAGTACAGGTGTGTATATACAATGGTGCATTTACAATGATGGTCCAGCCATCTTGAGGGAGTGAGGGATGGATGGAGATAGTGAATGGGCTACACATACACACACAATGATTGCAAGTCTTTAATAGTATTGGTCTTTTCATATAGGCTAAAGGGGCTTTTTGGGCTCCTTAGGCTCCTGGGCCCGGGTGTATTTGCAACCCCTGCACCTATTGTAGTTATGCCCTTGCTTGTAAGGATAACCAGTGTGATTCACATGAATGCTAGGACCTTGAAAGTTTATGAACAAAAGTTTCTCAAAGAACATATGAGAACCACAAATTTCTGTGTTAAGACCTCATCTTCTGATTTGGGTCTGGCGTCCGCTGAGTCATTCATAGGATGTTCTTGTCTACAGAGCACAATCTTGTTAATTTTATTTATTATGTTGCCAATGCCAGCTTAGATTTGCTCCAGCAGGCATTCTATTCTTTTCAGAATAACATTCCTCTTCACCCATTTGTGTTTTCTGTACCAAGACAACCAGACATATGGTACAGGTGCCAATAACTAGCAGCGCATTTTATGCAAGTTTGTATTTTTCTCAAAAATTCTATTGGCAGACAAGTTATTCTCTGCAAATTTAATGTCCATTATTATGCTCTGATGGCTTTCCAGACCCCAGAGCATAATAAATGTAATATGTAATAAATAAAGGGAATCCTTATTACTCAACTTACCGTTCACATCTCCTGCCCCTCCGCTGCTCACTGTCAAAAACAAATAATCTTTATACTCACCTAACTGTCTACCTCTCGGGCCCCTCTGCTCCTCTGTCAACCATCAGGTCTTCATCGTATCTTCAGATCCCCGCCCCACTCAGCCAGGTATTTTGGCTCTGATAAGGATGGTTCTTCACAAGCAAGCAAAAGATCATGACACCATGACATCAAAATGTGTGTTGCGAACTTGTGCACAGATGCGCAGAACCGTTCCATGCCTCATCAAAGCCAAAAGTCCTGTTTGAGTGTGAGAGACCTGGGAATTTCAGTGTAATCGACGGGGATCAGAAGATGTGACTAGGACCGAACAGGTGGTAGTGAGGAGAGCAGGGGCCGGAAAAGTGGACAGTTAGGTGATTATCGGGATTATTTGTTTTTTAACCTTTTGATAGCCCTTTATGGTTCAAATAAATGGTGGCCAGCAGATTTCTGCATCCGTACAGAAGCGAATTATAAAAAAAATCAGCATTTTGCGTAATGCTGATTTTATAGAATTCAAGTAGAATTGAAAGTCCACTAAAATTTAATCGCTCATCTCTAATTAGCAGCTATGGAAAAACTGAAATTGGTCACAAATCTTCCATATGAGAAGTTTTACTACAGAAGAAGATTTGGGGGCAAATTTATCAATACTGTCTAGTTCTTAGCGCAAACTTAAACTAGACAGTCTAAAATGAGCAACATTTATCAAAGTGGTTCATGCTGCTTGATAAATCTAATTTTAAGACTGTCTAAATATAAATTTAGACCATCTATTAGTTGGCTTACATTGTGCCAGAAATAGTTCTACCACTCATAAAAAAGTGTCTAAAACACCATCATAATTACGGCGCAAGTCATTAAAGACAGTTTTTAGAGCAAATAGTGTCAGAATTGTGGCGCATTTAGCTTGATAGATAAGCCCTATTTCTGCTGAGAAACTGAAGCAGAACTCCCAGAAAATGTTTTTTTTACTACTGCCTTGTTTATATGAAGTAAATAAAAGGACCTCAGTAGGCGTACCATTGGTGCAAAGCAAACAAGGTCCTATGATGTAAAGGAGCCACTGCCACCTCCAAAGAGGCAAACAGCTTCTATTACATATAAATCAAGATATATTATGATAAAGTATTGGACTGCAAAGTGCCCTTATACTGTAGTCAATCTTTTGGCCACGTACTTTGCTAGAAGTGCCTTTACGTTTCCTACCAATTGCTTTATTACTGAATTATCGGCTCCTTTTTAGTTCTTTAGTTATATCAGATGATTTTATTGTCTGGATCATGTAAGGACTATAAGTCAGTTTCTCTATGCACTTCAATCAGTAAGTTTAATTCATAGAAATGACTTGTATTTTACATAGAAATGAGTATGACTGTAATAGGAATGCATAAAGAACATAATTTTCTGAATCGTATTTATCGTTGTTTTTGTATCTTGCTCGACACTTTAAATCAGTCATTTCAGAACCTACATAAAATGCAAAAATAATGTATCCTTCTTTTATCCCTCTAGAAACATAGAAAAATAAGACTGTCATCCAGTGGACATGATGGGAAACTATGTAAAAGAATTAAGATGTGAAGCTCAGCTTCACCCCATTTAGGAAGATATACGTAGGGCCCAATTTATTATTGCATTTGTGTCTATTTTTTTATTTTTCGTGTTTTGTGCCATTTTTGTTTGAGCTATATTTATTTTTCCATTGGCACCTCTTATGAAGTCTATTTTTTATGTGATCATTGGATCTTGTTTAAGTTCGCCATTGAAGTCACATGTAAAAATAAAGTAAAAAAAAGTATAAAATCAGAAGTGAAGACTCAGATGAAGAGCAAACATGGCCCTAATGAGGGGTAGCATGGATAGGGGTTAATATATAGTGCATGGGCTGACAATATATTCACTAAATTGTATCATACCAGAAATACCAGAAAAGCACAACAAACTTTATTGTTCATCATATTTCGTGGATCTATGGCTCAATTTTCTCTGTAGGATTACACATGCATTAGTAGAAGTAACGCTTGTCGGCCACTCAATGAAGATGAGATTCCATAGGAGGGACTCGAAATTTTGCAGCCCCTCACAATTTAGCACCCAAGGCAAACACTCCCGCGGCCCTCCACACATTACTCCACTGATTACAAGTATTATGATTTCTATATTAAAACGAAAAGCACTAAATATTCAACCTCATAGTCTAAAATTACCATGGAGGATCTGGTCTGTCTTACTCATCCCTGATGAAAAAATATATAGACAATATTTGGTTTTTGATACAAGAACATGTTTCAAAAGGAAGTTGATTCGAGCCACTTTGGAGATAGTGATGATAATGTCTGTAAAGCCCTGTATAAGCGAGTAAAATAGAAATAAATAAATATAAATGTGATTAATTATCGTTTTTTGCGGAGTATAAGATGCACCGGACTTTAAGACGCAGGTGGAAAATAGGAAATCATTTTTTTTTAAATAGATGGTGGGCGTCTTATAATCGGTTTTGATGGTAGCTTACCCAGGGGGGTGCATGCAAATTTTTTTCATGTGTTAAAAAAATTGGATAGAACTCTTAAGTACAAAATTGATGCCTGAATGAACCCTTCCTGGCAAGACTAAGACTTGGGGAGAATTCTCTTGGTGCTACTGCAATCAGACTACATTATAGAAATAGAAAACGCTGCCATACCTTGGCACTCACTGAGTGCGTAGTTATAAAAGGTTGCAGGAGGACAGCTAGTCAGACACTTCCCTTGGTACAGCTTTGATTTAGCAGAAGGACAGGTCTCACAATCATTGTCTGATGTCCCTGAGCATGTCTCACAGCTAATGTGACAGGAAACACATCTTCCCGCATCAAGATCCTCATAGTAGCCATTAGGGCAGGAAGCCTTGCAATTGCCATTGTAGAGAAGATATAAGTAACTGCATTCTTTCAGGAGGAAACAAGAGAAAACAGTTAGTACAGGCTTAATGTAACAGTTTATCATGGATTATTTCTGCACTTAGAGGTTTTTGAACTTTGCTGTCTGTAAGATGACTCGAAACAATATGAAATATACATTTTCTATGGAATGATTTCTTATGTAGTCCCTTGGCTAAAAGATATTTAATCCGGGCAAATAGATAATTATTTAGAAATGTTTACTGACAATATAATCAGGGTCATAACCCACAGGTAGCTGTTTTACCCAGAATGTGTAGTTTGAGGGGACCCAAATGCCGCTATACCAAATAAGAAAACATCGGGCTTATAAATGTTGGATGCAGAGCTCCTACTTGAAGGAACTTGACTTAACATTGTGATGTAAGAATGCCCCAATAAAAGTAACATAATAGACACAACTAAGCAACAAAAAAGAAAAACGGACCCCAATAATAGAACCATGTGCAACCACTAGCAATTTACAATACTCAAGCAGATAATGACACCCTAACGATACCCTAAAAGTTTTTAGACCAATTCAGTGCAGCTCTGATTGAGTGGTGGTGATAGTGGTGATAGAGCGTCACATGTCTCCACATTACATCCACAGTGGTGATAGATCGTCATATGTCTCCTCATAACATCCACAGTGGTGATGGAGCTTCACATGTCTCCACATAACATCCACAGTGGTGATGGAGCTTTACATGTTTTCACATAACATCCATAGTGGTGATGGAGCTTCACATGTCCAATTCAGTGCAGCTCTGATTGAGTGGTTGTGATAGTGGTGATAGAGCGTCACATGTCTCCACATTACATTCACAGTGGTGATAGAGCTTCACATGTCTCCACATTACATTCACAGTGGTGATGGAGCTTCACATGTCTCCACATTACATTCACAGTGGTGATGGAGCTTCACATGTCTCCACATTACATTCACAGTGGTGATGGAGCTTCACATGTCTCCACATTACATTCACAGTGGTGATAGAGCTTCACATGTCTCCACATTACATTCACAGTGATGATGGAGCTTCACATGTCTCCACATTACATTCATAGTGGTGATGGAGCTTCACATGTCTCCACATTACATTCACAGTGGTGATAGAGCTTCACATGTCTCCACATTACATTCACAGTGGTGATAGAGCTTCACATGTCTCCACATTACATTCATAGTGGTGATGGAGCTTCACATGTCTCCACATTACATTCACAGTGGTGATGGAGCTTCACATGTCTCCACATTACATTCACAGTGGTGATGGAGCTTCACATGTCTCCACATTACATCTACAGTGGTGATGGAGCTTCACATCTCTCCATATAACATCCACAGTGGTGATGGAGCTTTACATGTTTTCACATAACATCCGTAGTGGTGATGGAGCTTCACATGTCCAATTCAGTGCAGCTCTGATTGAGTGGTGGTGAAAGTGGTGATAGAGCATCACATGTCTCCACATTACATTCACAGTGGTGATAGAGCTTCACATGTCTCCACATTACATTCACAGTGATGATGGAGCTTCACATGTCTCCACATTACATTCACAGTGGTGATGGAGCTTCACATGTCTCCACATTACATTCACAGTGGTGATGGAGCTTCAAATGTCTCCACATTACATTCACAGTGGTGATGGAGCTTCACATGTCTCCACATTACATCCCATTGCCTCTCCACCCTCACACCTCCAAGTAACATAATTGCCGGGTGCCAATAGTTCTAAAAAAATATAAACAGATCATGCTGTGCGTTTGGCATTTTTTCAGGCTTTTTGTCTTTGTAGGAATCTATATAGGGCTTCAAAAACGCCAGAAAAAAAAGCACACGTTCAAGATTACATTAAATAAAGACGTTAAATTTGTAAAAAATTTCCACAGAAGACTATAGAAAGGCACAGCAATTTTACAGTGAATTTTAAAAGACTGCAAAATGTGTATGAAGGAAGCCTCCAGCAAGAAATGTATTTTAGATTTCTTCAAGCGTACAATTAATGTAGGAGGCTACTATATGCCATAGAGTCACTTTCCAGTGTAATTATTGGACAAATTAAAAACAAATTCACTGGAAGCCTCTGAGAAGGCTAATTTCTCTTAATACACAGCAATTAACACTTGAAATGCTTGATGGAAGAAAGTGCGATGCTAAATGCTGGTTTATCTTCTCACTGCAGAATAGAATTTTTTTATTTTGTTAAATTAGTACTACTTTATGTTTCAGGTAATAGAAAAATCTAAATGTGCAATTGTGTACTACCAACATTACAATATTGTGATTATAGATGGGATGAACCCAAACCATAATGGCACAACAGACAGGTGACAAATCCAAAGTATGACTGCACTGTCAGGTAACTCTTCAGGGTAATTTCTGGCCGCTATATGATTTGTATCCTGCATTATTTATCTCCTCTACATACTCTAGTCACTAGAAGCCTCTGTAGGTTCCCTTTGACTGTCTCTGCCTCTTTCTCTCTAACCTTCCCCTCTTTATAGATTCCTATAAGCAGCAGATGTAATTTTATCCCTCACAAAAGACAGATATATAGACATATTTGAGCAGTTTTCTGAATTTGAGCGTGAATGGGAGAGAAGTAATCGATAATGGAGAAAAGGGCTCTTAATCTGTAATACTCTAATACTTTTCTTGTACTATTGATTTATGAAAAAAATAGAAACATAGCTCCTTTTTAACTCCTTTGTGACCAATTACCTTTTTATTTCTGTGTGTTTTTTCCTCCCGAGCCATAATTTTTTTATTTTTCAATCATCATTTCCATATGAGTGCTTGTTTATTGTGATGCTATTCACTACTCACGGACAGAGCGTAAGTCAGAGAGATCAGACATTCTGTGGTCAGTACCAAGAAAGCATGTAGATATCCAAGGGAAAAGACAAAGGCATAAAACTATGTAACAAATTTTTATTTATTTTTTGTTCCTGGGTCCAAAGTGTGTTTTCCTAACCCGTTATGCCTAAAACAGATAGAAAATAGTTGTTGTTCCACAAAAACTTTGCTTTTGTGATCAGGACAATAAAATTTTAAAATATGTCTGTTTTCGGGAAAATTCTCGATTCTTATTCAATACGAAGTAGTCTTCTAGATTATTGTTTAACTGCTAGAATTGTGCAGAAGTTTCTACAATTTTCCAGAATTATCTGGAAGTGTCTAGAAACTTTTAGAACTTTCTAGAACGTTCTCGGACTGTTCAATAGTAGTCATGCAAGTATGAAAGCACAGGTGACTCGATCCAACATTTCGGTTTATGTTATTGCTGAGTAAGAGAATAACAAATCATAGTTAAAGAGCAATTATTTGTTTAAGATGGCATCAAGATGTTGTTTGCGCCCAGAAGACACATTTTGCAACGTGTGTGGACAATTTCTAAAGATGAGTGAGAAAGTATTCAGTGAAAGCATGTCGTATGATGTGCGAGGCCTACAAGGCATATTTCGGCATGCCTGTCAGGGATCAAAACAAGTCCTGGGCACCTCATTTCACATGCGAATATTGCAAGAAAACTCTTGAAGGTAAGGTGAATAATTGCTGCTCGTTTACATGGCAGTGCTTTATTTTGTAGAATTTCAATGATTTAGATCGAGTACAGTTTAACCCCTTACTGCCCTCGGACGGAATAGTACGTCCGTAGCCAGTATCCCCCCGATTTGATGAGGGCTCCGGCAGTGAGCCCGCATCAAAGCCAGGACATGTCAGCTGTTTTGAACAGCTGACATATGCCCGCAATAGGCACGAGTGGAATCGCGATCCACTCGCGCCTATTAAGTAGGTAAATGCCGCTGTTAAACACTGACAGCGGCATTTAACAAGTTCTTCCGGCCGAAAATACGCACACCGCTGACCCCCGTCATGTGATCGGGGGTCATCGGTGCATCGGCATAACAATCAGAGGTCTCCCTCTATGGCTGTTATGCCGGATTGCTATGAGCACAACCCTGTTGTCTGCGCTCATAGCAATGCAGTAATTCTGCTACATAAAGGTGATCTGAGCATCACCTCTATGTAGCAGAGGCGATCGAGCTATGGCATCTTCTAGACTCCCATGGGGACTATTGAAGCATACTAAAAGTAAAAACAAATGTTTTAAAAAAAAAAGTTCAAATCACCCCATTTTCGCCCCATTCAAAATAAAACAATAAAAAAAATCAAACATACACATATTTGATATCACCGCGTTCAGAATCGGCTGATCTATCAATAAAAAAAAGGATTAACCTAATTGCTAAACGGCGTTGCGACAAAAAAAGTCAAAACGCCAGAATTACCTTTTTTTGGTCGCTGCGACATTGCATTAAAATGCAATAATGGGCAATCAAAAGAACGTATCTGCACAAAAGTCGTGTCATTAAAAACGTCAGCTGGGCACGGAAAAAATAAGCTCTCACCTAACCGGAGATCACGCAATTTTTTTTAGCAAACTTAGATAAAGGAGAACCTAGACATGTTTGGTGTCTATGAACTTATAATGACCTGGAGAATCATAATGGCAGGTCAGTTTTAGCATTTAGTGAACTTAGCAAAAAAGCCAAACAAAAAAACAAGTGTAGGATTGCACTTTTTTTGAAATTTCACTGCACTTGAAATTTTTTGCCTGTTTTCGAGTACAAGACATGCTAAAACTAATTGAGTCTTTCAAAATTACAACTCGTCCCGCAAAAAGTAAGCCCTCACATGGCCATATTGATGGAAAAACCTCTGAAGGTGCTGATGCCACCACTGCATATCAAGTTAGGCCTCATCAAGCAATTTGTCACGGCTCCTGACAAGGAGTCAGCTGCTTTCAAGTACCTCCAAGATCTCTTTCCAAAGCTGTTCGAGGCAAAGGTCAAGGCTGGTATCTTCGTCGGACCACAGATCAAGAAGATCATAGGATGTGACGAGTTCGCCAGGCTGCTGAACAGGACCGAGAAAACAGCTTGGAATAGTTTTGTTGCAGTGGTTCATGGCTTCCTAGGTAATCACTAGGCTGAAAACTATGCGCAGTTGGTTCAGACTCTCATAAAGAATTACGCCATAATGGGATGCAGAATGTCTCTCAAAGTCCATATCCTTGACGCTCATCTTGACAAGTTCAAGGAGAACATGGGCTCTTACTCAGAGGAGCAAGGCGAGCGCTTTCATCAAGATATATTGGACTTTGAACGTCATTACCAAGGACAGTATAACGAAAACATGATGGGGGACTACATTTGGGGCTTCTTCAATTAAGCGATTTGCTGTACACTCACAAATCTAGAAAAACTACTCATTTCTGAACCTTTTTGAGTGAGTTTTGATTGTCTTTATCTATTTACCATGCAAGTGTTGTTTTTTATTAGACCGCATGAACGAAAATATAATAATTTCCTTTTTTTGACACAATAAATACAAAATTTTCTGGCCTGTGTTCATAAAATCAAAGTTTGTGCTGAATGTAGTAGTTTTTCCATAGTCTTTAAACATAAGCAGTTGAAATATTACACTTGGAAGCCAGGAACAAAAATTGTGTTACATAGTGATATAATTAGGTCACGGTCCAAGGGTCAAAATACCAGGAGATAGGGGATCAAAGCAAAAGGACTAGACAACGGGATAGTCAGAACACAGTCAAAAGTATCAGGCAGCAGAAGATCAAAACTCAGAACAACAGAATCAAGCAAATACTCACCAGGAAGCACAAACTACATTGGCAGGATCAGAGGCAGACAGCTCAGTTAAATGGCTTGGGCAATTGCTAGAACACCAGGAGAAAGTCCCACACCTCTCAGTCACAGATTAGATAGCCGAGCTGTCAATCAAAGCACTGACAGCTCAGCATGCACATTACAAGATTGGACAGCCGAGCTGTCAATCAAAACACTGACAACTCAGCATGACCCAGTTTCCACAGGACAGCATAACAATCACTCACTGAGTGGAGGAATCATGACATGCAGTATGAGCTGTAGGCTGGAATGACACCATTAATTTTTCATTATTCACATTTCTATAACTTACTGAAAAATGGGAAAAATCCAATTAAGTTAAAATTGTGATTTAAAAAAAAACTATTTGTGGGGGCAATGAGAGCCGATGTAAGAACACACCTGCAAATGCACCTTTTAAATGTTATTGTCAGTGATTGTTAGTGACATTTAATTGGTTGAAAAACTGTTTCACTTTCAGTAATTTGGACCCCAAGCACTCTAAAATGCCAAACACACAGCTGCTGCTCAGGACTCAGTGTAGGCAATCACTTGTCTGTGAGGTAGATGAGATGAGTCACTGAGCTCAGTGACTGGCTATAGCAATGATGCGCGCTTTAGGCCTAACTTCACCCCTATAGCGAAAACACAGAGACTAGTGATGAGCGAATACATGCGGCATTATTCGTTACTCGCACAAATAGTATGCTATTCGTTACTCAGCTAGTAATTTGCTATTCACCTCGGTATATTCAAGAGACCCCCCCCCAGCATGTTTGGCGCTTTATTTGTAGCCAAAGAACATGCTAGCCTTGTTTGTCAATCATAGTAATGCCATCGCCATATTTGTTGTGGCATTACTGTGAGTGGCTGGCCTTACAGCATCATAGGGTGATATTTAAGCCCTGAGGGCACCATCTTGCACACATTACATGCGGAAACAGCGTAGTGAGAGCGTAGTGTGAGCGTAGGGAGAGAGAAAGCAGCGTATAGGGAGAGCTTCTGAGTCCAAAAAGCTCTTTTAAGAGTTATTTGGAGTGAAGATTAGATCTCTGTTAGGTTGGGATAGGGTAGGGAGAGATTTAATACGAGGGAGAGGGAAAGGCAGGCAGGGTGTTAACATTGCAAGTATATGCTGAAGATCTCTGCTAGGTTGCATTGTGTATAGTGTGGGAACAGATTATGGGAGTAGTAAGAGAGGTAGAGTTTCATATCCAGTACCATAATATACAAAACAGCTCTTTTTAGAGCAATATAATATTCATCAGTACCAGTATATACTAAACCTTTTTTTAGAGCTAAATAATATTCCTGAGTATCAGCATATACTAAACTGCTCTATTTTTACAGCTAAAAATATTCCTCAGTGCCAACATCTTTTTTTTGGAGCTAAATAATATTCCTGCTCTCATACACAAACATCACTATTTACCAGTAATGTTCCTGAGTCTGCTGTTGGTGTGTGTCAAAGGCGATATGAAAAAAAATACTTTGCTATTGGTTAAATAAATAGCGTATATTTATCTAGCAGTTGTGCCACTGGCGCTGTAACAATCATGTAGGTACAATGGAATCTGATTGCATGGGATAAAATGAATCTGAGACCAAAGTTGAGACAAATAAACTGTATTTAAACAAAGCAAGAAGTACAACATAAACTAACAGAGACCATCCTGCAATTATGGTGAAATGCACAGCACAAAACGGAAATGTCCAGCAAGCATAAAAGCGGGGCGCGACCGCTAATACAAACAAGTCCAGCAGTAATATGAAGCAGAAGTGCAAACGGTACTTAAACGTGGAAGTTCAGCAGTAATAAGAAGCAAGACTGCGACCGATACTTATACGTGGAAGTCCAGAACTATGCAGATAGAGGAGCCTACGCCTTTCATGGATGTCCAGAAATACATGGGTGGAGCATAACAAGGACAAGGTCTCTAAGTGTACTTTTTGGGCTGAAAAGTCCCGCTCAAGTCCAGCACCGCAGCGGCACAGACACTGTTCAAGAAGTAATAATAATGTCAGAAATTCTTACAGACCTCAGCAGTCCCAGAAATGTATAGCTCCTCACTTAGAAGTCTGGACAATAGGTAACCCCAGCCAGAATCAGGATGTAGCACAGCGGACTGATGGCAGCTGGAAGTGATGAGGCAGAGGACCGAGTAACGAGCAGCATCAGGAACTCCAGAAGCAAGCCATGAGTAAGCTCAGAAGCGAACAGCAATAAAATACTCAGGCAAAGAGGAGCTCCCAACCCAGACTTAAATAGCAGGACAGACAGGAAGTTCAAGGACAGTGCGAAGTACAAGACTCCATCTTTGACAAGGGCAAAACAAGCTCCATGTAACATCCGTAAACCTTACAGGCGCAAAACCTGCTGAGATACGCAAGCATCACTATTTACCAGTAATTTTGCTGAGTCTGACGTTGGCATGTGTCATAAAGGCAATATAAAAAAATTACGACTCTGCTATTGGTTAAATAAATAGCGTATATTTAGTAACATAGTAACATAGTTATTAAGGTTGAAGGAAGACTTTAAGTCCATCTAGTTCAACCCATATCCTATCCTAACCTGCCCTAACATGTTGATCCAGAGGAAGGCAAAAAAAAACCCAAGTGGCAAACAGTAAGCTTCACATTGGGGAAAAAAATTCCTTCCCGACTCCACATACGGCAATCAGACTAGCTCCCTGGATCAACGCTGTATCTAGGAAACTAGTGAATATAGCAGTAGTGTAACTTGCGCAAAACCTGCTGAGATACACAAACATCACTATTTACCAGTAATTTTCCTGAGTCTCCTGTTGCCGTGTGTAATAAACCTGAGAGCTAAAAAAAAATTACCCACACATTGCTAGATACAGGTAATTTGTACATAACACCTCTGTGAGAGTACTTCTGAAAAATAGAGTCAAGAAATTTTTTATTCAGAATGCATACAATATGGGAAAGGGTGATGTTAAGGAACAGGGACATGGATGTGGTGGTGCCCGCCAAGGCTGTGTGACAGATCAGAAGATGACTTTATCTTGTTCTAGCTTCCTGTCAAAATTCAGTCTGTGCACTACACCACTGTCAAACCCAGACAAGTGCGAGGATGTTGTGGGTTGGATGGCAGACAAAAGATCCAGTGTGTTGACAAGCAGCACCACCAAGTCTTCCACACGGTCCAGTCTCAGTAGCCAAGAGGCTGGGCCTGACAATACTCAACCTGGTCCTCCTACCTCCTCCATCAAGAGTCCCAAGAGACATATGACCCCAACACTGGCCACCTCGTAGGAACTGTTTACGTTCCCTTGTAATTATTCTGGCCTCTCTGAGTGCACCATTAAAGAGGGTAATGAGTAGGTGGAGTGCAGTGATGCACAACCATTTGAGCACCCACGGCTAGAAGAAAGTTACGTTGGGGAAGGTCAATTCATGTCTGAAGAGTTGTAGGATAATCATGATGCAAAGTTGCCATCAGGTCAGCCTAAAATCGCAACTCAGAAGGAAGATTAGATTGATGAATTGAAAGACGACGAGGATGAGGCCATTGATCCAAGCTGGTATGGCGACACGCATAGCAAGCACAGCAGTGCAGAGAGGGATGGATCCGTAGCATGAAAACAGACAAGAAGAGGTAGTGGTTTGACCAGAGGGAGAACTCAGTTAACTGTTCCACAGAGCCCCCCCCCACTCAGCTAGATAACAGACCAAGGGTGCATTGTTCCCCTGTATGGTCATTTTTTTCTGAAAGTCCTTCAATCAAAACAACCGTAGTTTGCAGCATCTGCCATATCAAGCTGAGAAGGGGCAAGAACACTGCCAATCTGAGCACCACCAGCAGAAGCACATGGCAGTCAAGCACCCCAGTAGGTGGGCCGAATGCCTGGGTACAAAATCTGTGTATGAGGGTAAAACCACTGCCCCTTCCCCTGTGTTACGGCCTTCCCAATCTGCTGTCCAGGAAGAAGGCGCTGATGCTTCCTGTCAACAACCTGCGGTTGCACAGTCACAACAGTCAGCAACCATGTCCATTTTGTTTGTCCCAGTGCAGCATTCAGTTGTCCCTGCCCTGCAAAGTTGTTGAAAGGAATAAAAAACCGGACTGATCAGTGGCTCTCCCCGCTGAACTTTCAACCATGTCTGGTTGTGTGTGATAATGGGCATAACTTGGTGGTGGCTTTAAAGCTTGGCAAGCTGGTAAACACTCCATGCATGGCCCATGTGCTGAACTTGGTTGTATAGCGGGTTTGAGGTCTCTTTCTGCATGTATGATACAGACCCCTTGGGTAATTTTTGGAAACCTTTGTACATTGTGCAATGTTGAAACTTGTACTCCCTGTCTCTAGCAATTATAATAACTTGAAAATTTATTGTGAGGTCACCATCATGGTCTGTTTCAGCTTGTATGATACAGACCCCTTGGGTTATTTTGGAAACCTTTGTACACTTTGCATTGGTGAAGTTGTACTCCCTATCTCTAGCAATTATAACTCATCGCCGGAGCCCGCACTTTTTCTGGCAAATGACAGCTGATCTCATGAGCTGTCATGTTCTCGGAACAGCCGCGAGTGGAATCATGATTCACCCGTGGCTGTTAACATGTTAAATGCCGCTGTCAAACTCTGACAGCACTCTGACAGCGGCATTTAAAATGCACGCCCAGGAAGCGCGTCATTACCTCCTTCCATCGATGCCTGTGTCACATGACCGTGGGTCCCGATGGCTTGGCATGACAACCTGGGTTCAGCAGGAGACCCTTGTGGCTGTCATAGCCAGAAAGCTATGAGCGCTGCCCAGCGGTCGGCGCTCATAGCAAGTGAGCATATCTGCTACATAGAGCAGGGCTATAGCCCTGCTCTATGTAGCACAAGCGATCGGATGATTCCAGCTTCTAGTCTCCCATGGGGACTATTGAAGTAAAAATAATTTTTTTTCAAAAAATATTAAAAAAATAAAAAAATATTAACCCCTCTCTGACATCAGACGTACTATCCCGTCCATGAAACCCGTGCCAATCTGACCATGGACGGGATAGTACGTCATAGGCGATCAGCTGCGCTCCCGAGGGGTTATCACAGCTGACACCCGTGACTGTGTGTCAGGAGCGGTCACGGACCGCTCCTGGCACATTAACCCCTGGCACACCGCGATCAAACATGATCGCTGTGTACCGGGGGCACAGGGGAGCATCGCGCAGGGAGCCCCCTCCCTGCGCGCCCCCCTGAGACCCTCAGACCAGCGCGATGTGATCGCGCTGTTCTGAGGGCTTCCTCCCTCCCAGGACCCAGATCCAAGATGGCGCCGGGTCCTGGAGGGAGGCGGCTTCCTCAGTGACTGCTGAGAGCAGACACTGAGAAGCCTGCAGCTATGCCTGTGCGATCTCTGGTGTGACAGAGTGCTGTGCACACTGTCACACCAGCGATCTGATAAAATACAGTGATGTCCCACCCTGGGACAAAGTAAAAAAGTTAAAAAAATAAAAATAAACATGTTTTAAAAAAAATTCCAGAATAAATTAAAAAAAAAAAAAAATATTCCCCAATACATTCATTTCTTCCTGTAAATAAAAAAAACAAAACAATAAAAGTACACATATTTGGTATCGCCGCGTCCGTAACGACCCCCCCTATAAAACTGTCCCACTAGTTAACCCCTTTAGTGAACCCCTTAAAAAAAAAAAAAAAAACAAAGCAAAAAATCAATGCTTTATCATCAT
This sequence comes from Oophaga sylvatica, assembly GCA_033576555.1. Classification (NCBI taxonomy): domain Eukaryota; kingdom Metazoa; phylum Chordata; class Amphibia; order Anura; family Dendrobatidae; genus Oophaga; species Oophaga sylvatica. The sequence continues at coordinate 375,281,876 of JARQOD010000004.1, read as the reverse complement.
ACCGCCGAACAAAAAGTGGAATAACACGCGATCAAAAAGACCGATATAAATAAACATGGTACCGCTGAAAACGTCATCTTGTCCCGCAAAAAACGAGCTGGATACAGCATCATCAGCAAAAAAATAAAAAAGTTATAGCTCGCAGAATAAAGCGATGCAAAAATAATTATTTTTTATATAAAATTGTTTTTATTCTATAAAAGCGGCAAAACATAAAAAAAATGATATAAATGAGGTATCGCCATAATCGTACTGACCCGAAGAATAAAACTTCTTTATCAATTTTACCACACGCGGAACAGTAAAAACACCTTCCCCAAAAGAAATTCATGAATTGCTGATTTTTGTTCATTCTAACCTCCCAAAAATCGATATAAAAAGCGATCAAAAAATGTCACGTGCTCAAAAATGATACCAATAAAAACGTCAACTCGTACCGCAAAAAATAAGACCTCACATGACTCAATGGGCCAAAATATGCAAAAATTATAGCTCTCAAAATGTGGCGATGCAAAAAACTATTTTTGCAATAAAAAGCGTCTTTTAGCGTGACATCTGCCAATCATAAAAACCCGCTATAAATAGTAATTCAAACCCCCCTGTTATATTTCGGTAGCTGAGGAGTGCAGGTAAAAAAGGAAATACACCAGAGCAGTTGGAATCTATGAGATTGCAGTACCCTGACTAACCACCGCAACTAGAGGCAGCCGTGGAGCGTTCCTACGTTGGTCCTAGACGCCTCGTCACAGCCTGAGAAACTAACTACACCTAAAGATAGAAATAGGAAAGCTATCTGCCCCGGAGCAGAACCCCAAAGATAATAGAAAGCCCCCAAACATGTAATGGCGGTTAGACAAGAGGAAATACTGACACAGAAAAAAATAGAATGAGCAAACGCTGGGGCCCAAACTATCTAAATAGAAAAGGACAGGAAGGGTACTTACTGCAATCTCAGAAAACCCTGAAAAACACCAACTCTACTAATTTCAAAATCACCTGAGATCACACGACCTCTACCACCTAAATTAGTTCTCTGGTGTAACAAAATCAAAACAGCAGCCACTGAAAAAACTGGAAAAAGCAAAAGTACAAAACTCAGTGGCTGAACTAAACAGAGAGGGCAAAAGCCCCCGGAGGGACCCTGAAGGACCCCAAAGAAGTGCAGGACAAAATGCAAAAATATAGCACAAACACAAAAGAAGACAAAGTCTTATCTGTTAGCAGGAGATGCAGACACGACACAGCAGGCTACAAGGGAAACTGGAAAGAAGGATTCAGACCAGAACAATTGATCACCGGCAACCCTGATGGGAAAATGACTCCCTTATATAAGACCAGTCAGTAACACCTGATTCCCAGTCCTCACAATCTTCACTAGTACCGCTTGTAACCACCAGAGGGAGCCTCTGCTCAGAACTCATCTCAAACCCATTCACAACAGTACCCCCCCCTTGAGGAGGGGTCACCGAACCCTCATTTGAGCAACCAGGTCGGTCAGGATGAGTTCTATGATACGCACGGATAAGTCTCCTAGCATGGATGTCCGAAGCAAACACCCAAGAATTGTCTTCCTGACCATAACCTCTCCATTTAACCAAATACTGGAGTCTTCGTCTAGAAAAACGAGAATCCAATATTTTCTCAACCACATACTCCAGATTGCCCTCAACCAAAACAGGGTCAGGAGGCACACAGCAGCAGGAACCACTGGCTCAAAAAACCTCTTCAACAAGGACTTGTGGAACACGTTATGGATCTTAAATGTCCCTGGAAGAAGCAAACGAAAAGAAACAGGATTAATAATCTCCATGATCTTATAAGGTCCAATGAACCTAGGCTTAAATTTAGGAGATGCTACTCTCATAGGAATATTCTTTGAGGACAACCAGACCAAGTCCCCCACTTTAAACCGAGGACCATCAGTCCTATGCCGGTTAGCAAACCGCTGGGCCTTCTCCTGAGAGAGGGACAACCTCTCCACTACCTGGTCCCAAATCTGTTGCATACGCTCAACAACAGAGTCAACACCTGGACAGACAGAAGCTTCCGTCTGTCCTGAAGAAAATCGAGGGTGAAACCGAGAATTACAGAAAAACGGAGACATCAAAGTGGCAGAGCTAGCCCTATTATTAAGAGCAAACTCAGCCAAAGGCAAAAAAGAGACCCAGTCATCCTGATCAGCAGACACAAAGCATCTTAGATAAGTCTCCAATGTCTGGTTTGTTCTCTCAGTTTGACCATTGGTCTGAGGATGAAATGCCGAGGAGAAAGACAATTGAACACCCAGTTTAGAACAAAAAGTCCTCCAAAATCTGGAAACAAACTGGACTCCTCTGTCAGACACAATGTTCTCAGGAATGCCGTGTAAACGAACCACGTGCTGAAGGAACAACGGCACCAATTCAGAGGAGGAAGGCAACTTAGGTAATGGCACAAGATGTATCATTTTGGAAAACCTATCACAAATTACCCAGATGGTGGTCATTCTCTGAGAAACAGGAAGATCGGAAATGAAATTCATAGAGATATGGGTCCATGGTCTCTTGGGCACAGGCAATGGCATCAACAAACCACTAGAGCGAGAGCAAGGCTTGGAGCGAGAGCAAGTCCCGCAGGACTGCACAAATTCCCTGACATCGCGAGACAAGGTAGGCCACCAAAAGGACCGACTAACCAAGTCTCTGGTACCAAAAATTCCAGGATGCCCAGCCAATGCGGAACAATGAATCTCAGACATCACACTCTTTTTCCATTGGTCCGGGACAAACAATTTTCCAACAGGGCAGCGCTCGGGCCTATCCTCCTGACACCCTCCAGAGCAAGTCTCAAATTGGGCGAGATGGCGGAAAGAACTACACCCTCCTTTAAAATAACAGAAGGATCAGATAACTCAGGAGAGTCCGCAAGGAAACTCCTCGAGAGGGCATCCGCCTTAACATTCTTAGTGCCAGGAAGAAAGGAAACCACAAAATTAAAACGTGTGAAAAACAAGGCCCACCTGGCCTGTCTAGGATTGAGTCGCTTGGCAGATTCCAGATAGACCAGATTCTTATGGTCCGTAAGGACCACCACCTGATGTTTGGCTCCCTCCAGCCAATGTCTCCACTCTTCAAAAGCCCACTTCATGGCCAATAACTCCCGATTACCCACGTCATAATTACGTTCAGTAGGAGAAAATTTTCGAGAGAAAAAGGCACAAGGGTTACTTTTAGAGGTCTCTGGATCTTTTGGGACAAAACGGCACCTGCCCCAATTTCAGAGGCATCAACCTCCACCTGAAATGGCAGAGAAATATCAGGCTGCCGTAGAACAGGAGCAGAAGTGAATCTCTGCTTAAGTTCCTGAAATGCAGAGACTGCCTCAGGAGGCCAATTCACCACATCAGAACCCTTTCTGGTCAAATCAGTTAATGGTTTAACAATAACCGAGAAATTACCAATAAATTTACGATAAAAATTGGCAAAACCCAAAAATCTCTGAAGAGCCTTTAATGAAGTAGGTTGGACCCAATCACAGATGGCCTGAACCTTGACCGGGTCCATTTCAATAACAGATGGGGACAAAATGAATCCCAGAAATGAGATCTTCTGTACGCCAAAAAGACACTTTGATCCCTTCACATACAGAGCATTCTCTCTCAAAATCTGGAATACAGTTCGAACATGTTTCACATGAGAGTCCCAGTCATTAGAAAAAATCAAGATATCATCCAAATAAACAATCAGAAATTTGTCCACAAAATCCCTGAAAATGTCATTCATGAAGGACTGGAAGACGGAAGGAGCATTAGTGAGCCCAAAGGGCATCACTAGGTACTCAAAATGCCCTTCGGGGGTATTGAATGCCGTCTTCCATTCATCCCCGTGCTTAATGCGAATAAGGTTATACGCCCCCTGAGGTCAAGCTTGGTAAACCAAGTAGCGTTTTTCACCCTGGAAAACAGGTCAGAAATCAAGGGTAACGGGTATTGATATTTCACAGTAATATTGTTCAAGAGACGATAATCAATACACGGCCTTAATGAACCATCTTTTTTGGCCACAAAGAAAAAACCGGCACCTAAGGGTGAAGAGGATGGTCTGATATGACCCTTCTCCAATGATTCCTTGATATAAGACCGCATAGCGTCATGTTCAGGTACAGACAAGTTAAAAAGGCGACCTTTAGGGAATTTACTACCCGGCACTAATTCAATAGCGCAGTCATAGCTCCTATGGGGAGGTAAGGATGCAGATTTACTTTCGCTAAACACATCAGAAAAATCAAACAAAAAGTCAGGAACATCCTGAGCCTGGGGGGAGGCAGAAAAAACAGGAGTGTTGGCATTAACACATTGGCAGCCCCAACTGGTTACAGACACAGATTTCCAATCCAAAACAGGATTATGAGACTGTAACCAAGGGAAACCCAGCACGATAATGTCATGCAGATTATATAGAACCAAAAATTTGCAGCACTCCTGGTGATCAGGTTCAACCCTCATTATCACCTGAGTAGAAAACTGGGGTTTATTTCTCAGCCAAAGGGGTAGAATCGATCCCCAGTAGAGGAATAGACTTCTGTAGGGGTATCAAGGGAAACCCACAACGTTTAGCAAAATCATAATCCATCAGGTTAATAGCTGCTCCCGAATCAACGAAAGCCTGAGCAGAAAATGAGGACAGAGAGCATATCAGAGTGACAGTTAATAAAAACTTAGTCTGAACACTACCCAAGACAACTGAGCGTGCAAAACGTCTTCCCCGCTTAGGGCAGACTGAAATAGCATGAGAGGCATCACCACAGTAGAAACATAACCCATTGCGCTTTCGAAACTCATGACGCTGTGCCCCAGACACCACTCCATCACACTGCATGGGCTCAGAAGCTGGCTCACAAGGCAACACCACTCCACGCATACTTCTCCGCTCACGCAAACGTCTGTCAATTTGAATCGCTAATGACATAGAATCATTGAGACCAGAGGGGACAGGGAATCCCACCATAACATCCTTTACATTATCCGACAGACCCTTCCGGAAAAGGGCCGCCAAAGCGTCGTCATTCCATTTGGTCAGGACTGCCCACCTACGGAATCTCTGACAGTACAACTCAGCGTCATCAAGCCCCTGATTTAATGCCAACAAGGCTTTTTCAGCTTGATCAGTGACATTAGGCTCATCGTACAATAACCCCAAAGCCTGAAAAAATGCATCAACATCACTCAAAACAGGATCCCCAGGTGTCAGGGAAAAAGCCCAATCCTGAGGATCGCCGCGCAGGAGAGAGATGATAATTTGAACCTGCTGCGCTGCGTTTCCTGAGGACTTAGATTTTAAGGCAAAAAAACAATTTACAATTATTTTTGAAATTCTGAAACTTAGCTCGATCCCCTAAAAACAAATCTGGCATGGGGATCCTAGGTTCCACAATAGGCAACCTAGCAAGATATGCAGCAATACTCTGAACCTCAGTGGCAAGCTGATCCACACGGCCAGACAACTGTGCAAACTCCATTGGGAGAAAAGATCCTCCCCAGCACCCAGAGATACAGAGGGAAAAAAAAAAAAAAAAAATGCAACAAACAGAAAAATATCTCTGACAACTCTGACAACCTTTCTTCCTTCACAATATTTTTTCCCTTCTGTGAGTACCATACAATTTATGGGCCGGTGATACTGTTATATTTCGGTAGCTGAGGAGTGCAGGTAAAAAAGGAAATACACCAGAGCAGTTGGAATCTATGAGATTGCAGTACCCTGACTAACCACCGCAACTAGAGGCAGCCGTGGAGCGTTCCTACGTTGGTCCTAGACGCCTCGTCACAGCCTGAGAAACTAACTACACCTAAAGATAGAAATAGGAAAGCTATCTGCCCCGGAGCAGAACCCCAAAGATAATAGAAAGCCCCCAAACATGTAATGGCGGTTAGACAAGAGGAAATACTGACACAGAAAGAAAATAGAATGAGCAAACGCTGGGGCCCAAACTATCTAAATAGAAAAGGACAGGAAGGGTACTTACTGCAATCTCAGAAAACCCTGAAAAACACCAACTCTACTAATTTCAAAATCACCTGAGATCACACGACCTCTACCACCTAAATTAGTTCTCTGGTGTAACAAAATCAAAACAGCAGCCACTGAAAAAACTGGAAAAAGCAAAAGTACAAAACTCAGTGGCTGAACTAAACAGAGAGGGCAAAAGCCCCCGAGGGGACCCTGAAGGACCCCAAAGAAGTGCAGGACAAAATGCAAAAATATAGCACAAACACAAAAGAAGACAAAGTCTTATCTGTTAGCAGGAGATGCAGACACGACACAGCAGGCTACAAGGGAAACTGGAAAGAAGGATTCAGACCAGAACAATTGATCACCGGCAACCCTGATGGGAAAATGACTCCCTTATATAAGACCAGTCAGTAACACCTGATTCCCAGTCCTCACAATCTTCACTAGTACCGCTTGTAACCACCAGAGGGAGCCTCTGCTCAGAACTCATCTCAAACCCATTCACAACACCCCCCTTTATCACCCCCTTAGTTAGGGGAAAATAATAAAATAAAAAAAATGTATTTATTTCCATTTTCCCATTAGGGTTAGGGTTGCGGCTAAAGTTAGGGTTAGGGTTGGCGCTAAAGTTAGAATTAGGGTTAGGGTTAGGATTAGGGTTAGGGGTGTGTTAGGGTTAGGTTTGTGGTTAGGGTTGGGACTAGGGTTAGGTGTGTGTTGGGGTTAGGGTTGGAGTTAGAATTGGGGGGTTTCCGCTGTTTAGGCACATCAGGGGCTCTCCAAACGTGACATGGCGTCTGATCTCAATTCCAGCCAATTCTGCGTTGAAAAAGTCAAACGGTGCTCCTTCACTTCTGAGCTCTGCCATGCGCCCAAACAGTAGTTTACCCCCACATATGGGGTATCAGCGTACTCTAGACCCCAAGAGTTATTGTGCAATTTGTCCTCTTTCTTCTGTTACCCTTGGGAAAATAAAAAACTGGGGGCGAAAATATAATTTTTGTAAAAAAAAAATTATTTTTTTATTTTTACGGCTGTACATTATAAACTTCTGTGAAGCACTTGGGGCTTCATAGCGCTCACCACACATCTAGATAAGTTCCTTGTGGGGTCTATTTTCCAAAATGGGGTCACTTGTGGGGGTTTCCACTGTTTAGGCGCATCAGGGGCTCTCCAAATGCGACATGACGCCCCCAGACCATTCCATCAAAGTCTGCAATCCAAAACGTCATTACTTCCCTTCCGAACCCCAACGTGTACCCATACAGTAGTTTTCTCCCACATATTGGCTATCAGCGTACTCAGGACAAATTGACAACAACTTTTGGGGTCCAATATCTCCTGTTACCCTTGTGAAAATAAAATATTGGGGGCGAAAAAATCATTTTTGTAAAAAAAAAAAAAGAATTTTTTTATTTTTACAGCTGTGCGTTATAAACTTCTGTGAAGCACTTCGGGGTTCAAAGTGCTCACCACACATCTAGATAAGTTCCTTGTGGGGTCTATTTTCCAAAATGGGGTCATTTGTGGGGGGTTTTCACTGTTTAGGCGCATCAGGGGCTCTCCAAATGCGACATGACGCCCCCAGACCATTCCATCAAAGTCTGCAATCCAAAACGTCACTACTTACCTTCCGAGCCCTGACATGCGCCCATACAGTAGTTTTCTCCCACATATTGGGTATCAGCGTACTCAGGACAAATTGGAGAACAACTTTTGGGTCCCAATTTCTCCTGTTACCCTTGCGAAAATATAATATTGGGGGCGAAAAAAATCATTTTTGTAAAAAAAAAAAGGATTTTTTATTTTTACGGATGTGTGTTATAAACTTCTGTGAAGCACTTCGGGGTTCAAAGTGCTCACCACACATCTAGATAAGTTCCTTGTGGGGTCTATTTTCCAAAATGGGGTCACTTGTGAGGGGTTTCCACTGTTTAGGCGCATCAGGGGCTCTCCAAATGCGACATGATGCCCCCAGACCATTCCATCAAAGTCTGCAATCCAAAAGGTCACTACTTCCCTTCCGAGTCCTGACGTGCGCCCATACAGTAGTTTTCTCCCACATATTGGGTATAGAGTACTCAGGACAAATTGGACAACAACTTTTGGGGTCCAATTTCTCCTGTTACCCTTGTGAAAATAAAATATTGGGGGAGAAAAAAATCATTTTTGTAAAAAAAAAAAAAAAAAAAAAGATTTTTTATTTACGGCTGTACGTTATAAACTTTAGTGAAACACCTGGGGGTTCAAAGTTCTCACCACACATCTAGATAAGTTCCTTGAGGGGGTCTAGTTTCCAAAATGGTGTCATTTGTGGGGGTTTCCACTGTTTAGGCAGATCAGGAGCTCTCCAAACACGACATGGCGTCCAGCCAATTCTGCGTTGAAAAAGTCAAACGGCGCTCCTTCCCTTCCAAACTCTGCCATGCACCCAAACAGTGGTTTACTCCCACATATGGGGTATCAGCGCACTCAGGACAAATTGCACAATAACTTTTGGAGTCTTGTTACCCTTGGGAAAATAAAAATTGGGGTGAAAAGATCATTTTTGTGGAAAAAATATGATTTTTTAATTTTACGGCTCTACGTTATAAACTTGTGTGAAGCACTTGGGGGTTCAAATTGCTCACCAAAGATCTAGATAAGTTCCTTAGGGGGTCTAGTTTCCCAAATGGGGTCATTTGTGGGGGGTTTCCACTGTTTAGTTACATCAGGGGCTCTCCAAATGCAACATGGCGTCCAATTTCAATTCCAGCCAATTTTGGCTGGAAAAAGTCAAATGGTGCTCCTTCCATTCCGAGCTCTGCCGTGCGCCCAAACAGTGGTCCCCCCCCCTCATATGGGGTATCAGCGTACTCAGGACAAATTGGACAACAACTTTTGTGGTCCAATTTCTCCTGTTACCCTTGGGAAAATAAAAAATTAGTGACTAAAAAATAATTTTTGTGGGAAAAAAATAGGATTTTTTATTTTCATGCCCGGGCATTATAAACTTGTGTGAAGCACTTGGGGGTTCAAAGTGCTCACCAAAGATCTAGATAAGTTCCTTAGGGGGTCTAGTTTACAGTTTCCAAAATGGGGCCACTTGTGGGGGGTTTCCACTGTTTAGGCTCATCTGGGGCACTGCAAACGGAACATGACCCCCATCAACGTCTGCATTCCAAAACGTTACTACTTCCTTTCCAAGCCCTGCCGTGCGCCCAAGCAGTTTCCCCCCACATATGGGGTATCAGCGTACTCAGGAAAAATTGGTCAACAACTTTTGGGGTCCAATTTCCTTGGGAAAATTCAAAAATTTGGGACTAAAAAATCATTTTTGTGGAAAATTGATTTTTTTTTTTCACACCCAGGCATTATAAACTTTTGTGAAACACTTGGGGGTTCAAAGTGCTCACAACAGATCTAGATAAGTACCTTAGGGGGACTAGTCTCCAAAATGGTGTCACTTGTGGGGGGTTTCCACTGTTTAGGCGCATCAGAGGTTCTCCAAACGCGACATGGCGTCCAATCTCAATTCCAGCCAATTTTAGTTTGAATAAGTCAAACGGCGCTCCTTCCCTTACGAGCTCTGCCGTGTGCCCAAACAGTGGTTTTCCCCCACATATTGGGTATTGGCATACTCAGGAGAAATTTCACAACAACCTTTTCTGTCCATTTTCTCCTTTTACCCTTGTGAAAATAAAAAAAAAAGTTTGTAAAAGATCATTTTTGTGGCTAAAAAGTTAAATATTCATTTTTTCCTTCCACGTTGCTTCAGCTCCTGTGAAGCACCTGAAGGGTTAATAAACTTCTTGAATGTGGTTTTGAGTACCTTGAGGGGTGCAGTTTTTAGAATGGTGTCACTTTTGGGTATTTTCTGCCATATAGACCCCTCAAAGTGACTTCAAATATGAGGTGGTCCCTAAAAAAAATGGCTTTGTAAATTTTGTTGTAAAAATGAGAAATCGCTGGTCAACTTTTAACCCTTATAACTTCCTAAAAAAAAAAATTTTGGTTCCAAAATTGTGCTGATGTAAAGTAGACATGTGGGAAATGTTATTTCTTAACTATTTTGTGTGATATATTTCTCTGTTTTAAGGGAATAAAAATTCAAATTTTGAAAATTGCAAAATTTTAAAAATTTTCGCCATATTTGCGTTTTTTTCAAAAATAAACGCAAGTTATATCGAAGAAATTTTACTTCTATCGTGAAGTACAATATGTCACGAGAAATCATTCTCAGAATCGCGAAGATCCGTTGAAGCGTTCCAGAGTTATAACCTCATAAAGAGACAGTGGTCAGAATTGGAAAAATTGGCCCGGTCATTAACGTGCAAACCACCCTTGGGGGTGAAGGGGTTAAAGTTCAGATCACCCCCTTTTGCTCCATTCAAAATAAAACAATAAAAAAATACAAACATATACACATATTTGGTATTGATGCGTTATAATCTCCTTAGCTATCAATATATAAAAATAATTAATCCAATCGGTAAATGGTGTAGCGAGAAAAAAAATCGAAACGCTAGAATTAAACTTTTTTGGTTGCTGTAACATTGCAATAAAATGCAATAACGGGCGATCAAAAGATCATATACACACCAAAATGGTATCAGTAAAAATGTCAGCTTGGCATGCAAAAAATAAGCCCCCACCCAGCTCCAGGTCCCAAAAAATGGAGATGCTACGGGTCTCGGAAAATGGCAACAGTTTTTTTTTTACAAATCTTGGAATTTTTTTTCAGCACTTAAATAAAGAACAACCTAGACATGTTTGATATCTTTGAACTCGTAATAACCTGCAGAATGATAATGGCTGGTCAGTTTTAGCATTTAGTGAACATAGTAAAAAAAATCCAAAAAACATTTGTGTAATTGCACTTTTTTTGCAATTTCACCACATTTGGAATTTTTTTCCCATTTTCCAGTACATGATATGGTAAAATCAATGGTGCTAGTCAAAAGCACAACTCGTCTCACAAAAAACAAGCCCTTATATGGTCATATTGACAGAAAAATAAAAAAGCTATGTCCGGGGCAGGAAGAGGAGCAAAAAATGGAAATGCAAAAACGGAAATATCTCCGGTCCTTAGGAGGTTAAAGTGAAGACTAGCAAACTGCATATCAGTATGTGGACCCAACCCTATTGCATATCTGCAATGGCTACTTCAGGAGAAATGTATGGTCATCAAAGCTTCCCTGGGTATTACAGCAAATCAGCCGCGGTTTCTAAGCTAATTAGAATTTTAGCTTTAATTTTAAAAAAATTGTCTTGATGAATCAACTACTTTAAAATTATGAATTTCAGATAAATTTTTGACCTATTTGCCTGCCAGTGCCAGCTAAATCTCCACAGGAGAACCAATACCCTCATAGAATATAATATAGACCCCTCATAGAATATAATGCAGCCCCCCTCATAGAATATAATGCAGCCCCCTCATAGGGTATAATACAGCCCCCACATAGAATATAATGTAGCCCTTTCATATGGTATAATGCAGCCCTCCATAGAATATAATATAACCCCCTCATAGGGTATAATGCAGCTCCCCTCATATTGTATCATGCAGCCCCCTCATATAGTGTAATACAGCCCCCTCATATAGTGTAATGCAGCCCCCCCATAGAATATAGTGTTGACCATCATAGAGTATAATGCAGCCCCACATAGAATATAATGCAGCCCCCTCCACAAAATATAATCTAGCCCCACAGTATTATGGCCACCAGTACCCACTCACTTATATATACATAAAAAAAACCACAATGCTCACCTCTCCTCCTCGCTCCCCCGCTGATCCCGGCTCTGCTCCGGTCTCAGCAGCTGCATTGCAATCTGCCCGGAAAACAGAATGGTGCGCGATGAAGTAACGTCATTGCACACCTGCTGTTTCAGAGACAGAGGGGAATTATGGGGGTGGGAGTGTAATCTGATAGTTGAATGCGGTATGTGCTGGGGTCGGCACTGGTGTCGGGTGGGTCCCCCTGACTCACAGGCCCCATAGCGGCTGTGTGGTGTGCGTGGTGTGTAGCTACTAGCAGCATGCCCATGGCTGGGGGCCTCTGAGGGAGCTGGAGCCCTAGTCTGCCTGCCCCTAACGCCGGCAGCTGCTGCAGGAACCAGCGACTGTGGCTAACACTGCCCGCTATTAAAGTGAAATGAATATTCACTGCTCTCCATGCCCATGGATGTGGGGAGCAGTGAATATTCATTTCTTTTTAGCAGCGGGCACAGGCTTTAGCCTGCCTCCTATGACCGCTGCTCCACCGCTGCTGCTTTGCTGGTGCTGGATGGGCCCCCCTAACTCACGGGCCACATAGCAGCTGCATGGAGCAGTGGGGGGCACTAGGCAGCTGCCGACCCTGTATGCCAGCAGATGTCATTGAAGAATCCTCCTGTTCTCCAGTGGGCCAGTCCGACCCTGTTTGCATTGTAATAACTTCTCTATGACGCTGTTTGTGGAATAACAGACCTAGATTTCTGCAAACAAAATCTCTATTTGTATTTCCATAAAAAAATCTAATATATATGTAAGACACCAAACATGAGTAAACTATGTAGTAATGTTCAGTTTTACCTAGACATGTTTTTTCATCTGCACAGACAGTGCAGTGAGCTGGACAGTGCTTGCAGATACCCTCGTCATTAAGATAATATCTCACTGAGCAGTTAGGAAGGCATTTATTATTCTCCAAATATAGGCCAGCCACACAGGACAAGCAATTTCCTTTGCTCCCCTCACACGTCCAGCAGGAACCCTCGCATGTTTCACATGAGCCTTCAATGTTTTCATAGTAACCTCTATAAGAAATGAAAAAAATATCAAACTTCTGTAACAGAGATCACTGTAGGAAGAAATAAACTCAAGAATATTAAATTATCCATTAGTACACAGTGAATCCTGCAAAATATTACTAATGTGACCAGGTATTGGTAAGTAGACACTTTTTTCTGTTTTTGGTGCACAAATAGAACGAAAAAGCTCAGCACAATCTTGAAAAATAGTCTAAGGCCGGCGTCACACTGGCGACAGAATCGGACGACTGCAATACGATGAAAAATCGTATTGCAGTCTGCCCTATGTTAATCTATGGAGCAGCTCCTAGTATCAGATTTTTTGTGGTCCGTTTTAAACGTCCGTGTGCAATCGCAGCATGCTGCGATTGTCACCGATTGTGGGTCGACTATCGCCAATGCAAGTCTATGGGAGCGATGAAAAATCTGATTACAAACGGACCGCATGTGTGACTTGCGATTAAATCGCATCGGTGTCCTTTAGAAAGCCGGCAATTCATCCCCGGCTATACTGTAAAATCACACTGACAGCTTTAGTAAAGAATAGAAAGAATAGATATACACACATAGAATACATATATATATATATATATGTAATTGTGACATGTATATATATATATTTATAGTTCCTAGACTTCTACATACTGTAATAGCCGCTAATTCAATTGCCGGCTTTTGTGAAATCACAGAAGCCGACATGAAATGATACATTGTTTCCACACAGTTAACCATGTAATTTCCTGTATTTTGATATTTGTTTAGAACTTACAATTACATGAGTGTATTTGTGCAAAATTTCAGACATGTAGGGGTTAATTAAAGGTGTAAATTCGTTGAAAAAAAATGCGTGGGCTCCCGCTGTATTTTCCCACCAGACAGACAAAGCAAGCGAGTGGGGGCAGATAATAATAGCCTAGGGAGGGTACATTTTTTTTGTGCCCCCCCTGGCTACTAACATCTGCCCCAGACACCCCAGAAAGGGCAAATCTATAATTAGATTCGCCCTTTCTGGCACTTTGCCCGTCTATTCCCATTGCCCTGTAGCGGTGGCGAATGGGTTAATAATGTCACCTTAATGTCACCTTAGTATTGAAAGGTGACCTTAAGGCAGGTTAATAATTGAGAGCTGTCAATTAGACAACTATCAATTATTAATCCTATTGAAGTAAATAAAAAAACACACACACACTTTAAGAATAAATAATTTTAATGAAATAAAAACACATATTTTTGACCATCTTTTATTTAACTCTTAATCCGTTCGAAGCCCTTGTTCTTCTAAAATAAATATAAAATAATAAAACAACATTATTCTTACCTATCTGGCAATCTGTTACGTCCCACGATGTAATCCTTCACAAAGGGTTAACTAGCAATCAGATAAGCAGCGCAAGTAATCCTGCGTGCTCATCTGATAGCTCCTGAATAAATGAGCTTATCTCCTGCCGACAGGAGAGGATGTGATTAATGAATGAAGCTTAATTGATTGTATCCCACTTTCACCTTAGGTCAGGTCACTGAAGTGAAAGTGGCAATAAATCAATTAAGCTCCATTCATGAATCTATTCCTCTCCTTTCGCTGGGAGAGTAACTTATTCATTCAGGGGAATACAGGTCTGAGACAGTATTATTAGCTCTCTGCGACCTGTAACCTGTTAACCCTTTCTGATGGATTACACCGTGGGACCTGACTGTACATCGGATTGGTAAGAATCATTTTGCTTTTTTATTTTATTTTTATTACAGGAAATAGTTTTAGCAGGAAAATAAAATATGGTCAAAAACTGTGTGATTATTTCATTAAACTTCTTTTTTATTAAACTGTGTGTGTTTGATTTTTCTATCATACAATAGGATTAATAATTGATAGTTGTCTAATTGACAGCTCTCAATTATTAACCTGCCTTAAGGTCACCTTTCAATACTAAGGTGACATTAAGGTGACATTATTAACCTATTCGCCACCGCTACAGGGCAATGGGAATAGACGGGCAAAGTGCCAGAAAGGGCGAATCTAATTATAGATTTGCCCTTTCTGGGGTGTCTGGGGGCAGATGTTAGTAGCCAGGGGGGGCACAAAAAAAATGTACCCTCCCTAGGCTGTTATTATCTGCCCCCACTCGCTTGCTTTGTCTGTCTGTTGGAGAAAATACAGCGGGCGCCCACGCATTTTTTTCCAACGAATTTACACCTTTAATTAACCCCTACATGTCTGAAATTTTGCACAAATACACTCATGTAATTGTAAGTTCTAAACAAATATCAAAATACAGGAAATTACATGGTTAACTGTGTGGAAACAATGTATCATTTCATGTCGGCTTCTTTCACAAAAGCCGGCAATTGAATTAGCGCCTATAACAGTATGTAGAAGTCTAGGAACTATAAATATATATATATATATATATATATACATGTCACAATGACATGTATATATATATATACATATATATATATATATATTGTAGCCTTTCCGGGGGTTTAGCTCTAGGATCGCTGTCTGGGTAGACAGAATGGCACGGAAACAGTTCATTCAGACAGCAGTTTGGTGAAAACTGGCCGCAACCAGTTTTATTAAAGTCCACAGCACACAGATAAAAACAAATCATAAACAGAACACCTGGGCTTGTCTAGCCTCTATTTACACTTAGATAGATGGCCCTCTCTATCCGGGACCCAGACTCTACCAGTCTGTGCCCAAAACAACACATATCACATATGTTACCAGTATGGAGCTTCACAGATACTCCTCGTGTCTGAAGGCACCTTCCATGACCAGACTTGAGAGAGATCCACTCCTATTCAGTAGTCATTATGCTGGAGGTTCACAGAGACACTCCTGTGTCCGGGGTCCTTCCTGCACCCAGACTGAGACGGCTCCCCTCCTCTTCAGTAATCATCAGCATGGAGGTTCACAGAGACACTCCTGTGTCCGGGGTCCTTCCTGCACCCAGACTGAGACGGCTCCCCTCCTCTTCAGTAATCATCAGCATGCATGCTAACAGAGACTGCTTCCTTGTGCCAGGACACCTCTCTGTGTCCAGGCTGAAGACAGCTCTAACACTCTTGGAGCATTCTCACAGAGACTGCTTCCTTGTGCCAGGACACCTCTCTGTGTCCAGGCTGAAGACAGCTCTAATACTCTTGGAGACACCTTCTGTGCCTGGACCCCTTGTCCAGACTGAATGAGCTCTCAGATTGTGTTTGCAGACACCTACTTCTGGTCTCCTAATCAAGACCTGAGTAGTTTCAGGCCTGTGCTGCAAGTGTGTGCTGAATGTGAGGTGTAGTGACCTTTCTCTACCACTAGGTTTACAAAGCCACACATTTCCCTTATACCTAGGCGAAATGCACACCCCATTCAACACACATTCCTTCACTGTCTCACATATCCCCTCCCTCTTCTCCAGACCGGAGGGCTGGTCATCCAGACCGGAGGGCTGGTCAACAATCCAACAGAGACAGTGACCTCTGGACCAGTCATGGCCCTCATCAACTTCATCCTCACCACTGTCATAGCCAACATTAGCTTTCTCTTCATCTGAAGCATCCGCACTACCCTGTACCCTCCCAGGCCTATGCTCTCTGCGGGCCTCGGGTATCCTGCACGGTTTCATCTTGACCTTAGGGCCGGGCTCATTTTTGATATAGTGCCTGGCCAGAGAAGTACGACCCGACACATCAGAACACTTCTGCTGACTCTTCCTCAGAAACTCACGTACCTCCTGTCCCTGGTGCACTGACCCTGTGTCACCAACTATCACAGAAGGTATAGGGGTTTTTCACTTTTCTCCAGTTCCCCACTTTCAGGCTCTTCTGGCAAGACATGCCCAGAAGCCCCACCGTCCATCCCACACTCTACTTCCTCAGTCACATCTGGCTCACTGTCAGGGCTATACCCTTCATTTTCATTCATATCCTGCTCACTTTCAGGAGTATAGAATTCATTCTCATTCATATCCTGCTCACTTTCAGGAGTATAGAATTCATTCTCATTCACATCCTGATCTGGAACCTTAGTTAACATGTCATCCACAACATTAACTTCATCATCTGGTCCCTCAAGTATGTGACTATGTGACAACCCCAGCACTACACTTCTATATAGTTCAGGTACTAGGAGCTGACTCACAACCTCTCCCTGGACTTCAGTGTTTATGGCAACATGAGAGAACCTCTCCTCAGAGTCAGGCTCCTGGGAAACCTCATTTAGAACAATCATATTTTCCTGTGCTGTTTTAAGAGAGGGTTCTCGCCACTGCTCACTCTCAAAACCGTCACAGGACACAGGCAAGTCAGGGACACTCGGTTCCCGAGAACCACCATCCTCGTCTCCAACATCACCTGCAAAGGAATTTCATCACTATCACAGTCATCATTATTATCAACATCATTATCATGACTATGATCAGTATTATCATCACTATCATTACCAGCATCAGCACCATTTTCATGGTCATCATCATTATCAGGTTCATCATCATCATTAGCATTATCATCATCATTATCACATAATTTTAACATCCCACTAGCATCGTGTTCCGCCCCTCGGGACTGCGCACCCTCAGTAGGGGCTTCATCACACTGTCCATCAGAATCACCCCTCCCCCAGAGATCCTTAGACCGGGGAAAGTCATTACCCAATATAACGGGTTGCACCAGGGTCTTCACTACCCCCTCTTCACATGAAATCTCCCCGAGTTTGGGGACCAAGTCCACGGCAGTCTCTGGGTAGACTTTGGTGTCTCCATGGATGCCCACCATACTCAAGTGCTTATCAGGGATGAAGTCCCTATCAATCAGGCTGTCACATACGGAAGTCACTGGACTCTCTGAGTCCAAGAGGGCCTGCGCTGAGCAACCATTTGTAACCACCGGGGACACCTGTGGTCCAGTCTCTTCGGTTGCGGTGGTCACACACACAGGTTCTGCGCAGAGAGAGAGGGATCTGCCAACATCACGGCACATAGGCTCCCCCTCTAGTGGACAGTTGGCTGCAATTTCACGACATCTCCAACACTGTCCATCACACTCTTCCACCCACATGTCCCCTCGGGCCTGAACCCGCTTATCAGCATACCCCATGTCCCCAACAGCTGGAACGCTCTTACCGGGAGAGTTCGACGTCCGGGAACTCTGAAGTGACGTCCTCTCAGACGGCTGTACCTCAGGAGAACATGCTCGGGTGTAGCGGTTCACTGTAGGACATGCTCGGGTGTAGCGGTTCACTACCACCTTTTCAACTCCATAATCAGGCCTGCTGACTGCAGACTCCCAACTGTATCTCCAGTCATGAACTCCCCTGGCATGGGCTGTCACCGTAACACCCAGCCGGGTAAGAATCTCCACTTTCATCTTAGCATAGTCTTGGCTGTCCTGCTCGCTCAGGTCAGCATATGCCCTTTGGGGCTCTCCAATCAGATATGGTGCGACCATCATGGCCCATTCAGATAGGGGCAGATTCTCCTTCTCTGCCAGTCTCTCAAACCTAGTGAGATATACCTCCACATCATCACGAGGTGTCATCTTTTCCAAGGACCGTCTTACCGCCCTCTTCACAGCGGACAAGTCAGGTGACTTTGCAACATTACTTTGGGACGATGCACCACAAGTCCCCTGCAGTGCTGCAACCTGCTCAAAAAACAACCGGTTATTCTCCTGCTGCTGCTGCAGGATTTGCTGCTGGTACTGCTGCATTTGCCGCTGGTACTGCAGGCGCTGCTGCTCCATGCTCTGCTGCATGCTTCGCTGGGCCTGTACCAGGTACTCAATGAGCTCCTTCACACGGCCGGACTTATCTGTCTCAACCACGGCAGTTTTATGTTGCACATTAACTTGCACCATTTGTTCAAACAGCGCCTCCATGCTGTCATCCATGCTGTCAGACTTCTCTGTCTTAACAACGGCAGTCTTCACTCAAGACATACACACTACACAGCTTTTTTCCACAGAAAATTCAGCCTTGCTGTGCAACCACTTTTTTTTTTTTTTCCTTTGCAAAGTCTATTAGGGCTACTGTCTCTTTAAGACTGCTCCACAAACTTTTCTTTTGCTGCTGCACATTCCACAGTCATTTTCACAACAAGTTCAGCTTTGCTGTGCATACATTTTCTCTCTGCAGACCCTATCAGGGCCACTGTCTCTCCAAGACTGCTCCAAACAGACGTTTCTGCTGACACACACTTTTTTTTTTTTTTTTTTTTTCTGCTGCTATTTCAATAGACTTCACCTTTAATGCTGTCTCTTGCCACTGTGCTGCATGCACACTCCAGCACTAACTGTACCAGGCCCTGCGCTGCCCCAGCATTCTCCGCCAATTGTAGCCTTTCCGGGGGTTTAGCTCTAGGATCGCTGTCTGGGTAGACAGAATGGCACGGAAACAGTTCATTCAGACAGCAGTTTGGTGAAAACTGGCCGCAACCAGTTTTATTAAAGTCCACAGCACACAGATAAAAACAAATCATAAACAGAACACCTGGGCTTGTCTAGCCTCTAATTACACTTAGATAGATGGCCCTCTCTATCCGGGACCCAGACTCTACCAGTCTGTGCCCAAAACAACACATATCACATATGTTACCAGTATGGAGCTTCACAGATACTCCTCGTGTCTGAAGGCACCTTCCATGACCAGACTTGAGAGAGATCCACTCCTATTCAGTAGTCATTATGCTGGAGGTTCACAGAGACACTCCTGTGTCCGGGGTCCTTCCTGCACCCAGACTGAGACGGCTCCCCTCCTCTTCAGTAATCATCAGCATGGAGGTTCACAGAGACACTCCTGTGTCCGGGGTCCTTCCTGCACCCAGACTGAGACGGCTCCCCTCCTCTTCAGTAATCATCAGCATGCATGCTCACAGAGACTGCTTCCTTGTGCCAGGACACCTCTCTGTGTCCAGGCTGAAGACAGCTCTAACACTCTTGGAGCATTCTCACAGAGACTGCTTCCTTGTGCCAGGACACCTCTCTGTGTCCAGGCTGAAGACAGCTCTAATACTCTTGGAGACACCTTCTGTGCCTGGACCCCTTGTCCAGACTGAATGAGCTCTCAGATTGTGTTTGCAGACACCTACTTCTGGTCTCCTAATCAAGACCTGAGTAGTTTCAGGCCTGTGCTGCAAGTGTGTGCTGAATGTGAGGTGTAGTGACCTTTCTCTACCACTAGGTTTACAAAGCCACACATTTCCCTTATACCTAGGCGAAATGCACACCCCATTCAACACACATTCCTTCACTGTCTCACAATATATATATATATATGTGTTCTATGTGTATATATCTATTCTTTCTTTTGTGATTGAAATACTATTCTTTTGGATCCATTATATGTCAGTTTTGCAAGCCTGCGAGAAATTCTCGCAAGTCGGATGAAAATCGGATGTTACAAGGTACACACACATGCGACTAAATTGCATCTTTGAAGGAAAATCGGATGACAGAAGGATGTGTGATGTTTGCATTTTGATTCGACAATCGACCGACTAAAACGGACCGATTTTTTGTAGTTGTGTCTGACGCCGGCCTAACAGTGACTGTCTTACATTATCGTGCCTCCCGACATTGCATAAATGCCTGCCTTTACACTTGTTTTTCAAATAAACTTAATTTTCTTTTAATTTTATTTATATAGTGGCTTGCAAAACTATTCTCCCTCTCTTGGCATTTTTTGTGTTTTTCTATCTCACAACCTGGAATTTCACTATTTTGCATCAGTTCATGTAAATAACATGCCTACAACTGTGAACATTTGGCTTTCTTTTTTATTGTGAAGCAAACAACAGATAGGACAAAATTACGGAAAACTTCAGTGTGCATAACTATTCAGCCCCCTAAAAGTCAGTACTTTGTAGAGCCTCTTTTTGCAGCAATTACAGCTGCAAGTCACTTTTTTCCACTTCCTCAAGGGCATAACTGCTCCAGCTGCTTCAAGTTAGTTGATTTCCTCTGGTGAACAGCAATCTTCAAGTCTGACCACTGATTCTCAATTGAATTAAGGTCTAGGCTTTGACTAGGCCACTCCAAAACATTTACATGTTTCCCCTTAAACCACACAAGTGTTCTTTTAGCAGTATATTTTGGGTCATTGTCTTGCTGGAAGGTGAACCTCCGTCCCAGTCTCAAATCACTGACAGACTGAAATAGGTTTTGTTCAAGAATATCCCTGTATTTCGCACCATCCATCTTCCTCTCAACTTGGACCATTTTCCCTGTTCCTGCAGCCTGAAAAACATCCCCACAGAATGATGTTGCCACCACCATGTTTCACTGTGGGAATGGTGTTCTTGGGGTGATGAGCTGAGATGGTTTGGCACCAGATATAGAGTTTACCTTGGTGGCAAAAAAGTTCAATTTGGTCTCATCTGACCGCAGCACCTTCTTCCATACATTTGGGGAGTCTCCCATATGTCTTTTCGCAAACTCAAAATGAGCCTTACAATTTTGCGTGTAAGTAAAGGCTTTTTCTGGCCACTCTTCGCTAAAGGCAACATCAAAGGGTGTACGGCTTATTGTGGTCTTATGGACAGATACTTCAGTCTCTACTCGGGAACACTCCAGCCCCTTCAGGGTTACTGTTGGTCTCTGTGCTGCCTCTCTGATTAATGCCCTCCTTGCTCTGGCAGAGAGTTTTGGTGGGTGGTCCTCTCTTGAAGATTTGTTGTGGTACCATGTTATTTCCATTTGATGATAATGGATTTGATGGTGCTCTGGGGGATTATCAAAGATTGTGATATTTTTCTATAACTCAACCCTGACTTGTACTTCTCAACAACTTTGTCCATGACTAGTGTTGAGCGATACTGCCAGATATCCTAAAATATCGGATCGGATTGGATCGGCCCGATACTCAAAAAGTATTGGGTATCGCCGATCCGATACCGGAAACACAATGCAAGTCAATGGGACAGAAATATCGGAACTAAAAAAACCCTTTCTTTCCTTGTAAACACTAAATATACACACATAGAATACATATATGTATATATATATATATATATATATATATACACATGTCATTGTGACATATATATACATATATTTATAGTTCATACACTTCTACATAGTAAAATAGCCTCTGATTCAATTGCCGGGTAATGCCGGCTTTTGTGAAAATACAGAAGCACCCGACATGAAATGACACATGGTTTACATAGGGTTAACCATGTCTTTTCATGTAGTTTGATATCTGTTTTTCACAAACAATTACATGAGTGTATGTGTGCAAAATTTCACACCTGTAGGGGTTAATTAAAGGTGTAAATTCGTTGTAAAAAAAACGGACTTTTTTGCTACGAATTTACACCTTTAATTAACCCCTACATGTGTCAAATTTTGCACACATACACTCATGTAATTGTTAGTGATAACAATATATCAAACAACATGAAATGACATGGTTAACTCTATGTAAACCATGTGTCATTTCATGTCAACTTCTGTATTTTCACAAAAGCCGGCAATTGAATTAGCGGCTATAATACTATGTAGAAGTGTATGAACTATAAATATAAATATATATATATGTGTCACAAATTGAATGACATGTATATATATATATATATATATGAGGTGTAAAATTGTTGAAAAAAAATGCGTGGGCTCCCGCCCTATTTTCTCAACCAGACATACAAAGCCAGCGAGTGGGGCAGATAATAATAGCCCAGAGGGGAACAATATTTTTGCCCCCCCCCTGGCTACTAACATCTGCCCCCAGACACCCCAGAAAAGGCAAATCTATAATTGCCTTTCTGGCACTTTGCCCGTCTATTCCCATTGCCCTGTAGCGGTGGCGAATGGGTTAATAAGGGGTTAAAGCCACCTTGCTATTGAAAGGTGAGTTTAAGCCAGGTTAATAATTGAGAGCTGTCAATTAGACAACTATCAATTTTTAATCCTATTGTATGAAATAAAAATAAAACACACACACTTTAATTAAAAATCATTTTAATGAAATAAACGCACAGTTTTTGACAATATTTTATTTTACTGCCATTCCTTGTGAAGCCCTTGTTCACCTGTAATAAAAATAAAATAATAAAGCAACATTATTTTTACCTATCCGATGTTCAGTCAGGTCCCCGATGTAATCCTTCTGAAAGGGTTAATGTTTACTGCAGAGACTTTAGCTAATGCTGACAATCTCACAGTAAACCCCCGAATGAATGAGCTCCTCTCCTGGCTGACAGGAGAGGAAGTGGTTAGCATAATTGATTGCTTCCCACTTTCACTTCAGGTCAGCCAGGGACACCGCACTGCATCAGTGACGTCAGAGGGAATCCCGGCTGACCTGAAGTGAACTGATTAACAAAAATAGGGAATCCCCTCTAAAAAAAAATGGCGTGGGGTCCCCCCTATTTTTGTTAACCAGCCTGATAAAGCAGACTACTGAGGCCTGGTTTTTCAGGCTGTTAAGGAGCCAATATCCATGGACCTTGCAAGCCTGATAATACCAGGCCACAGCAGTCTGCTTATCTTGGCTGGTTAACAAAAATAGGGGATCCCCTCGAAAAAAAAATGGCGTGGGGTCCCCCTATTTTGTTAACCAGCCAGATGAAGCAGACTGCTGAGGCCTGGTTTTTCAGGCTGGTAAGGATCCAATATCCATGGACCTTGCAAGCTTGATAATACCAGGCCACAGCAGTCTGCTTAGCTTGGCTGGTTAACAAAAATAGGGGATCCCCTCGAAAAAAAAATGGCGTGGGGATCCCCTATTTTTGTTAACCAGCCAAGTAAAATGCAGACTGCTGCGGCCTGGTATTAAAAGACTGTCAAGGCCCATGGATTTTGGCCTTTAACAGCCTAAAAATACCAGGCTGCAGCAGCCCCACAAATGGCGCATCCAAAGATGCGCCAATTGTGGCACTTTACCCGGCTCTTCTCACTTGCCCTGTAGCGGTGGCAAGCAGGGTAATAAGGGATTAATGTCACCTTTGATTGATCAGTGACAATAAGCCCGGTTAATAATGGAGAGGCGTCAATAAGACACCGATCCATTATTAATCATAGTTTGTAAATTTTAAAAAGAAAACACAGCAAGAAAAAAGTCTTTTAATGAAATAAAATACCACACAGTTTTCATTAATTTTATTACACTCTCATTCCTGCGACGCCATCGATCTCCTGTAAAAAAACAAAAATAATAAACCAACACAAATACTCCCTGTCCGACGCAGTCCAAAATCACGAGTGTCCCACGACGAGTCCATCTCTGCTACATCTGGATGACAGGCTGAGCCTGACATCCACATACAGCAGAGCTGCTTACCTGAGCTGCGTCCCGGCGGTGACGTAATCCGGACTGGTTTACGGCCAGCTGTCACGAGAGTACAGCTGGCCGAGATTACCCAGTACCCGGCAGTCACTGCAGTTATCGCGAGATTCTGCACGTGACCGCCAGGGACAGGGTAATGGCGGCCATCCAGGAGGACGTGAACGCCGGGGAAGGGGATCTTCTGACAGGTAAGTGCGGACTCTGCTGAGTCCTGACACCTGACAGACCTGACCGACACTGACAGTGACAGTTTCGGGGAGTTCCTGTGTCACGAACTTCGTTCTGTGACACAGGAACTCCCATAGACTTGGTCGGAAAACTCTGATTCCGGTATCCGATATCACAAAAATATCGGAACTCAGAATCGGAATTCCGATACAGCAAATATCGGCCGATACCCGATATTTGCAGTATCGGAATGCTCAACACAATCCATGACCTGTTTGGAGATCTCCTTGATCTTCATGGTGTTGTTCAGTGAGATGTGCCCCTTGCTTAATGATGTTGCAGCCTCTTTGGTCTTTCAGAAACAGTGTGTATATACTGACAGACCATGTGTCACTTAGATTGCACACAGGTAGACTTCCTTTCACTAAGCATGTAACTTATGAAGGCAATTGCTTCTACCAGAAATTTTTAGGGGCTTCATCATGAAAGGGGTGAATACATATGCATATGCCAATGTGTAATTATTTGATCCCATAAATTTAGCTTATGCCTATATTTTTCTCACTTCACTTGACCAGCTTAGGTTATTTAATGCTGATGCATCACACAAAAAATTGGATTAAAAAAATATTTAAACACAGGTTGTAATGTAAAAAAATAGGTAAAACACCAAGGGGTTGAATACTTTTGCAAGCCACTATATACATGGCCAACATTTTCAAAACATTTTGATTTATTCAGTATCGAGTATGAGCGCCTAATGCAGTAATACAAGTGTACAAAATTAAAATATCATCAAAAAGTTAATGTATTTCAGTTCTTCAATGCATCAAAGGTATCACTCTAAGAATACTCTTGTTATCATTGGACGGAAAAGTATTCACATCGAGTTCTTCAATGCAAAAAGTGAAACTCATATATTATATAGATACAGGAAAGATGTAGATCTTTGTACCGTGTTAGCCAGTAGATAGAAAAATATTCAGAATTGAGAGTCCTCAGTGGTTGATACCTTTTAATGGCTAACTGAAAAGATGGTAACAAATTGCAAGCTTTCGAGACTACTCAGATAGGCAAGATTGCCGCCCTTACAAAAATTGTTTAAATGTCATAATTTAGACATAATTCAAATGTATTTATTTATTCTATATGACTTGCGTTTATTTATGAAAAATATGGAAATTAGGCAAATATTTTTAAAATTTTGCAATTTTCAAACTTTTAACATTTGTGCCCTTAAATCAGAGAGTCATATCACACAAAATAGTTAATAAATAACATTTCTCACATGTCTACTTTTCATTTGCACAATTTTGGAATCACTTTTTTTGTTAATACATTACAAGGGTTAATAGTTGACAAGCTATCTCTCATTTTTCCAACAAAATTTAAAAACCATTTTTTTAGGGACCACCTCACATTCGAAGTGAGTTTGGTGGATCAATATGACAGAAAGTACCCAAAAGTAACACCATTCTAAAAACTGCAACCCTCAAGGTGCGCAAAACCGCATTAAAGAAGTTTATTAACCCTTCAGGTGCTTCACGAGAACTAAAGTAATGTGGAAGGAAAAAATGAACATTTTACTTTTTTTATAAAAATTTACTTTGGAACCAAACTTTTTTATTTTCACAAGGGTATCAGGAGAAAATGGGCCACAAAATTTGTTGTGCAATTTCTCCTGAGTACGTTGATACCCCATATGTGGGGGAAAGCCACTGTTTGGGCACATGGCAGGGCTCAGAAGAGAGGGAGCACCGTTTGACTTTTGAACGCAAAATTGGCTGGAATCAATGGCGGGTGCCATGTCGCTTTTGAAGACCCCCTGATGTACTTAAACCCCCCCCCCCCCCCCCCCGTCCCTCACCTCCCCCCCCCCCACCCCCCCCCCCCCCCCCCTCCTCCCCCCCCCCCCCCCCACCCCTCCCCCCCCCCCTCCCCCCCCTCCCCCTCCCACCCCCCCCCCCCCCACTCCCCCCCCCCCCCCCTCCCCCCCCTCCCCACCCCCTCCCCCCCCTCCCCCCCCACCCGTCCCCCCCCCCCACCCCCCCCCCCCCCCCCCCCCCTCTCCCCCCCCCCCCCTCCCCCCCCCCCCACCCCCCCCCCGCATCCCCTCCCCCCCCCCCCTCCCCACCCCCCCCCCCCCCCCCACCCCCCCCCCCCCCCCCCCCCCCCCCCCCCCCCCCCCCCCCCCCCCCCCTCCCCCCCCCCTCCACCCCCCACCCCCCCCCCCCACCCCCCCCCCCCCCCCCCCCCCCCCCCCCCCCCCCCCCCCCCCCCCCCCCCCCCCCCCCCCCCCCCCCCCCCCCCCCCCCCCCCCCCCCACCCCCCCCCCCCCCCCTCCCCCCCCCCCCCCCCCCCCCCCCCCCCCCCCCACCCCCCCCCCCCCCCCCCCCCCCCCACTCCCCCCCCCCCCCCCCCCCCCCCCCCCCCCCCCCCCCCCCCCACCCCCCCCCACCCCCCCCCACCCCCCCCCCCCCCCCCCCCCCCCCCACCCCTCCCCCCCCCCCCCCCCCACCCCCCCCCCCCCCCCCCCCCCCCCCCCCCCCCCCCCCCCCCCCCCTCCCCCTCCCCCCCCCCCCCCCCCCCCCCCCCCCCCCCCCCCCCCCCCCCCCCCCCCCCCCCCCCCCCCCCCCCCCCCCCCCCCCCCCCCCCCCTCCCCCCCCCCCCCCCCCCCCCCCCCCCCCCCCCCCCCCCCCCCCCCCCCCCCCCCCCCCCCCCCTCCCCCCCCCACACCCCCCTCCCCCCCCCCCCCCCACTCCCCCCCCCCCCCCCCTCACCCCCCCCCCCCCCCCCTCCCCCCACCTCCCCCCCCCACCCCCCCCCCCCCCCCCCACCCCCCCCCCCCCCCCCCCCCCCCCCCCCCCCCCCCCCCCCCCCCCCCCCCCCCCCTCCCCCCCCCCCCCCCCCACCCCCCCCCCCCCCCCCCCCCCCCCCCCCCCCCCCTCCCCCCCCCCCCCCCCCCCCCCCCCCCCCCCCCCCCCCCCCCCCCCCCCCCCCCCCCCCCCCCCCCCCCCCCCCCCCACCCCCCCCCCCCCCCCCCCCCCCCCCCCCCCCCCCCCCCCCCCCCCCCCCCCCCCCCCACCCCCCCCCCCCCCCCCCCCCCCCCCCCTCCCCCCCCCCCCCCCCCCCCCCCCCCCCCCCCCCCCCCCCCCCCCCCCCCCCCCCCCGCCCCCCCCTCCCCCCCACCCCCCCCCCCCCGCCCCCCCCCCCCCCCCCCCCCCCCCCACCCCCCCCCCCCCCCCCCCCCCCCCCCCCCCCCCCCCCCCCCCCCCCCCCCCCCCCCCCCCCCCCCCCCCCCCCCCCCCCCCCCCCCCCCCCCCCCCCCCCCCCCCCCCCCCCCCCCCCCCCCCCCCCCCCCCCCCCCCCCCCCCCCCCCCCCCCCCCCCCCCCCCCCCCCCCCCCCCCCCCCCCCCCCCCCCCCCCCCCCCCCCCCCCCCCCCCCCCCCCCCCCCTCCCCCCCCCCCCCCCCCCCCCCCCCCCCCCCCCCCCCCCCCCCCCCCCCCCCCCCCCCCCCCCCCCCCCCCCCCCCCCCCCCCCCCCCCCCCCCCCCCCCCCCTCCCCCCCCCCCCCCCCCCCCCCCCCCCCCCCCCCCCCCCCCCCCCCCCCCCCCCCCCCCCCCCCCCCCCCCCCCCCCCCCCCCCCCCCCCCCCCCCCCCCCCCCCCCCCCCCCCCCCCCCCCCCCCCCCCCCCCCCCCCCCCCCCCCCCCCCCCCCCCCCCCCCCCCCCCCCCCCCCCCCCCCCCCCCCCCCCCCCCCCCCCCCCCCCCCCCCCCCCCCCCCC
>JARQOD010000004.1:375163889-375248889 GCA_033576555.1 Oophaga sylvatica | reverse complement strand
GTCCACCCCCTGCCCGTCCCAGCCTGTCCAGGTCGGAGGCCCTTTTCCAAGCGGCTATGGCACAGCTCGAGGCTGGTAATGACGCCGCCTATGACAGACTCCTGGTGGCGGCAGAGAGAGCAGCGGAGCGTGAGCAAGCAGCAGCAGAACGCCGTGAAGCTGCGGAGCGTGAACAAGCAGCGGCAGAGAGAGCAGCGGAGCGGGAGCATACAGAACGCCGTGAAGCTGTGGAGCACCGGCACCGACTGGAGATGGCTCAGCACGGGCCCCCACGGGACGCACCAGGCCCACTGGAGACAAGGGCTCCCAAGGTCCGGGCGGAGGACTTTCCCTTACTTGAAAAGGATGGAGACCTGGATTCCTTTCTGCTTGCTTTTGAGAGGACATGCCTCCAACATCATCTGGCCCCGGATCAGTGGGCAAGGTACCTGACCCCCCGTTTGAGGGTAAGTCCCTGGAAGTTTTGGGGGACTTACCTGCCGGGGAGGAGCAGGACTACAACAGCATCAAGCGGGCCCTGATCCAGCACTACAACCTCACCCCGGAGTCGTACCGCAGGAAGTTCAGGAGCCTGCAGCGGGGTTCAAAGGACACCTGGACCGACCACATGCGGGCCCTGCTGAAGCTGCGGAGCACTGGACCTCGGGTCTAGAGCTCACTACCCGCCAGGAGGTCCAGGAACTGTTTGTCGTGGAGCAATTTTTGTGGAACTGCCCAGAGGACCTCCAGCAGTTCCTCCGTGACCGGAAACCAAAGGGGGCTTCTGCTACAGCTGCCCTGGCAGACGAGTATGCCAACAACAGGGCGCCGGAGCCAAAGAAGCCTGCCAGCAGCACCTGGAGAGGGGGTAAGCCCAATCCTGCCCCAGCCCCATATCCATCCCCCAGAGTGCAAGGGGTGTACCCCCCTGCTGCCCTCTCCAGGCCAGGAACAGAACCCAGACGTTGCCATAATTGCAATCAGCCAGGACACTTTAAGGCTGCATGTCCCCAGCGCCAGAAGGCCCCATCCCTGTCCCAGAAACCGTCCACTGTTTTGTGTGTGGGAGGGGGTGGTGGGAGGTCCCTAGACAATTACCAACCCGTCACTATCGGCCGCTCAGCGGTCATGGGACTGCGGGACACAGGCGCTGAACGAACCCTGGTACGCCCTGAGGTGGTGTCCCCTCAAGACTTGGTACCTGGGAAAACCCTTTCCGTCTCCGGAATTGGAGGCGTTGAACCGGCGCTGCCCGTTGCCAAGGTGTATTTGGATTGGGGTACCGGGAGGGGGATGCGGGAGGTGGGAGTAACGCCGAATATTCCTGCAAATGTGTTGCTTGGGACCGATTTGGGGCGGCTAGTGTCCCAGTATGTGGCCACTGAACCCCCAAGTCCGGCTCCCCAAGAATGTCATGACTCTACTGTGAATGCTAATGTTAATGTATTGAATGTGCCTCCAACAGTGGAGGAGGGAGTGAAACCTGATGGTAAGCCATGCACTGACACTACACACACAGGGCTCACAGTGAGGACAGGTGAGGAGGCTGTAGGGGAGAGCTCAGAGGTGGAGGGAGGGGCTGCTATGGGCAGTGTAGGGCCCCTAAGTGAATCCAGCCTGCTGAGTCTAGGGCCCCTGCAGGAAGAGGAACAGGCCATGGGGGGAGGGGGTGTCCCGGGAGAGGAGCCACCAGGTAGGACCCCAGGTCAGGAGTTCCCCACATCCGGGATGTCAGGAAGTCAGGGAAGTCTGCCTGACCCGGCGACTTGGTCAGAGGAGGAGGGAAAGCAGGCGCTACCCGTGGTCTCAGCGGTCGTGGCCGCTGTTACCAGGAGTGGGAGCGCTGAAGCCCAAGGAGCCTCGCGGAGGTCCGACGGTTTCCCCCTCTCGACCAAGTGGCTGCCGAGTCAGACAGTGGCCAGGAGACCGATCCCGGGGAACTGATAGAGGACAGGGCAGTCTCATCAATTCTTGCCATATCTAGTCAGGGATTTCAGGCAGCGTTGGAAGCTGACCCTAGCCTGAAGACTCTCAAGGAACAGGCGGCACAGCCTCCCCTGGAGTCCGACCGCGAGCGAGTGGTCTGGGACCAGGGACGGCTGTACCGGGTAACGGTCCAGCAGGGTTCACCGGAGGCGTGGCCCAGGGACCGACAGTTAGTGGTGCCCCATCCGTTCAGGGCGGAATTGTTGCGGATCGCACACGAGATTCCAATGGCCGGACACTTAGGGATCACTAAAACCAGGGCCAGGCTAGCTCAGCATTTCTACTGGCCTGGAATGAGGACCGAGGTGATAGCCTACTGCCGCTCGTGTGACACCTGTCAGAGGGTGGGGAAGGCGGGGCCGCACCCCAAAGCCCCACTGGTAACTCTGCCCATCATCGAAGAGCCTTTCTCGAGGGTGGCTGTGGATCTCATTGGACCTCTGTCCACTCCCAGCCGCTCCGGGAAATGCTTCATACTAACGGTAGTGGACTATGCCACCCGGTACCCGGAGGCGGTAGCTTTGTCGTCCATTCGGGCCGACAAAGTGGCCACTGCCTTACTGGAGATTTTCTCCAGAGCGGGGTTTCCCAAGGAAATGCTCACCGACCGAGGGACCCAGTTCATGTCGCAGCTGATGGAGTCTCTCTGTAAGCAGGTACAGGTGCAACATCTGGTGGCCAGCCCGTATCACCCACAGACCAATGGCTTGTGTGAGCGGTTCAATGGCACCTTAAAGCAGATGCTGAAGATGTTGGTCGACTCCCACGGGAGAGACTGGGAGCGGTATCTCCCACACCTGCTGTTTGCCTACCGGGAGGTTCCACAGGCCTCAACGGGGTTCTCCCCTTTGAGCTCCTGTACGGGCGACGTGTACGGGGGCCCCTTGCTCTGGTGAAGGAAGCATGGGAAGGGGATTTTGCCACCCCTGGAGTGTCGGTCATTGAGTATGTCGTGCGCTTCCGGGACCGAATGATGGCCTTGACGCGGCTGGTGCATGACAATATGGCCCAAGCTCAGGCTGACCAGAAGCGATGGTACGACCAGAATGCTTGTGAGCGGACCTACCAGGTGGGTCAAAAGGTGTGGGTACTGGTCCCCGTACCCCAAAACAAGCTTCAGGCGGCCTGGGAGGGTCCATACCTCGTGCACGAGCAGCTCAACGCCGTCACCTACCTGGTCACCCTGGACCACGCCCGTGGAAGGAGGAAGGCCTTCCATGTGAACATGATGAAGGCCCATCATGAGCGGGAGGCTTATGCTCACCCAGTGTGCAACCTTCCAGAGGAAGGAGAGGCAGAAACCCTCCTCGATCTGCTCACCCAAGCCAAGGCGGGTGGATCCATCGAGGATGTGGGGGTTGGCCACCAGCTCTCAGAGGACCAACGTTCCCAGCTGGGGGCCACCCTGCACCCCTTTCGGGGGCTGTTCAGCAGCCTGCCCGGAAGGAATGAGGCAGCAGTTCATGACGTGGACACTGGCAACCACCCCCCAATCCGGCGTTCAGCATATCGGGTCTCTCTTGAGGTGCAGCAACAGATGCGCCAAGAGATAGACGAGATGCTGAGGCTGGGGGTGATCCAAGCGTCCAACAGCGCGTGGGCTTCGCCTGTAGTCCTCGTCCCAAAAAAGGACCGAACTACGCGGTTCTGCGTGGACTACAGGGGGCTCAACGCTGTGACGGTCACCGATGCGTACCCAATGCCGCGCATCGATGACCTGCTCGACCAGCTGGCCGGGGCCAAGTACCTGACCATCATGGATCTGAGCAGGGGGTATTGGCAGATTCTCCTGACCCCTAGGGCACGGGAACGCTCTGCCTTTATCACCCCATTCGGACTATACGAGTCCACGGTGATGCCCTTCGGCATGAAGAATGCCCCTGCCACTTTTCAGCGGATGGTCAACACGCTGCTCGAGGGACTGGAAGGGTATGCGACCGCGTACCTGGATGACATTGCCATCTTCAGTCCCACCTGGGAGGATCACCTAGAGCACCTGGCGCAGGTGCTCGGGCGGATCCAGCGAGCAGGCTTGACCATTAAGCCGGAAAAATGCCAGCTGGGTATGAGTGAGGTCCACTACCTGGGACACCGGGTAGGTGGGGGAGCTCTGAAGCCAGAGCCCGGGAAGGTGGATGCCATCGCATCCTGGCCCACCCCCAGGACCAAGAAGCAGGTGATGTCCTTTTTGGGTACTGCTGGGTACTATAGGAGGTTTGTTCCACACTATAGTGCCCTGGCCAAGCCCCTGACGGACCTCACCAAGAAAAGGCTGCCCGTCGCAGTCGACTGGACAGTCGCCTGCGAGACAGCTTTCCAGGCGCTCAAGACCGCCCTTTCTAGTTCTCCTGTACTACAGGCAGCCGACTTCACGCGGCCATTCTTAGTGCAGACCGACGCCAGCGACTTCGGCCTCGGTGCTGTGCTCAGCCAGGTTGACACTACGGGCCATGAACATCCCATTTTGTACCTGAGCAGGAAGCTCCTGCCGAGGGAAGTGGCCTATTCCACGATGGAGAAGGAATGTCTGGCAATTGTGTGGGCCCTGCAGCGTCTGCAGCCATACTTGTACGGACGCCAATTCACCGTGGAAACAGACCACAACCCCCTCAGCTGGTTACACACGGTCTCTGGGATGAATGGGAGGTTGCTACGCTGGAGCCTCGCTCTCCAACAGTACCATTTCACCATTCGCCACAAAAAGGGCAGTGACCATGGTAACGCTGATGGGTTGTCTCGGCAAGGAGAGGGTGCGGTAGGGCGCACGGGGGAACACAGGAATGTGATACCCCCTAGCGCCCTCAAAAGCAGGGAGGTGTAAGGAAAAGGTTGTCGCCATTTTGTATAGGGCCTGTACCAGCCTCCATTTTGTCAGTTCACACAGCCACAGACTTTTAGCTACACATTGCCTATTAGCATATCCAGTACGACAGGTTTTGATGTCCACTAGGAATCAATAGGCCTTTACATGCTAATTAGTCTAGGCCAGTGACTGAATGAGATGGTCAGTCGTATGGTAAATAGCCCAAGCTCAGGCATTGTTTCCTGCTCCATATGAATTGCAGGCCAATTAATATGCGTGCTTCAAAGCAATGGGGATGGGCCTAGCAGGTTTAAGAACTAGCCATGACCAGGCTACTGGTCTCATTCCATTTCACACACAGAAGCCAACAAGATGGTCTAGGAAAGACCAAGGGACTATTCAGGAACTGAAGACTGTACCTGGGAATGGCAGAGCCAAGGCCTTCCCATGACCATAATACCCGGTAATATTGATCCATAGCTTATACCTTTAAGCCTTGTACATTTTTGTTGTATTTTTACTCTGACTGCCATTCCATTGTAGTTACGTTGTATAGCTTTACTGTATATTTCTGTAATTATCTAGTGCGCCCTTAAGGCAAATTAAACCATAAAATTAATCTTGGGCTGATGCTTTTACTCTGATCACGAATCTTAGAATACCCAGTGGGTAGCAGGACACCTTCCCCGGCGGCCATTTGCTCTAGGTGCAGTTCTCTTACTGACCTGAAAGACAAAGGGGGGCCGGAGAGCTGTACCTGTGGAGTTACGTCCCATTGGTGACGTGGGAGGAAAGGGATCGTCCGTCACATTTGGTAGCGGCGGTGGTATCAGAAGCTGTGATACCCGGGCTACCGTGTGGCGGCCGGCTGAGTTCCTCACACCCTAGCCCTAACCTTAATGGAAAAATTGAAAAAATACATTTTTCTTATTTTATTATTTTTACCTAACTAAGGGGGTGATAAAAGGGGGTTTGATTTACAATTTTTTTTTGTTTTGATCACTGTGATAGGGTCTATCACAGTGATCAAAATGAACCAATAGGAGAAATCTCCTATTGTTGCAGGGTGCCGACTGGCAGATCTCGGCGCACGCACTGGGCATGCGCGCTCTATTTTTTTCCCGGAAAAAGATGCTGAAGGTCGAGGGACACAGCAAGGAGGGACCTGGCAACATTGCAGGTACCAGGGGGTCTCGGGGGGGCCTCATTTCTCCTCTAATGTACTAGATCATATTAGAGTAGAGAGAAATAAATAGGAAATCTGACTTTTCTTTGCAGTCGCCGTTATTCCGTGAAAAACGGTGATCGCAACACTCGGGTTGGTAAAAAACCGATCCAAGTCGTGTTCTCCAGGGTCACCGCTAACCACGGTTGCCAAGACCACAGAGATTTTCTGACGCTAGGGGCACTATAACCTTATTTCTCAGTGCCGTTAAAAAGGGAAAAGTACCCTTAACTGCCACTGTTAAAAGGTGTCTCGACGGTCGTTAAAGGGTTAAACTAGGAGTGAATGAGAAATACAGCAGTGGTGACGTGTTTCTATTACACTTTCCCTCTAATTTTTCCACTCCTGGTTTTGGCTTGCAAATACTGATGTAAAATACTGACCAAATACTGAACATGAAAATGTAGCCTAAAGGGGCTGTCTCAGAAAAGCGACCCTTTTCTAAAAACAAGACATTGAAAAGATTAGCAAAACAAAAATTTTACCAGCAGCTCCGTCTGTGACAGCCTGATATGCAGGGCACATGGACAGGTGAAAATTCCTTTATCTTATTGGCAGTAATTTCTTTATTAAAGTTGCTTAATATGTACATTCTCCAAGAATCTAAGTAAAATTATTAATTATTTTTATTCCCAACATGCCTTATTCTGGACAAGATTAAATATTCTTTCTACAGAAGCTTTTATCAGCTAGGGGACAAATAAGGTGAGTATAGCCTTTTCTTTCTTCCAACCAATTTGATTGTTTTGTCTCTGCAGACAACCCTTTAATTCCAGAAACTTTAAAAGTATATAAATATATATGTGTTTTCACTTATGTGCAATCTATTATCTTCCTAATGCAATATTGAGGCTGAATTTAATTCTTAGATTAGTGAAAGCTGCAATAGTTTCATAAATAAGGAAAAGATGGAGACTAAAGTATGTGACACAATGGATAAAAATAGCAGTACCAAAAATGACCAACATGTGGCAGTATAGAACTCTTTCACTTCTAGTATACACGTAGCATTGCGATTTAATTTTGACTTGTTGCTTCATGCCCGAGATAGTATATGATTAATGTACATGTTATTTACATGTATATTTGTATATAAATGTATATGTGTTAAGGGATGGGCACACACAGAAGAGGGCCCCTGTGAAAAAATATATGGGCTCTTTGCAAACAATTGTTCATCATAATACACACTCTTATGTGTCTGTAGCAGAAGTTACCTGCTGATTTTAGAGGTGGTAGTTGGCCCCCTATATCGGACCCAAGTGCAGCTGCACAGGTTGCACCAATGCTATGTCCAGGGGCGTCAAGGGGGTAAATAGCAGTAAGCAAAAGTGTTTGCCCCTTCCTGATTTCCTATTATTTTGTATCTTTGTCACAGTTAAATGTTTTAGCTCACCAAACAAATTTAAATATTAGACAAATATAACACAAGTAAACACAAAATGCTGTATTTAAATGAAGGGGTTTTTTACTAAGGGAAAAAGAAATGCAAACCTACAGGGCCCTGTGTGAAAAAGTGATTTCCCCTAAACCTAATAACTGGTTTAGCCTCTCTTAGCAGCAACAACTGCAATCAAGGTTTGATATAACTGCCAATGAGTCTTTTACAGTCCTCTGGAGGAATTTAAGCCCACTCATTTTTGCAGAATTGTTGTAATTCAGCCACATTGGAGGGTTTCCGTGAATGAACCACCTTTTTAAGGTCATGCCACTGCATCTCAATCATATTAAGGTTAGGAGTTTGACTAGGCCACTACAAAGTCTTAATTTTGTTTTTCTTATGCAATAATTCAGAGGTGGACTTGCTGTTGTGTTTTGGATCATTGTCCTGCTGCATAACCCAAGTGTGCTTTAACTTGAGGTCACGAACAGATGGCCTTACATTCTCCTTCAGGATTTTTTCGTAGACAGTAGAATTCATGGCTCCATTTACCACAGCAAGTCTTCCAGGTCCCGAAGCAGTAAAACGGACCCAGGCCATCACACTAACACTATCACATTTTACTGTGGATATGTTCTTTTTCTGAAATGCTGTGTTACGTCTACACCAGATATAATAGGACATATGCTCATTTTGCTCACCAGTGGTTTGAGTCTTGGAACTCTGCTTTGCAGTCCATTTTTGCTCAGTCTCTTTCTTATGGTGGAGTCATGAACACTGATCTTAACTGAGGCAAGTGAAGCCTGCGGTTCTTTGGATGTTGTTTTGGGTCTTTTGTGACCTCTTGGATAAGTCGTCACTGTGGTCTTGGGTAATTTTGGTCGCCCGGCCACTCCTGGGATGGTTCACCACTTTTCCATGTTTTTGTCATTTATGGATAATGGGTCGCTGTGGTTCGCTGGTGCCCCAAAGCTTTAGAAATGTCTTTAGAACCTTTTTCAGACTGATGAATCTCAATTATTTTGTTTCTTATTTGTTCCAGAATTTCTTTGGATCGTGGCATGATGTCTAGCTTTTGAGGAACTTCTTGTCTACTTCACTTTGTCAGGCAGGTCCTATTTAAGTAATTTCTTGATTGAGAACAGGTGTGGCAGTAATCAGTCCTTGGTGTGGCTAGGGAATTTGAACTCAGCTCACAAAGATGTGATAAACCACAGTTAATTTATGTTGTAAGGGGGACAATCACTTTTTCTTACAGGGCCTTGTATGTTTGGATTACTTTTTCCCTTAATAATAAAGACCTTCATTTAAAAACTACATTTTGTGATTACTTGTGTTATATTTGTCTAATATTTTAAATTGGTTGGCGATCTGTCT
This sequence comes from Oophaga sylvatica, assembly GCA_033576555.1. Lineage (NCBI taxonomy): Eukaryota > Metazoa > Chordata > Amphibia > Anura > Dendrobatidae > Oophaga > Oophaga sylvatica. The sequence continues at coordinate 375,240,138 of JARQOD010000004.1, read as the reverse complement.
AACAAACATGCAAAAGAATAGTAAATCAGGAAGGGGAACACTTTTTTACACAACTGTATATACTAGGATGGAGGACATATATCAGTATGAGCTGAGAATAGGGGACATATATACCATAATAGGCCCAGGATGTTGGACATATATACCAGGATGGGCCCAGGACAGAGGACATATATACCAGGAAGGGTCCAGCATAGAAGACATATATACCAGGATTATGAGCATATACACCAGGATGGGGCCATGATGCGGGACATATATACAGTACATGGTGAGGCCGGGATGGGGGGAAATGTATACCAGATGGGGGTCATATATAACAGGATGGGCCCAGGATGGCAAAATGTGTACCAGGACAAGGGACATAGGCTAGTTTCACACTAGCATTCGGCATGGCTGCGGAGGGCGCATACTTCCTCCGATAAGCCCCGCCCACTGCCGCACCTCTTCCGTTCTGTTCAGCTCCGCCTACGTCTGCATGCGTCCTGCGTACCTATCTTTAACATTGGGTGCGCAGGGCATGCGGCTGTATGCGGATGCGTTTCCATGCATCGTTTTGACGTTGCGCAGACCGCAGCAAAATGCAACATGTTGCGTTCAACGAAGTTCGGCACAGCGTCAAAACGATACATGCGGACGCATCCACATATATTCGCATGGCCTGCTTACCCAATGCTAAAGATAGGTACGCAGGATGCATGCAGACGTTGGCGGAGCTGAATGGAAGAGGTGCAGCCGTGGGCGGGGCTTAAAGGAGGAAGTATGCAGCCCTGCGCAGCCCTGCTGAACGCTAGTGTGAAACTAGCCATATAAACCAGCATGGGTACATATAAACCGGAATGGGCCCAAAATGCTGGACATGTATAGCAGGATGCTGGACATACATACCAGGAAGGTTCCACGATGAAGGACATATATACTGGGATGGGATTCGTATACTGTATACCAGGAGGGGCCCCGGATAGGGGACATTAGTACAGAATGGTGGACATTGCTACATATTGGTGGAGGGCAGGGGTGAACATTGAAATCATGGGGCCCCACAGCAAAACTCTGAATGGGGCCCACCCAAAAAAAATTCACCGCTGGGCTAAGCTCACCGTCTTTCATCTCCACACAGCCTCAGCTCCTCACACTCCACTTCCATCACCCCATCATTGCCCTTTCCACCATCATTGTCCTTTCCCCACAACCGCATCATTGCTCATTCCGCCACTTCTATCATTTCCTCCTCCCAGCACCTCCATTACTGCCCTTTCCACCACGACCATCATTGTCCTTTCCACCACCCATCATTGCCCATTCCACCACCTCCATCATTGCTTTCTCCCACTCCAGCCCCATCATTGTCCTTTCCACCACCTCCATTAGTGCTTTCTCCGCTACCTCCATCATTTCCCTTTTCACCACCTCCATCATTGCTTTCTCCCCCAACACCCCCATCATTGTCCTCTCCCCCAACATCCCCATCATTGCCTTCTTCCACACCACCTCCATCATTGCCTCATTCCCCACCACCCCCATCATTGTCCTTTCCACTGCCACCATCATTGCCTTCTTCCCCACCATCCTCATCATTGCCCATTCCACCACCTCCATTTCCTCCTCCCCCACCATCCCCATGATTGCCTTTTCTCCCACCCCCATCATTGCCCATTCCACCACCTCCATCATTTCCTCCTCCCCATCACCCCATTATTGCCCTTTTGACCACCAACATCATTGTCCTTTTCCCCAACTCCATCATTGCCTTCTCCCCACCACCACCATCATTGCCCTTTCCACCACCCATCATTGCTTTCTCCCCACCACCCCATAATTGCCCTCTCTGTCTCCCCATCATTATCGTCTCCCCATCATTATCTTCTCCCCATCACCCCCGTCATTGCCCTCTCCTCCACCTACACACACAGACGCACACAGCACCATTCACCTCTCTGCACATTCCCCCACAGCGCTATGCACGCACTCACACACACACACACACACACCACCACTCATTTCTACACACACACACACACACACCACCACTCATCTCCACACACACACACACACACACACACTGTACAAACACACACACAGCAGACAGCACCTCTCACCTCTCCACACGCTCTCCCACAGCCACAGCATCACCTTCGGCGGTAGCTTCCTCTCACTGGCACAGTGGCAGCGGCGCTGAATGATGATGTCATCCAGCCGTGCCGCTGACTGATGTGTAAGAGAGTGGAAGCGCGGGCAGGAAGCAGGACGGATCGCTGCAGCTCCGCTTCCATTTTCTCTTGTAGGCAGTGGAGCTGCAGTGATCTCTCCCTGCCCGCCGCACATGAGGGCAATCTGGCCAGGGGCCCCCTGAGCTTCGGGGCCGGATAAGTAGGCCAGATTGTCCTCATTATTAGCCGCCCTGTAGGGGCCTCCCGGAGCCTCTGGACCCCGATGCAGCCACACCGCCACAGCTGTTGCGGTCCTACTCAAGCGGGCCCCCTCACCCCTTGGGGCCCCATAGCAGTTGCATGGCCTGTCGCCATGGCGGTATGCCACTGGTGGAGGAGGGGCAACGCATATGTCCTTATAGGATTTAGAATGCTACAAGTGCCCATGCATCTGACTAACGTGCAGAGACGAGACCACATCCATTGGATTCTAGTTACACCACTGGCTATGTCCACCACTGAAATGCATAGGTAAAAGGTGTGCTACCAGATTGATTGTTTTTTATACTTGGTTTCAAAAGATGGCATATTTCAAATAAAGTTAAGATCACTGTTTATTTTTTCACCACACTACTACTTACTCCAGACAGTCAGGAACACAGCGTCCTTCATGTAAAAAGAGGTTTTCCTCTTTAGTGTTACATTTCAGGCAGTTTTCACTGCTACCTGCACAACTTTCACAGGTCACTGAACACTTTTCACATGTTTGAGTGAATGGATCACCAAAGAATCCCTGTGGACAGGTTTGCACACATTGATTTTCTTCATCCAGATAATAACCTAGAATACATATGATGCATGTGTTATTTTCCCAGCAAGGTCACACTGTATAGGGCGATTCTGATTAATGACATCATTTAGAGTTACCGTCATTGCACATGCATACCATGCAAGAAGGCCATACAAGTTGTTGAGATTTAGGTGACCACAATACAGTATGTTAAAGTGAAAAATGACTTTAAATCTCAATATATATGTCCCTAGAATGTTCTAGAAATTGTACAGAATGTGTTTATAATGGCTACTATATGACCCAGCTTAACCAAACACAAACCAATAGACAGTGCTTAGTTCTATGGCACTACTAAGTAATACATTTAGTGTTCGTAAGTTTACTTTATCAGAACTCAGAGTCACGTGAAAAACCTCACTGTCATGAATCTCAATCGTCCACTATTTTTTTCAAAGGTAGAAATAGCGGTTATCAAAGACGTACTTACAGTACATTTCAAATCTATGTCAAATCTATGAGAATATGTTAATGCTCACAAAACGCACAACTGGAAGATGTCTATCTGGATCTCAGAGTAAGAGCTTGCTCACACTAGCAGATAACAAGGCCAAGTGATATCTGATGTTTTATTGGATAGCATTCTGCCCAGTGTTATATTATGGCGCAGTGCAGATCTGCGATTCTTTTCTCATGCCAATTTGACATGAGAAAACAATCGCAGTATGCTACAAGTGCATCCAATAATCAGATCACAGGCACCCATACAAGTCTATAGGAGCGTGGGAAATAGACTGCACTTGGATGTCATCCTAGTGCAGTCCGATTGCCTTGGACACAGATAATGGAGAAGATGGAGAAATTAAGTTCTCTGTCTTCTCCCCATGCGAGAGAATTGGATCACACCAAGGTGACTCTCGGCTCAAACTCTGACACAGTTTGATCCGAGTGACATTAGCATAGTTAGCCCAATTCTCTCACATTAGAGAGTCGACAGCCATGTGAGCGAGCCCTAAGGGGTACAAGTGCTTTTATGTATGAGTATTTTATTTCTCCACGTACGAGTAAATATCTTCCACTTACAAATGTAATAAGGTAAAATGATCCTGACACACATGGCAATTGGAATAGAGAAGATGGCTATACAATACCAGAATGGCAGGAGAAGCAATCTTGTGCTTGTGGGCCAAAGCAACTCTGACAGGACCGGTCACAGGCATAGCACTTACTGTCTGCCACTTAAGAATAAAATTGTAATTATTATATAGTTTATTGATATATTACAATGCATTCATTTAATTGAAACAACGGATTATGTCCTATAGATTGTTTGTATGATCTAGCTAAATAGTAAATTTTGTAGACAGAAGAAACAGGGCAAGGAGTCTTCCAGCTATTACAAATAAATACTTTTATTCTCACATAATTAAAAATAAATTCAACGACATGTATAAAAAAAAAATGGGAGGATATAGCTTATAAATGTTCTCAATACAATGACTAGACAAACGATCTGTGACCAAAGAGGCTGGGCCAATAATACACTTAGCAGAGCCATTCAAAATGTTCATAGAATAAAGTGCTTTAAGATCATTAAGACCAATTACACATACTGTATCTCGATCATAACACGAGTATCATTATACGAGTATCATTATGTATGTGTTTGCCTCAGGCTACTTTCACACTTCAGGTTTTTTCCGACAGGCAGGATCGGCTATTTTTAGTCAAACCGGATCCAGCGAAACTGCTAACTGAACCGTTTTTTTCTCATTGACTTGTATTAGTGCCGGATTGCGCCACATGGCCTCCCGTTTCTTCCGTTTTTGCCGGATCTGTCTGGAAAAAACATCTCCAGTAACGTTTTTTGTCTGCAGTGAAAAAACGACAGCGCCGGATGCAGCGCTTCTGGCTTTTTGCTACAATGGAAGTCTATGGGCGCCGGAATGCACCGGATCCAGAAAAAGACGGATCCGGTAACCGAATCCAGTTTTTAAGTCTGAGCATGCTCAGATCCAATTGGCCAGCCCCTAGGAAACTTATATAAACAATGCCAGTGAGGCCCTCATGCATTTACCAGCCAGCCACAGAGCGGCCACAGAGCAGCCACAGAAACCTGCCAGCCAGACAGCTACAGCCAGCCAGCGGCAGACATGTCTTCTTTATGGAGCCCTCCCCCACGTCGGCAGCATTGTGAGGTAAATAACTTTTTTTGTTTTTGTTTTTAATGATGTTCCTTTTTTTTGGCCATGTTTACTATATATCTATATCTATACCTATATCTTTATCTACCATATCTACTATACTGTATATATATATATATATATATATATATATATATATATATAAATTAATCTATCATTTTTGCATACCAGGAAGCTGCAGCAGCAGAAGAGGTGCTTCCAGAAGAAGACCGAAGGGGTGGAGAGATACCCGGAGTGGGCTCGCAATTGGTAAGTTTCTTGCATGCATCGCAGAACCACATCATCACACTACACACAACACATAAAGAACAGATTATTACAGACATCACACTGCACACAACACATAAAAACTGATCATTACAGACATAACACTGCACACAACAAATATGACTACATCCATAATTTTTATTTTTTTATTTTTTATATGTCTTCTGATTCTGGTGCTCTATCCAGAGGTCCTCAAAGAGCCTCCCAGGGTCGTTGGCGTGAGCGGCAGGGCGGTCGCCATTGGGTAAGTATCTTTTTGGGTTTTTTTATTTTTATTTTTTCTACTTTTTGTTGTTGATTTGAGTCTAATGTTTTTGTTTTTTGTTTTTCTTAACAGGCTTCACAGCATGCTCCTGACTCGGGCGGTGAGGAGGCCGGGCTAGAGATCGACCTCCTCATCGATCTGATCTGAGAGCGGAGCCGCTGTGGAACATGGGGGACCGCCGCCATGCAGATATCGTTGTGACCTGTCACCTCTATGAGCAAGTATGCCAACAACTTGTGGACAACTGGGAGGACCTTTATGTTCAGGCCCAGATTCAAGCGTGTAAGTATACACAGTTCAGTTATGTTGCTGGATGTAAAGTGTTGTATGCTAACCAATTTGTGCTTTCACTTTTCAGGCGATAGAATTGTCAAGCGGTGGCGATCAATCAGGGATCGCTTTAAGATAGAGTTCAACAAAGAGATGCGGGCCCCGAGTGGATCTGGAGGACGCAGGAGCAAGTACAAATATGCAAATGGCCTGTCGTTCCTCCGGTCAACAATGGTGAGCAGAAGGTAAATATTACCCATCCCATTTAATAAAAAATGTTTACATGTCTAACAATTTTTGGGGGTTTCAGCCAGGGCTATGCAATATCAATATATTAATTATATATTTTTCTCTTTATTCCACAGCACCATCAGCAGCACTTGGGAGCGTGCACAGCTGAATCCTTCTAGGGCGATCCCTCAGGAGTCCGCCATCGAGGGACACTTCGACATTCCTGGCCCATCTGCACTTTCCCAGCCTTCCCTCACATCTGATTCCTCGGTCCTATCCACCAGCGCTGGAGCATCGTGGCCGACTGTGTTGCATGAATCTGCTGGTGAGGATATAGCTTAGGGGTCAGGAAAAGAGCTCTGCGCCAGAGTTCTTGCATCTGAATGCATCCTTCCAGAACTGTCTGAAACTGTTGTCTGAGCAAATGAGCGCAGGATTTAATTTGCTCAACAACAGTATTCTTGAGTTGCGCACACTCCTGGTTAGGATGCATTCAGATGCAAGTAAATCTCCAAACCACATATTTTTCCAGTCAGTACTTGAGCGCATGGATAAGCTATCTCCTGACCAGCAGATGCATGTAATGCAACTGTGCCAGTCTGCTCTAGCGCATGTTAGCTCCCAAGCCCCTCCACCCACCCCGGTAGTTCCTCCCACATCTGACCCCCCTTCAGCCACTGTCCCTCCTCCCCCTCCTATGCAATACCAACATCCTGCCCCTTACCAGCATCCTGCCCCGTACCAGCATCCTGCCCCGTACCAACATCCTGCCCCGTACCAACATACCGCCCCGTACCACTTCCCAACCACATCATCAGCGCCTCCACTCCCTGCCCACTACCACCAGTCTCCTTCAACACCCATCATGCCCCAAATACAACCCTCTTCTCCACCCACCACCTCTTCTGCCTCCCAATCCATCGACTCCACCCTCAAACTTTCCAAATTCCCAATACTACTCCCGGTTTCATGTCCACCCGTTCTCTTTTTTCTCCACCCCGTCACCTGTTTTACCTATTGATCCTTCCCCACCACCATCACATTCCTCTCTCCACACTCCCAATGTCGAAGTGTCCCAATCTGACAGCCCATCCAGCATTATCTCCACCCCACACTATGTAAATTTATAACTTTATTTTTAATAATTTGTTAATAAAAAAACATTTTATTGGTTAAAAATTTTGTCTTTCATTTTTATATAAGGTTTATAAGGTTAAATACGTTGGTTAAAAGAAGTAAAATACTGTGGGTAAAGAAGATAAAATACTTTGGGTATAAAAACAGCAAGGTACACAACTTTGCGTAAAGAAGGTAAAATACTTTGGGTAGTACACAACCAGGTACACAACTTGGGTAAAGAAGGTAAAATGCTTTGGGTAATACACAACCAGGTACACAACTTGGGTAAAGAAGGTAAAATACTTTGGGTAATACACAACCAGGTACACAACTTGGGTAAACAAGGTAAAATACTTTGGAAACAGAAGGTCAATGACTTTTGGTTACAAGGTCCAAGAGAAATTTTTCAAACTCTCTCATCCTGCCAGTCTACTCTTCCTGAGGTGAAATAAAGTATTCAGCAAATTTGTCCCTCATTCTGGAAACTGACACAGAACTTCAATACGTAATGTTGTGATAATCATGAAAGGTGGTTTCTTCAGAGTGATCATCAATGGAAATCTGCTCCTTGCATAAAATAAAATTGTGCAGGACCACGCAAGCTTTCACCACTTCGTCCACAGTTTCAGTCTTCAGTTTGATAGCGGTCAATAGAACACGCCATTTGGCTGTCAGAATCCCAAAAGTGCACTTCACCATTCTTCGTGCTCATGTGAAGCGGTAATTAAAAATTATTTTAGTTGGCGTCAATCCACTACTGGAGTATGGTTTCAGCAGGTGTTCTGATAGCTGGAAGGCTTCATCCCCAACTGTTATGTTTTGGTAACTGAGGAGAAATAGCAAAAAATAGCAAAAGCGATAATACACCAGAGAGGCTGGAACCTATTGGATTGCAGTAACCTGAACTAACCACACAACTAGAAGTAGCCGTGGAGCGTACCTACGGTGATCCTAGACGCCTCATCACAGCCTGAGAGATAACTACACCTAAAGGCAGAAAGATGAAAGCTATCTGCCCCGGAGCAGATCCCCAAAGAAATAAGGAAGCCCCAAGCATGTAATGGCGGTTAGACAAGAAGAAAACACGGACACAGACAGAAAATAGAATGAGCAAATGCAGGGGCCCAATCTGTCTAGACAGAAAAGTACAGGAAAGAATTCTGACTGCAATCCAACAAAACCCTAACAAAAATACCAACACTTCTGATTGCCAAAAAACCTGAGATCACACGATCTCATCCACCTAAAACAGATCTCTGGTGTAACAAAACGCTATTTAGCAAATAAAAAGTAACAGAGGAGCAAAGCAAAGTGCAGACACAAGCGGAGCACAATTGCAGCTCCAGACCCCCAAAAGGGACAGGCTGCAGTCCACTGCAAGCAGCAAACCAGCAGAGAAAATCAAACAGAGGAAAAAAAACAGCAAACACTTATCTGAATGAGAGCAGGGAAACTAGCAGTGCTTCAAGCAAGACCAGAAGGAACAATTAATAACCGGAAGGCTGCTGGGAACTCAGGCCGCTTATATCCTAACATTCAGCGCCAGCTGAAGGCCATTCAGTAATCAGTTCATTACCCTCAGCAACCACCGGAGGGAGCCCCAGCTCAGAAGCCGCCTCCAGCATATTCACAACAGTACCCCCCCTTGAGGAGGGGTCACTGTACCCTCACCTGCACAACCAGGTCGATCAGGATGAGCTCGATGATAGGCACGGATAAGTCTCCCAGCATGAATGTCCGAAGCAAACACCCAAGAATTGTCCTCCTGACCATAACCTCTCCATTTAACCAAATACTGGAGTTTCCGTCTAGCAAAACGAGAATCCAATATTTTCTCAACCACATATTCCAAATTGCCCTCAACCAAAACAGGGTCGGGAGGCGCAGCCATAGGAACCACTGGTTCGACAAACCTCTTCAATAAGGACTTGTGGAACACGTTATGGATCTTAAATGTCCCTGGAAGAAGCAAACGGAAGGAAACCGGATTAATAATTTCCATGATCTTATAAGGTCCAATGAACCTCGGCTTAAATTTAGGAGATGCAACCTTCATAGGATATTCCTTGAGGACAACCAAACCAAGTCCCCCACTTTAAAACGAGGACCATCAGTCCTATGCCAGTTGGCAAACCGCTGGGCCTTATCCAGACAGAGAGACAACCTCTCCACCACCTGGTCCCAAAACTGCTGCATACGCTCCACCATAGAGTCAACCCCTGGACAGACAGAAGCCTCCGCCTGTCCTGAAGAAAATCGAGGGTGAAACTCGGAATTGCAGAAAAATGGAGACATTAAGGTGGCAGAGCTAGCTCTATTATTAAGAGCAAACTCAGCCAAAGGCAAAAAATAGACCCAGTCATCTTGATCAGCAGACACAAAACATCTCAAATAAGTCTCCAAGGTCTGGTTTGTTCTCTCGGTTTGTCCACTGGTCTGAGGGTGAAATGCAGAGGAGAAAGACAACTGAACACCAAGTTTAGAACAAAATGTCCTCCAAAATCTGGAAACAAACTGGACTCCTCTGTCAGACACAATGTTCTCCGGAATGCCATGTAACCGAACCACATGCTGAAAGAATAAAGGCACCAATTCGGAGGAGGAAGGCAACTTAGGTAATGGCACAAGATGTATCATCTTGGAAAACCTATCACAGATTACCCAGATAACGGTCATTCTCTGAGAGACAGGAAGGTCGGAAATAAAATCCATAGAAATATGGGTCCATGGCCTCTTGGGTACAGGTAATGGCATTAACAAACCACTAGAACAAGAGCAAGGCTTGGAAGAGAGCAAGTCCCACAGGACTGCACAAAGTCCCTGACGTCACGAGACAAAGTAGGCCACCAAAAGGAGCGACTCACCATTGGTCTCAGGTATCAAAAATCCCGGGATGACCAGCCAACGCGGAACAATGAATCTCAGACATCACACTCTTTTTCCAATGGTCTGGAACAAACAACTTCCCAACAGGGCAGCGCTCAGGTTTATCCTCCTGACACCCTTCCAGAGCCAGTCTCAAATTGGGCGAAATTGCAGAAAGAACCACACCCTCTTTCAAAATAACAGCAGGATCAGATAACTCAGGAGAATCTGCAAAGAAACTCCTCGAGAGGGCATCTGCCTTGACATCCTTAGTGCCAAGAAGAAAAGAAACCACAAAATTAAAATGTGTGAAAAACAAGGCCCACCTGGCCTGTATAGGATTAAGTCGCTTGGCTGATTCGAGATAAACCAGGTTCTTATGGTCCGTGAGGACCACCACCTGATGTTTGGCTCCTTCCAGCCAATGTCTCCACTCTTCAAAGGCCCACTTCATGGCCAATAACTCTCGATTACCCACGTCATAATTACGTTCAGTTGGAGAAAATTTTCGAGAGAAAATGACACAAGGGTTACTCTTAGAGGTCTCTGGATCCCTTTGGGACAAAACTGCACCTGCCCCAATCTCAGAGGCATCAACCTCCACCTGAAATGGCAGAGAAACATCAGGCTGCCGTAGAACAGGAGCAGAAATGAATCTCTGCTTAAGTTCCTGAAACGCAGAAACTGCCTCAGGAGGCCAATTCACCAACATCGAAACCCTTTTTGGTCAAATCAGTCAATGGTTTAACAATACCAGAGAAATTACCAATAAATTTATGATAAAAATTGGCAAAACCCAAAAATCTCTGAAGAGCCTTCAATGAAGTAGGTTGAACCCAATCACAGATGGCCTGAACCTTGACCGGGTCCATTTCAATAACAGACGGAGACAAAATGAATCCCAGAAATGAGACCTTCTGTACGCCAAAAAGACACTTTGATCCCTTCACATACAGTGCATTCTCTCTCAAAATCTGGAACACAGTCCGAACATGTTTCACATGAGAGTCCCAGTCATTGGAAAAAATCAAGATATCATCCAAATAAACAATCAGAAATTTATCCACAATATCCCTGAAAATATCATTCATGAAGGATTGGAAGACGGAAGGGGCATTAGTAAGCCCAAAAGGCATCACTAGGTACTCAAAATGCCCCGTCTTCCATTCATCCCCGTGCTTAATGCGAATAAGGTTATACGCCCCCCTGAGGTCAAGCTTGGTAAACCAACTAGCACTTTTCACTCTGGAAAATAGGTCAGAAATCAAAGGTAATGGATATTGATATTTAACAGTGATCTTATTCAGGAGGCGATAATCAATACACGGCCTCAATGAACCGTCCTTTTTGGCCACATAGAAAAAAACGGCGCCCAAGGGTGAAGAGGATGGTCTGATATGACCCTTCTCCAATGACTCCTTGATATAAGATCGCATAGTATCGTGTTCAGGTACAGATAAATTAAAAAGGCGACCTTTAGGAAATTTACCACCAGGCACTAATTCAATAGCGCAATCATAGCTCCTGTGAGGGGGCAAGGATGCAGATTTACTTTCACTAAACACATCAGCAAAAATCAGTCAAAAAGTCAGGGACATCCTGAGACTGGGGAGAGGCAGAAAAAACAGGAGTGTCAGTCTTAACACATTGGCAGCCCCAACTGGTCACAGACACAGATTTCCAATCCAAAACAGGATTATGAGACTGTAACCAAGGGAAAACCTAGTACAATAATGTCATGCAGATTATGCAACACCAGAAATTTGCAACTCTCCTGATGATCTGTTCAACCCTCATTATCACCTGAGTAGAAAACTGGGGTTTATTCTCCGCCAAAGGGTAGAATCAATGCCCAGTAGGGGAATAGACTTCAGCAGGGGTATCATGGGAAACCCACAACATTTGGCAAAGTCAAAATCCATCAGGTTAATAGCTGCTCCTGAATCAACAAAAGCCTGAGCAGAAAATGTGGACAGGGACAAATCAGGGTAACAGTCAACAGAAAGTTAGTCCGAACATTACCCAAGACAACTGAGCGTGCAAAAGGTCTTCCCCGCTTAGGGCAGACAGAAATAGCATGGGAAGCGTCACCATAGTAGAAACATAACCCATTGCGCTTACGAAACTCATGACGCTGAGCCCCAGAAGTCACTCCATCACACTTCATGGGCTCAGGAGCTGGCTCACAAGGCAACACTATCTCACGCATACCTCTGCGTTCACGCAAACGTCTGTCAATTTGAATAGCCAAAGACATAGAATCATTGAGACCAGAGGGAACAGGGAATCCCACCATAACGTCCTTTACTTTTTCAGACAGACCCTTTTGAAAAAGGGCTGCCAAAGCATCATCATTCCATTTGGTTAGGACTGCCCATTTTCAAAATTTCTGACAGTACAGCTCAGCGTCTTCACGACCCTGATTTAATGCCAACAAGATATTTTCAGCTTGATCAGTGACATTAGGTTCATCGTACAATAACCTCAGAGCCTGAAAAAATACATCAATATCATTCAAAACAGGATCCCAGGTGTCAGGGAAAAAGCCCAATCCTGAGGGTCGCCGCGCAACAGAGAGATGACAAATTGAACCTGCTGTGCCGCGTTCCCTGAGGACTTAGGCTTTAAGGCAAAAAACAACTTACAGTTATTTTTGAAATTCAGAAATTTAGACCGATCCCCCAAAAACAAATCTGGCATGGGGATCCTAGGTTCCACAACCGGCAACCCAGCAAAATAGGTAGCAATACTCCGAACCTCAGTGGCAAGCTGATCCACACGGCCAGACAACTGTGCCACTCCATTGAGAGAAAAAAAAAAATTCTCCTCAGCACCCAGAGAAAAGAGGGGGAAAAATGCAACAAACAGAGTTTCCTATTACTATTTTCACCTTCTGTGAGTACCATACAATTTTCAGTTTTTGGGCCGGTTATACTGTTATGTTTCGGTAACTGAGGAGAAATAGCAAAACATAGCAAAAGCGATAATACACCAGAGAGGCTGGAACCTATTGGATTGCAGTAACCTGAACTAACCACACAATTAGAAGTAGCCGTGGAGCGTACCTACGTGATCCTAGACGCCTCGTCACAGCCTGAGAGATAACTACATCTAAAGGCAGAAAGATGAAAGCTATCTGCCCCGGAGCAGATCCCCAAAGAAATAGAAGCCCCCAAACATGTAATGGCGGTTAGACAAGAAGAAAATACGGACACAGACAGAAAATAGAATGAGCAAATGCAGGGGCCCAATCTGTCTAGACAGAAAAGTACAGGAAAGAATTCTGACTGCAATCCAACAAAACCCTAACAAAAATACCAACACTTCTGATTGCCAAAAAAACCTGAGATCACACGATCTCATCCACCTAAAACAGATCTCATCACCTAAAACTTTATTCAGCAAATAAAAAGTAACAGAGGAGCAAAGCAAAAGTGCAGACACAAACGGAGCACAATTGCAGCGCCAGACCCCCAAAAGGGGACAGGCTGCAGTCCACTGCAAGCAGCAAACCAGCAGAGAAAATCAGAGGAAAAAAAACAGCAAACACTTATCTGAATGAGAGCAGGGAAACTAGCAGTGCTTCAAGCAAGACCAGAAGGAATAATTGATAACCGGCAAGGCTGCTGGAACTCAGGCCACTTATATCCTACCATTCAGTGCCAGCTGAAGGCCATTCAGTAATCAGTTCATTACCCTCAGCAACCACCGGAGGGAACCCCAGCTCAGAAGCCACCTCCAGCATATTCACAACACCCAACACAAACAAATGGCATTGGTGGCCCAGAGATTTCAGGCAGCGGTCTTGGGGGTGGAAATTGGAAGGTGTTTCCACAGAGATGACGCTCCATTGCAGACAATTTGAAAACTTGGGAATCATTGGAGCGGCCATAAGCCCCAATATCAACCGCTACAACTTTTATTCAGCGTCAGCGATGGCTATGAGCACAATGGAGAAATATTTTTTATAGTTAAAATATTCCGATCCAGCAGGTTTGATGATGCAGATATGTTTCCCGTCCACTGCACCCAAGCAATTGGGAAACTGACAGATTTGTTGGAATTTATCTGCAATTTCCAGGCAACTCTCCGTTGTGGGATGTGGTATAAACTCGCCATGTAAAGAGTCCCACAATGCACGGCATGTGTGCTTCACAATTCCGGCGATGGTGGAAATCCGAAGTCTGAACTGGAAATGGAGTGATGAAAGGGATTCTCCAGTTGCAAGGAATCTGTGAAAAAAAGGGAAGCAGGAGTACAAAATAACAGCAATAACATTACAGTTATAAGTCAGCTTTAATAGTTGGAGATACAATAAAAATAATTATTTAAAACTACCAGCAACAACATTACAGTTAGTAGTGTGCTTTAAAAGGAGGAGATACAATAAAAATGGCTTACAGAAGAGTCACCATCAGACACTCCACCGGTGAAATGGAGAAGCGGCAATATGTGTCACTTCTTCTGATGAGGTGTCCAATTCGTTCCACCAATAAATCAAAGTTCTCCATTTGCATCCGAACATATGAGAAAAATTTCTCAGGGTTTCCTCGTAGCTCCATGTATAGTGTAGAATACACTCTCTCGCTCCTTCTCCAGAACAATCGCTTTCAAACGATTCACCTCAACAGTAAAATCCACAGTAATCTTCAGAATGTTTGCTATCACGCCTTCCATCTTCGCAAGCCACTTGCTCTTCTCTACAACCTGCACTTCTCCTCTACAACCTGTCAAAGATGGGCTGTAGGAACACTGTACATATAGGTTTTCAGTAGCCAATCACGTTTGGACGTTTTTAAAAAACCGAATCCGTCATAAAATGAATAAAAAAAACGGAAGAAACGGATGGAAAACTGATTAATCGGATCCGGATTTTTGCCGGATCCGCTAGACGGATCCGGCCAAAAAATGCATCGGTTTTCCACATTTTACGCCGGATCTATTGCTCCGGCGCGATGCCGGATCCTGCCTGTCAGAATAAACCTGATGTGTGAAAGTAGCATTACCCATCTTCTATTTGCCCAACTCTCACTTCCTCAGCTTATAACTTTTTACAAAGTTACTATAATTATATTATATGAAATAACCCCTGAAGAAGCTACAAACATGCAGAATGCACACTTGTGCCAAAGGCAGGTGAGAAGTGGGCAAACACAGGATGGATAAGGCTATTCCATACATTATGATGTTATGATGCAGACAGTTTTTACATCATGTTTACATTGAAGGAGTTGTCCACCTTGAGGAAAATTTTATTTTCTCACTTAACTCCTTAGTGACCAAGCCAATTTTTACCTTAATGACCAAGCAAATTTTACAATTCTTACCAGTGTCACTTTATGTGGTTATAACTTTGGAACGCTTCAATGAATCCCACTGAGTCTGAGATTGTTTTTCGTGACATAATATACTTCATGATAGTTATACAATTTATTAGAAATGGCTTGCGTTTATTTATGAAAAAAATGGAAATTTGGCAAAAATTTTGAAAATTTAGCAATTTTCAAGCATTTCATTTTTATGCCCTTAAATCAGAGTTATGTCACACAAAATAGTTAATAAATAACATTTCCTATATGTCTACTTTACATCTGCACAATTTTGGAAACACAATTTTTTTTTTTTAGGATGTGATAAAGGTTAGAAATTGACCAGCGATTTCCCATTTTTCCAACAAAATTTACAAAACCATTTTTTTAGTTACCACATCACATTTGAAGTGACTTTGAGGGGTCTATATGACAGAAAGTAACCAAAAGTGACACCATTATAAAATCTTCACTCCTCAAGGTGCTCAAAACCACATTCAAGATGTTTATTAACCCTTCAGTTGCTTCACGACAACTGAAGCAATGTCGAAGGAAAAAAAATTAACATTTCACTTTTTTCACAAAAAACTTACTTTAGACCCAAACTGTTTTATTTTCACAAAGGTAACAGGATAAAGTGTACCTCAAAATTTGTTGTGCAATTTCTCCTGAGCACGCCAATACCCCATATATGGAGGAACCCACTGTTTTTGCGCACAGCAGGGCTTGGAAGGGAAGGAGCAGAGATTGACTTTTTGAAAGCAAAATTGTCTGGAATCAAGAGCGGATGCCATGTCGCATTTGAAGAACCCCTGATGTGACTAAACAGTGGACACCAACCACAAGTGACACCATTTTGGAAACAATACCCCTTAAGCATTTTATCCAGGGATATAGAGAGCATTTTGAACTCACTGGTACGACACAGAAATTGATAACATTAGGTTGTCATATTGAATATGTGTCATGTGTGCATTGCCACGAAGATCGTCGCGGTTGCACATTTTGACTTCTCACAGCTGAGCTGCTGTTTCTTTGTGTTTGGCAGCTAGGGAGTTAATTCTGTCTGTGCTCGGTGCTGGGACTGGGTGCAGTTTCTCCCGGCTGCAATTGATTATTTGTTGATTGGTTTCCTTTAAATTCCTGGTTGTCTGCTTGGGGAGTTGCCAGTGAAACCTTCATGCAGACCACAGATAGGAATGAATCTGTATAGACTTTAGTTGTGAGCTCCTTAGTTGTTCTAAGCTCAACTTGGTTAGAGTTTATTTCCCAGACCATTTATGTTCCTTTGGTGTTTGAGTGTGTATGCAAGCGAGTGTTATCCTGTCTGTCTTATATGTCTAATCTGTGTATTTAGCTGAGATCAGCCCATATCCCTTTGGTGGTAGTCAGGATCCTTCTTAGGACTGATTACAGGGTTCAGGGTCTGATAGGAGACAGGGTTAGGTTGGAGACTTGGACCTCTGAACCATTATCAGTACCTCCAAGGTGAGGGATTAGTTAGGACCCCAGTTTAGGGTCAGGTTAGATCCCGGTCCACCTCTTTCCTGTTTCAGCTCATCAAGTCCTCAAGATTAACCCTGAGTTCAGCAGATATCGTGTCAGGTAAATCTATTCTATACTTACATGCTGATGTTGCTATACTAGTTGTTGTATAGAGTGTTGTTCCTGTATTAATAGTTTACTGACATTGTATACATATCATTAGACAGCGTGACATTTTCACTGGACCATAAAAATTATCTCCAGTTACCATGGATCCAGTAGCCCAGCTGGCTCTGCAGTTGCAGGGATTATCCATGGAGCTGACGGACATTAAGTCCAAAGTTTTGTCTCCCCTGGAGCAAACCAGAGTTGAACCTAAAGTAGCTCTCCCGGACAGGTTCACTGGTGGGCGAGACAAATCTTTCACCTTCTGGGAGGCATGTAAATTGTATTTTCGGCTTCGGCCTCGATCATCAGGGAGTGAGGAGCGAGAGAGGGAATTGTTATCTCACTTCTGCAAGGGGACCCTCAATCCTGGGCATTTTCCCTTCCTCCGGGATCCCCGGCTCTACTGTCTGTAGATCAATTTTTTACTGCCCTGGGATTGGTATATGATGACCCAGATCGGGTCTCTCTTGCTGAGACAAAATTACGTAAGATACAGCAGGGAGATCGTCCGGCAGAGGAATTTGCTTCTGAGTTTCGTAGATGGGCCACAGATACTCAGTGGAATGACCCAGCTCTTAGGAGCCAGTTTTGTCATGGGCTTTCTGATAAATTAAAAGACGTTTTGGCTCAGTATGAGTCTCCTCCTTCTCTGGAGGCTGCTATGGCCTTAGCTATCCGTACTGATAGACGGCTTTGGGAGAGGGGTGAGGTAACCCCACTCCCTGTTGTTTCTCCACCTACCACTAAAGTCCCTTATGTTGAGGTTCCCCTTGTCTGTTCGGATGAGCCTATGCAGTTGGGAGGGACATCATTTCGTAGGAGGGGATTGGCGGTACGCCGCAGGACTAGAAGATGTTTTTTCTGCGGGAAAGAGGGACATTTTGTTGGAGAATGTCCATCCCGTGCCTTGTTGAGCCAAAAGTCGCCGGAAAACTGTTAATCCCAGGTTGTGTGGTGGACGACAACCTGGGAGTATGTATTTCATCCGCCAGTTCTTCTCAGTTCCTTGTACCAGTGGAGGTGGTAGTTGGTACGAGAGTGGAGAGATTGTCTGTTCTTCTTGATAGTGGTTCCGGGGCTAATCTGGTTGACGCTCAGTTTGCTCAGGCTCAAGGTATGCATCTGAGTGTATTGGTCAAACCGATCCCTATATTCTCCATTGACGCCACGCCTCTCGGCCAAGGTAGCTTTGTTCATGAGGTTCATAACATTGACCTTCGGGTAGGGGCAATACATAGGGAACAATTATCTTGTTATGTGTTGGAGGGTCTACCTACTCCCATTGTGTTGGGACTTCCTTGGTTGGTTAAACATAACCCTGTGATTAATTGGCAGTCCAGAGAAATAAGCCAATGGGGTGAGTTTTGCAAAAGCAACTGCATGAACACAGTCATCAGTGCGGTCGTGCCTAGTACATTGCCTCCTTTTTTGGAGGATTTTGGGATGTTTTCTCTGAGGAGGGGTGTCAGGAGTTGCCTCCTCATCGCGTGTATGACTGCTCTATTAATCTCCTTCCTGATGCTAAGTTGCCTAAAGCTAGGTTGTATAATCTTTCTGGTCCTGAGAGGCAGGCTATGAAAGATTACATTTCTGAAAGTCTGGCCAAAGGGCATATTAGACCTTCATCTTCCCCAGTAGCCGCGGGGTTCTTCTTTGTGAAGAAGAAAGATGGAGGCCTACGCCCTTGCTTGGATTTCCGCGAACTTAATCGGATTACTGTTCGAGATCCGTATCCACTCCCTCTTATTCCTGATCTCTTCAATCAAATTGTTGGCGCCAAATGGTTTTCTAAATTGGATCTCAGGGGGGCGTATAATCTGATTAGGATAAAAGAGGGGGATGAGTGGAAAACGGCGTTTAACACGCCGGAGGGACATTATGAGAACCTAGTCATGCCTTTTGGTCTGACTACTGCACCAGCAGTATTCCAACATTTTGTTAATGACATTTTTCGTCACCTTGTGGGGCTGTTTGTGGTTGTATATTTGGACGACATTTTAATTTACTCGCCAGATCTTGTGTCTCATCAGGAGCATGTGAGACAGGTGTTGCAGATCTTGCGAGACAATAAACTATACGCCAAACTGGAAAAGTGTGTATTTGCCGTACAGGAACTTCAGTTTTTGGGTTTTTTGGTGTCAGCCTCCGGTTTCCGTATGGACCCTGAAAAGGTGAGAGCAGTGCTTGAATGGGATCAGCCAGGGGATCTTAAGGCTCTGCAGCGTTTTTTGGGGTTTGCTAACTACTACCGGAAATTTATTTGTAATTTCTCATCTGTCGTCAAACCTCTCACTGACATGACAAGAAAAGGGACGGATTTTTCTAAATGGTCGGACAAAGCTTGCCAAGCCTTTTCCTCTTTGAAGAAATGTTTTGCTTCGGCACCCGTTCTCATCCAACCAGATGCATCTCAGCCGTTCATTGTGGAGGTGGATGCGTCTGACGTAGGGGTGGGTGCTATATTGTCCCAGGGTCCGTCCCCTGGTAAATGGCATCCGTGCGCTTTCTTTTCTAAGAAATTGTCGTCCGCCGAAAGGAATTATGATATCGGCAATAGGGAACTTTTGGCCATTAAGTTAGCTTTTGAAGAATGGCGTCACTTTTTGGAGGGGGCAGTCCACCCGGTTACCGTTATTACTGATCACAAGAACCTGTTGTATTTGGAATCCGCTAAGCGTCTGAATTCCAGACAAGCTCGATGGTCGTTGTTTTTTACCAGGTTTAATTTTGTCGTCACTTATCGCCCGGGTCTAAGAATGTAAAGGCTGATGCCTTGTCTCACAGTTTCCCAGGGGCCGGGAAAACGGATGACCCGAGTCCTATCCTTCAGGAGGGGGTGGTAGTGTCGGCTGTATTTTCTGAGCTTGAGGAGGAGGTGTTAGAGGCTCAGGGGACGCCCCTGCAGGACCTCCAGGGAGACTGTTTGTCCCAAATCTGTTGAGACAAAAGGTTATTGAGGCACATCATAATTCTGCTCTAGCAGGACATCCAGGGAGTAAGGCTACTTTAGATCTCCTTTCTCGCCGATTTTGGTGGCCTAATGCTAATAAAGATGTTATAACTTTTGTCGCGTCATGTGGGGTGTGTGCTCGCTCTAAAACCCCTCATACCCGTCCGTCTGGGACCCTTTTACCCTTGAAACTTCCGGAGCGTCCATGGACTCATTTATCTATGGACTTCATTACGGACCTTCCTCCGTCGTCAGGGAATACTGTCATACTGGTGGTTGTTGACAGGTTCAGTAAGATGGCACATTTCGTTGCTCTTCCTGCACTCCCTAATGCTAAAACTCTGGCGCAGGTGTTCATTAGGGAGATCGTTAGACTTCATGGGTTGCCTTCTGATGTGGTGTCAGATAGGGGGTCTCAGTTTGTGTCCAAATTTTGGAGGGCATTTTGTTTACGTCGGGGGATGCAATTGTCATTTTCCTCGGCTTTTCATCCGCAGACCAATGGTCAGACAGAGCGTCTGAATCAGAGCTTAGAGACATATCTCCGGTGTTTTGTCTCAGAGAACCAAGAGGACTGGTCTTCTTTCTTGCCTCTGGCAGAGTTCGCTCTTAACAACAGGCGGAGCGAGTCCACTGGTAAGTCCCCGTTTTTTGGGGCATATGGTTTCCATCCCCAGTTTTGTACTTTCAATGGGGGGGCCCTTCTGGGGTTCCTGAGGAGGAGCGTTTCTCGTCGTCACTTGCTTCTGTGTGGAGAGGTGTATTGAATAATCTGAGTGCGATGGGGAACCGTTACAAACGTATGGCTGATAGGAGGAGAGTTTCTGGTCCAGATCTGAATGTGAACGATCTGGTATGGTTGTCTACCAGGAATATAAAACTTAAAGTGCCCTCCTGGAAACTGGGTCCCAGATTCATCGGGCCGTACAGGATCAGTTCCATAATTAATCCTGTGGCATTTCGTCTGGACCTCCCTCCTACGTTTAAAATTCATAATGTGTTCCACAAGTCATTACTTAAAAGGTATGTGGCACCAGTCATACCGTCACCTCTACCTCCTCCTCCTGTGTTGGTCAATGGTAACTTGGAATTTCAAGTATCAAAGATCATTGACTCACGTCTGAATCGCCGGTCCCTTCAGTACTTGGTGCATTGGAAGGGGTATGGTCCAGAGGAGAGGACGTGGGTCCCTGCGTCTGATGTTAACGCAGATCGTTTGGTTCGGACCTTCCACAGAACTCACCCGGGCAGGCCTGGCCCTGAGGGTCCGGAGGCCCCTCGTAGAAGGGGGGGTACTGTCATGTGTGCATTGCCACGAAGATCGTCGCGGTTGCACATTTTGACTTCTCACAGCTGAGCTGCTGTTTCTTTGTGTTTGGCAGCTAGGGAGTTAATTCTGTCTGTGCTCGGTGCTGGGACTGGGTGCAGTTTCTCCCGGCTGCAATTGATTATTTGTTGATTGGTTTCCTTTAAATTCCTGGTTGTCTGCTTGGGGAGTTGCCAGTGAAACCTTCATGCAGACCACAGATAGGAATGAATCTGTATAGACTTTAGTTGTGAGCTCCTTAGTTGTTCTAAGCTCAACTTGGTTAGAGTTTATTTCCCAGACCATTTATGTTCCTTTGGTGTTTGAGTGTGTATGCAAGCGAGTGTTATCCTGTCTGTCTTATATGTCTAATCTGTGTATTTAGCTGAGATCAGCCCATATCCCTTTGGTGGTAGTCAGGATCCTTCTTAGGACTGATTACAGGGTTCAGGGTCTGATAGGAGACAGGGTTAGGTTGGAGACTTGGACCTCTGAACCATTATCAGTACCTCCAAGGTGAGGGATTAGTTAGGACCCCAGTTTAGGGTCAGGTTAGATCCCGGTCCACCTCTTTCCTGTTTCAGCTCATCAAGTCCTCAAGATTAACCCTGAGTTCAGCAGATATCGTGTCAGGTAAATCTATTCTATACTTACATGCTGATGTTGCTATACTAGTTGTTGTATAGAGTGTTGTTCCTGTATTAATAGTTTACTGACATTGTATACATATCATTAGACAGCGTGACAATATGTCATCATTAGTGATGAGCGTAAGTGTTCGCTACTCCAGTATGCATCTGGTGCTTGGGTATGCACCGAAAATCGCGGGGTGCTCGAGTGACATGGTCGAACCCCTGCCACCATGTTTTGTAGCTGTTATACACCCCAAACAAACCATGCAGCGATCCGTGATACTCCATGTATACCTGAACACACAAGACAAACTCGAGTAGCGAGTGTTGTCATAATCTTTTTTTACTTTTGAAAAACCCAATTCTAACTCCAACCCTAGCAAAACTCTAACCACAACCCTAACACAACCCTAACCCTAACTCAACTTAACCATAGCCTTAATCCCAACCCAAACCCCAACCCCAACCCTAACTGCAAAGAATGGAAAAAATTACAATATATTTATTTTATAATTTTTATTTAGCTAAGGGGTGACAAAGGGGTATTTGATTTACTATTTTATAATTTTGATCACTGTGATTGACGCTATCACAGTGATCAAAAGGAACCAATAGGAAAAATTCCCTATTGTTGCTGGGTACCGGCCGGCAGATCTCGGCAGGCGCATTGCGCATACGACCGTTTTTTTTTTTTTAGGAAGATGACGCAGAGGGTCGGGGAACAGATCAGGATGACCCGGGATGGTTGACCCTATTTCTCTCTTCTCTGATACACCTACTACACAGTATATACATACACATATACAACCATAAATTAGTATACCGTAATACAAAAATACAGTATATTGTATTTGGAATTCTTCCTAGCTGATAGAGCTCTTGGCAATTGGCAATCTACCTGTGGGTTGATAAAGAGTTTGCGGCAACCACTAAGGGCAAGCATGCCCATTTATTGGCATTGCTTAAACATTGGACACAAGGTATATAATATATATGGCATCCCAGCACTGGTAATTCAGTTGTCACTCAAATTTCAATTATGAGTGGGTTAGTCCTTAATTGTTTTTAC
Source organism: Oophaga sylvatica (assembly GCA_033576555.1). Lineage (NCBI taxonomy): Eukaryota > Metazoa > Chordata > Amphibia > Anura > Dendrobatidae > Oophaga > Oophaga sylvatica. The sequence continues at coordinate 375,217,058 of JARQOD010000004.1, read as the reverse complement.
CTTGCGGCAAAATGATTTAGAGCTATGATAGGCTGGTAGAGAATATCACATTATCCCTTACCTTTCTGAAAAAAGACCAGCTAGATAAAAGACCAGCTAGATATTCTTTCATTATTCATAGATTTTGTATCTGTAAATTAAACTTTTTGATACCTTGTGCACATGTAATGTGAAGTTTTCGTGTGCCCTCTGCAAGACTTCAGCTAATAGAACACTTACCTCTATATTAGGCTCTCTTTAAACTAGTAGTCACTCCAATTAATGAATTCTTTACTGTAAAAACTAAAGTTATTAAAAGCCACAAATTGATAAGCGGACACGTTTGAAATCAAAATATTATAAAACTGTCTAAATTTTATTGTACATCTGATAATATGTTGTGTCTCCTGGGTGAGGAAATAAGGTTGGAGGATGCAGTTTAGTGTAGAACGGTGAATATCGCTTATCTAGCACTCGTGGGAATTGCTGGAAGCTTGGAACATTGACTACTTCAGCATTTCCCAAATTCCCAGCATCAGGACCATAACATGGGATTAATCATGTTGTAACACTTGGCTATCTTACCTCAGCACACTAGGCTGTACTGTTGTTCCTATTACAATAGCCAAGTCTGTCTAATTAGTCAACATGTGATAGATGCTGCTTGGAAATAGCCAGGAATATCCAAAATACATAATAATAATAATCTTTATATAGCGCCAACATATTCCGCAGCGCTTTACTGTTTAACAGTTTCAAAACACAAGTCATAAGTAACAACGTTAACAATACAATAGTTAAAGCAAAATAAGCCGACCCTGCTCGTGAGAGCTTACAATCTACAATGAGATGGGGGAGATACAAAGTACAGGTGTGTATATACAATGGTGCATTTACAATGATGGTCCAGCCATCTTGAGAGAGTGAGGGATGAATGGAGACAGTGAATGGGCTACACACACACACTTACACATAGAATAACTTTGATTAGTGAATGTGATAGGCCGCTCTGAACAAATGTGTTTTGAGGGAGCGCCTGAAACCATGCAAATTGTGGATAGTCCTAATTTCTTGCTCCAATTAGTTGTTAAAATGACCAACCATTCTGAATTTCTTCACAGCCAAATATTCTGTATAGATTTATGGATTTGAAATCCCAACTCAACATTGACCTAAACAAAAGTGGCATAATTGGAGGAAATCAATATCCATGTGGTTTCCCCATTATCTAATCAGTGAAGGGCAGGAATCTGGGGCACCATACGAAATCTGCTATTTCCCATGCTTTTTTACTTATTCTAAACATATTTCACATTAATTTAAATAGCAAGTTTATGAATATATAAATCTCTAGCATTTAAAAACTATACAGAGCTAAATATAATCTATAAATAAGATAACTAAATCAACTAAAGTAGAAAATAAAAGACAGGAGCCAAGGAAAGCACAGCAAATCCAAAGAGATTCTTTAAAAAAAATAATACAACAAAAAAAGGTTTGCACAGATGGGTCCAATAAATAATGCTAAATAATGGTAATGGGAAATTGGTCACTGATGATCAAGAGAAGGCAAAATTACGGAATGGGTTCTTCAGCTTTGTAGATACCAAAGTAGAGAGAGCTGTGGACATAATCGATTCCAAAGCTCTTAACCTATTCACGACCTTGAACGTATCCATACGTCCAGACTGCCCAAGGATAAAAAAAAGACGACAAATGGACCAGGATAATATCAAAAAGTATTAAATTTTAGTGATTAACAAATACATAAACAAGGCATAGGGGGTGGGACACACATATGTGCGGTGACAAGCTGTAAGAAGAGGAGCGCTCAATATAGGAACAATTACAATTATATCTACACATTATATATCATATCTATTGACATAGAACAAGATGTGGATTATTGTATCATGCAAAGATACATGCCATGGTACCAATATAATAATATAGTGTAATATGGTGTCAGGGTACATATGTAAAATTATCAACATGCACCAGTGCCAATGTGGTTGATGAGCAGAAAGTAGGCACACACAGCTTGTAGAGAAAAGGAGGTGCCAGCTGAACTGGAATTATCCACAGTCAAAAGTTAAATCAGCAGCACTCTCAGTCATTTGTAAAAAAAAATTGATTTAATTTAGGTAAATTTTACACCACAGTAAAGAAGTAAAATTTTTTTTTGCATAACTGGCAAGAAAATCAAGTAGCAAGTGACGTTTTGACCCCGTCCGGGTCTTTTTCAAACATCACTATGCTTTACTCTGTTAGCCACTTGGTTTGTGTAGCATTGTTACACAGCTTGAAGTGCTGGGGGATTGCTTGGAAATTAGATGTCAAGGGAGCCCAGTGTAGGAACACTGTTTTGCGCTAAAGCGGTGGTGGTGTATGCACAGGAAGCAACTATAGAATGCAATGTAAAATACCTTGGACATCAATATTGTACAAGAATTCGTAAGGATTGTGCATCTGCCCCGACGCACGTTTCAGTCCTGCCTTCACTAGCAAGATAGTAAGATCATGCGCAGTGCATGATCTAATTTATGTCAGTGCAGAACTGACAGTTGTAAAGCATAGCAATCCTCTTGCATTGATATGCTTTATAACTGTGGTCAGATTGCTAAAAGTGAAAGTCTCATAGTGGGAATAAATAAAAAAGTTTAAAAAAAAGTAAAATAGAAAAAAATTGTAAAAATATATTTTTAAAAAAATCACAATATAAAAGAAAAAAGAAATAAAATGTAAATATATATAGTACCATAAAGCATAAAAACACAATAAAAAAGATGAATGTAAATAAAAATAGTATAGCTGAAAACATCATCTTGTCTCACAAAAAAGAAGCAGCCATACAGCTCCATGAGCGGAAAGATAAAATACGTGATTGAGACAGAATCCCGGGGGAAGATTCCCTATAATGAGGCAGATGGAGACACTGTGGACAACGTCTGGCCTATGATCCAGTGATATCCATCTTTTTAGGCCTGCACAAAACCGCCGTTGGCCACAGTTTTGTGCACCTCTGAAAAGAAAGACATCGCTGTACAGAGGCCAGACTGAGTCCACAGTAAGGCCGGTGTCACACTTGCGAGTGCAATGCGATAAACTCGCGAGAGTCTCTCGCATTAATACCCGGCACTGCCGCCGGCACTCGGGACCGGAATGTGCAGCTGCATATATTTCTATGCAGCTGAACGTTCTGGTCCGAGTGCCAGTGGCAGTGCTGGGCATTGATGCAAGAGACTCGCACGAGTTTATCGCATTGCACTCGCAAGTGTGACCCCGGCCTTACTCTGTTGCCTCATCCTAGTGAAGGGATCCTTCTGGGTTTTTATCTGAATCATGTCACTCGGAGATTTCGATGGAAACCCTGATATAAGTGCTCAGCATAGAGCGCAAGGTAAATGTTATCCAAAATGTTATGTAAAATGTTTCCAATAAAAGCTTCAACTCAATCCACAAAAAAAGCAAGTCCACCTCTCAGGTCTCTCATCTGTTAATATATAGGAGGCTTCCACGTTACTGGTAGTACATAGGCTATGGAAAAACACTATAGCTCCTCGCCCCCCAAAAGAAATCCAGCAAATTCTGCACTCCCAAATCCAAATGCCCCCTCCCTTCTGAGCCCCACAGTGTACCTAAACCACATTTAGTGTCCACATGTTTGGCAATTCTGTACTGATGAGAGTCTGCTTAATTTACGGGTGCATGTCTCTAGAAGCATGAGCTGAGCATGATGTACTGGGCACTACAACATACTGGCACTACAATGTAGGGGCACTACAATAGCAGATTTGAAAATTTCACTCAGCAACATCCACTGCTGCTTGTTTATGGAAAACATCCGTGGAGTCAAAATCATCACTATGCTGGTTTATAAATTCCAAAAGGGGTATAATTTCCAAAATGGGGTCACTTGGGGGATATTATGGTCTTTTAGCATTTAGGGGCTCCGCATATGGAAGAATACAGCTGTATTCTTGAATTTTTGGAAGATTTTTAGTCCTCTTTTGTGGCTTTGCTACTAGGTTTAGTGTTAGGACTCCCAAGCGTGAGGACCCTTGACGTTGGGTTGCGAGCTAGCATATCTTGGCCAAAATATTGACCAATACCTCACATATTTATATGTATTTTGTGCACTTTATTTTTCAGGGTGCAGCCAAGTCCAGCACATTAGGTCTGGTAAACAAGGGTGTCCACATGGGATGCATTTAGAGAGTGTTGGCCAGCCCTCCTGATCGAATAGTATGGGCACGACTAATAGGCTGTGAACCAGACACTATGCATTACCTGCATGTGAACAGTGTGAATATACTAAGCAGTCACACCCTCCATGAATTGATAGGCTGTGAGTGGCTGTCTATTTAGTATTTTGTAACTGTGTTGCCTGTTATGAATACTCTGGAGGTGACTTCTGAGCTGGGGCTCCCTCTGGTGGTTGCTGAGGGTAATGAACTAATTGCTGAATGACCTTCAGCTGGCTCTGAATGGTCTGATATAAGTGACCTGAACTCCCTTCAGCCTTGCCGGTAATCAATTGTTCTTCCAGTTCTTGCTTGGAGCTCAGCTTGCATTCCTGCTCTCATTCAGATAAGTGATTTGCTGTTTTTTTTTCCTCTGGTTGGATTTCCCTTGCTGGTTTGCTGCTAAGCAGTAGACTTCAACCTGGTCCCCTTTTGGGGCCTGGCTGTTATGTTTTGGTAGCTTAGCAGAGCAGGAAAAAACGGCAATAAACCAGAGAGGTTGGAATCTATTGGATTGCAGTACCCTGACTAACCACCACAACTAAAGGCAGCCGTGGAGCGTTCCTACGTTGGTCCTAGACGCCTCGTCACAGCCTGAGAGATTAACTACACCTAAAGATAGAAAGAGGAAAGCTATCTGCCCCGGAGCAAATCCCCAAAGAACATAGGAAGCCCCCAAACATGTAATGGCAGTTAGACAAGAGGAAATACAGACACAGACAGAAAATAGTATGAGAAAACGCTGGGGCCCAATCTGCCTAGACAGAAAAGGATAGAAAGGATACTCACTGCAATCCAAAAAAACCCTAAAAAATGCCAACGCTACTAATTGCAAAAACACCTGAGATCACACGACCTCTACCACCTAAATCAGTTCTCAGGTGTAACAAAACTAAGCCGCAGCCACTGAAAAAACTGGAAAAGGCAAATGAACAAACAACAGTGGCTTCAGCGGAACCGAAAGGAGCCCAAGCCCCCCAGGGGGGGGAATCTGGCTAACCTCACAGAAATGCAGAGAAAAATGCAAATGGTAAGCACAAAAACAAAAAAACAGAAAATATCTTATCTGAAAGCAGAAGAAGAGGCAAGACTCAGCAAGCTTCCAAGTGAACCAGGAACCACAGTTGAGACAGGAACAATTGATCACCGGCAACCATGATGGGAGGGAACCTCCCTTATATCAAGCCAGTCTGTGAATCCTGATTGCCAATTCTCATTGAATGGTTCAGTACTGTTTGTAACCACCAGAGGGAGTTTCTGCTCAGAATTCATTTCCAAAACATTCACAACACCTGGCGCTGCAATTGTGCTCAGTTTGTGTTTGCACTTTTGCTCTGTTCCTATGTCACTTTTTATTTGCTGAATTGCTGTGTGTTACACCAGAGATCTGATTTAGGTGGTAGAGATCGTGTGATCTCAGGTTTTTTGTTAATCAGAAGTGTTGGTATTTTTGTCAGGATTTTTTTTTGGGTTGCAGTCAGAATTCTTTCCTATACTTTTCTATGTAGACCAAGTGTCTCAAACTCAATTTACCCAGGGGCCGCTGGAGGTATATTCTGGGTGAGGCTGGGCCGCATCAGGTTTTCCACAAGAAAAGCTCTTACAAAAACATTCCAATGTTATCAAATGTCCCAATGGGGACAGTGTTGATGATGTATGCATAGTGCTGTGGAGTTAATAGCGCAATATCAATGAATAAATATTATCCTTAATATTATGTTACAATACCAGGATCTGAGGATTTTCTGTTTCGAGGTCAAGAGCTCTCTGATGTGATGTTGCTGCCTGTCTCGCTGTCTTCCTCTTTTGACACTGCAGTGTGGTGGACAAGTAAACATTAACTGGTTAACAGCAAGAAGTCATTCCCCCCAAGCGCTCATTCTCCCCCAGCGCTCATCCTCCCCAGCGCTCATCCTCCCCCAGCGCTCATCCTCCCCCAGCACTCATCCTCCCCCAGCACTCATCCTCCCCCAGCACTTATCCTCCCCAGCGCTCATTCTGTCCCAGAGCTTATTCTCCCAGCGCTCATCCTCCCCAGCGCTCATCCTCCCCCAGCGCTCATCCTCCCCAGCGTTCATCCTCCCCCAGCGCTCATTCCCCCCATTGCTTTTTCCCCATCACTACCATCATTGCTTTTCCTCATCACTCCATCATTGCTTTTCCCCCATCACTCACATCATTGCTTTTCCTCCCATCATTGCTTTTTCCCCCATTACTCCCATCAATTGCTTTTCCCATCACTGTTTTTCCCCATTGCTTTTCCCCATTACTGCCATCATTGCTTTTCCCCATTACTGACATCATTGCTTTTCCCCATTGCTTTTCCCCATTACTCCCATCATTGCTTTTCCCCATTGCTTTTCCCCATTACTGACATCATTGCTTTTCCCCATTGCTTTTCCCCTTTACTGCCATCATTGCTTTTCCCCATTACTCCCATCATTGCTTTTCCCCATTACTGCCATCATTGCTTTTCCCCATTACTGCCATCATTGCTTTTCCCCATTACTCCCATCATTGCTTTTCCCATCACTGTTTTCCCCATTGCTTTCCCCATTACTGCCATCATTGCTTTCCCAATTACTCCCATCATTGCTTTTCCCCATTACTGCCATCATTGCTTTTCCCCATTACTGCCATCATTGCTTTTCCCCATCGCTCTCCTACACACACACATACACCACCTCTCACCTGTCCACACACACACACACAAACACCACCTCTCACCTGTCCACACACACACACACACACACACCACCTCTCACCTGTCCGCAGCATCACCGCAGGTGCCTGCGCTTCCTCGCTCTGACAGAGCAGGCCGCTGAATGATGACGTCAGCTGCTTTCTGTGTCAGAGACAGGAAGCGCGGGCAGCAGCAATAGATGAGGTGAGTATGTCCGGCGCCGCCATCTTTCTGTAGTACCGCTCATTAAGCTTATGAATATGGGCGGCACGCCTATGATAGGAGTGGCGTCCATATTCATGACCTTAATGACCGGTACTACGAGTGACTGGGATTTCACATGCGGTGTTTCTCGCATATGAGATCCCAGCCGAGGGCTGCAAAGTATATACCGAGGGCCCATGAGGTGGGGGTCGCAAACTCGTGTCCCGAGGGCCGAAGGTCGCCCACGGGCCGCGAGTTTGAGACCCCTGATCTAGACAGATTGGGCCCCAGCGTTTGCTCATTCTATTTTCTGTCTGTGTTCGTGTTTTCTTCTGGTCTAACCACCATTACATGTTTGGGGGCTTCCTATATCTTTGGGGATTCTGCTACGGGGCAGATAGCATTCATCTTTCTGCCTTTAGGTGTAGCTATCTCTCCGTCTGTGACGAGGCGTCTAGGATCACCGTAGGTACGCTCCACGACTACTTCTAGTGTGCGGTTAGTTTAGGGTCCTGCAATCCAATAGTTTCCAGCCTCTCTGGTGTATTGCTTCTTTGGCAATTTTTGCAATTTCTCCTCAGCTACCAAAACATAACAGTATTACCGGCCAAACTGAAAATTATATGGTACTCAACAGAAGGGAAAAATAGTAAAAGGAAAAAGAAAAAAGGGAGTTGTCAGAAATTTTATTTTTCTGTTTGTTGCATTTTTTCCCTCTCTTTTTCTCTGGGTGCTGAGGAGGAATTTTTTTTTTCCTCAATGGAGTTTGCACAGTTGTCTGGCCGTGTGGAGCAGCTTGCCATTGAGGTTCAGAGTATTGCTACCTATCTTGCTAGGTTGCCGGTTGTGGAACCTAGGATCCCCATGCTAGATTTGTTTTTGGGGAATCGGTCTAGATTTCTGAATTTCAAAAATAACTGTAAGTTGTTTCATGCCTTAAAGCCTAAGTCCTCAGGGAACGCTGCACAGCAGGTTCAAATTGTCATCTCTCTGCTGCGCGGCGACCCTCAGGATTGGGCTTTTTCCCTGACACCTGGGGATCCTGTTTTGAATGATGTCGATGTATTTTTTCAGGCTCTGGGGTTATTGTACGATGAACCTAATGTCACTGATCAAGCTGAGAAGACATTGTTGGCATTAGATCAGGGTCGTGAAGACGCTGAGCTGTGCTGTCAGAAATTTCGAAAGTGGGCAGTCCTGACCAAATGGAATGATGATGCCTTGGCAGCCCTTTTTCGGAAGGGTCTGTCGGGGAGTGTAAAGGATGTTATGGTGGGATTCCCTGTTCCCTCTGGTCTCAATGATTCTATGTCTTTGGCTATTCAAATTGACAGACGTTTGCGTGAGCGCAGAGGTATGCGTGAGATAGTGTTGCCTTGTGAGCCAGCTCCTGAGCCCATGCAGTGTGATGGAGTGACTTCTAGGGCTCAGCGTCATGAGTTTCGAAAGCGCAATGGGTTATGTTTCTACTGTGTATAGATAGACTGGGCACACTCGTATATAGTGTAATAAGTAAGAATTTAATACATGCAGTGGTCACTTAGCTAGAGCAAACGTTTCGGTCCGAAGACCTTCATTAGTGTGCTAAAATACAATAATAACAAAGAATATTGATTGGTAAATGAACCACATGTGAAAAAACAAAATAAAGTATATACACATCAAGATTGAGGCAACGAATGGTATCAGGTAAGATAACTAATAATATCCAACCAACACTATGCTTAATTCAAAGGACTTTAGATAATGAATGGTGAAAACCAGACTAAGGAAAATGATATACCTAGTGACAGTGCTGTTAATAGACAAGCATGACTTGAATATAGAACTGCATAAAGTCTGTTAAGTGAAGACATTATTTATACATATATATCACATGTTAAGAGTAAGCAAGAGTAAGCAAGAAGTAGGTTATAGTGGGAACATACCGCAGGGAACAATAGTGGTCCGTATATATCTCCAGTGATCGCTATAAATGAAAGTAATAGGATATGAAGTGGTGAAATTCCTAAATTGCCCAAGATTCACAAAAACCTACATGAACCCCCTGGACGACCCATTGTAGCCTCAACAGACTCGATATTGTCACCTATATCCATATACCTTGAGAAAGTAATTACACCTCTCATTAAAAATACCGCGTCTTTCCTTTTGGATACAGGTTCATTTCTAGCTACCATTCGGACCATCACCCCCATACCACCTGACACCATCTTAGTCTCTTTTGATGTGAAAGACCTATACACATCCATTCCACACTCTGAAGGGATAACCTCCACACGACGTCTGCTTACTATGTCAGGCATGCATTCTGACCAAGTTGACCTTTGCTGTGACCTCCTGTTTATTGTATTGACCAAAAATTTATTTTTATTTGAAGATGATTATTATTTACAGGTAAGGGCACAGCAATGGGGTCTAATGTAGCGCCTCCGTATGCTAATGCATATATGGCCCACTTTGGAAGAGATCATGTGTATAGATGAGGGAGTCCTCAAACACACGTGCTAGTATGGAAAAGATTTATAGATGACATCTTTTGCATCTGGAAAGGAGACCAAACATCACTAGATACCTTTTTCAATATTCTCAAGACCTCCTGGCCCGGCCTGGATTTTACCATGACTCAGAATACACACAGACTGAATTTTCTTGACACCCTAGTCATCAAGGACCTTAATGGTAATTTATCAACAGATCTCTACTCGAAACCTACGGACAGGAATAGTCTTCTCCATTTTGAGAGCTTCCACCCTCTCAAGATGAAGAGCTCAATACCACAATCTCAGATCCAACGAGTCACACGGATTGTATCTGACACCGAGCAATGTAACTCGAGAATTCAAGAGTTACAGTCCAAATTCATTGCGAGAGGCTATCCTAACCATACGGTATTATCCAATTCTACACCAGGAACATTGATAGGGGCATTAGTAGACGCATTCCCTTTGTACATGACTTCCATCGGGCCGCTTACAAAATTCATACGGCCATACGTAAACATTGGCACATCCTCCAAACAGCCCACCCTACCGTAGAATCTTTTCAACAATCTTTCTTACCTTGCTTCCGGAGGGCTCGTAATTTACGTGACACGTTGGTTCATGCAAACATTGGTTCTACTAAACCCAATACTACCCAGAGATTCCTACAGAATCCAAAGATGGGTACTTTTCCATGCCTCTCGTGCAATCAATGTAATAATATTTTGAAGGGTAATACTATACACCATCCACACACGGGCAAAAAATACAACATTAAACATTATTTCACGTGCAACTCAAATTTTGTTGTATACCTGATCAAATGTCCGTGTGGTCTTCTCTATATTGGAGAGACCACACAATGCATAAAGGATAGAATATCAAAGCACAAGTCCACCATTCGATGCAGGGATACACTCCTTCCTATTCCATCCCATTTTATTGCTAGAGGACATAATGTATCACAATTGCGCTTTCAGGTTGTGGAATAGGTTCCCCTGCCACGCCGTGGAGGCGATCGCATATCCCTGCTTAAACGCAGGGAAGCTTATTGGATTCATGAGCTTAACACCCTATATCCAAAAGGTCTCAATAGAGATTATGACTTGCATGCTTTTCTCTAATATATGATTAAGAGATGTACAATAAGAGTGATAATTATGATCATCTGTTTAACCGTCCACAATGTTTACAGTTATTTACAATAAGAGTGAGAATTATAATTATCTGTATAACCGCTCACATTATTTCCATTGATTCTGTTATCTCCTTCCTCCACAGAATCGCTAATCCTGCACTAACTCCATAGATGTCTCTGATCTATTTAGCACCCATCACCTTTATCTCTACCTCTGCCACCCTTGTGCTCTCAGTAAAGTGTGAAATGCAAACACCAGGGGCTTGGAACGCAAGCTCCACACAGCACTATGAGATTGCTTCCTGAAGCCGACGTCACTTCCGGTGTGACGACTTCCGGTTCTCCGTGCACAGCCACGAGACAGTCACAACGCTGCCTACTTAATAGCTGCACCCTGCACTTCTCCCCACCTAGAGACTAGCGGTGGATTCCGCGTCCCAGGTCACTTATACACTGCGGTTTGGTAAGTGCACGCTGCCATTATCTCCACAGCAGTATCGCCACCTCTCTCCTATGTTACTGACTGCAATTTATTTGTACCATAGCTTCCATAGCCAGCAGTCTTTATTAGTAAATTTGGAAGACATTGTGAGACCGGTATGTCATCTATTAACCCTTGAGCACCCTAAATAATAGGAATTTCACCACTTCATATCCTATTACTTTCATTTATAGCGATCACTGGAGATATATACGGACCACTATTGTTCCCTGCGGTATGTTCCCACTATATCCTACTTCTTGCTTACTCTTAACATGTGATATATATGTATAAATAATGTCTTCACTTTACAGACTTTATGCAGTTCTATATTCAAGTCATGCTTGTCTATTAACAGCACTGTCACTAGGTATGTCATTTTCCTTAGTCTGGTTTTCACCATTCATTATCTAAAGTCCTTTGGATTAAGCATAGTGTTGGTTGGATATTATTAGTTATCTTACCTGATACCATTCGTTGCCTCAATCTTGATGTGTATATACTTTATTTTGGTTTTTCACATGTGGTTCATTTACCAATCAATATTCTTTGTTATTATTGTATTTTAGCACACTGATGAAGGTCTTCGGACCGAAAAGTTTGCTCTAGCTAAGTGACCACTGCATGTATTAAATTCTTACTTATTACACTATATACGAGTGTGCCCAGTCTATCTATACACGGTATTTGGTTTGGGAACCTACTGTGGCACCTCTCTCTGAAGCTGTGCTAGCATTTTCTTTACTAATAGCATGTTTCTACTGTGGTGACGCTTCTCATGCTATTTCCGTCTGCCCTAAGCGGGGAAGACGTTTTGCGCGCTCAGTTGTCTTGGGTAGTGTTCAGACGAAATTTCTGTTGACTGTGACCCTGATTTTCTCCCTCTCCACATTTTCGGCTCAGGCTTTTGTTGATTCAGGAGCAGCTATTAACCTGATGGATTTTGACTTTGCCAAACATTGTGGGTTTCCCATGATACCCCTGCGGAAGTCTATTCCTTTACTGGGCATTGATTCTACCCCTTTGGTGGAGAATAAACCCCAGTTTTCTACACAGGTCATAATGAGGGTTGAACCAGATCATCAGGAGAGTTGCAAATTTCTGGTGTTGCATAATCTGCATGACATTATTGTACTGGGTTTCCCTTGGTTACAGACTCATAATCCTGTTTTGGATCGGAAATCTGTGTCTGTGACCAGTTGGGGCTGCCAATGTGTTAATACTAGTAAAAGAAAACTGACTGGAACATCCAAACCAGTGTGAATTAGGTGCAAACCAGGACAGCTACCTCCATAGACAATATACAAAAAAAGGTTGCACTCTATCGTGCCAAAGCAAGTCAATGTGAAATATGAAACATGAATAGCAATATGGCTTTTGAATATTAGAAAAAAATGAATGAGACGCTTTGCACAAAATTTGGCCAAATAATGCCTGCCCATACACCAACGTCAAGGTGGTCTCAGAACGTATGGGTCCCTGTCTATGTGAACATACCTCTATTAGGCTGATATCTGAATTCCTGGGTTTCATATTTCACATTGACTTGCTTTGGCACGATAGAGTGCAACCTTTTTTTGTATATTGTCTATGGAGGTAGCTGCTCCTGGTTTGCACCTAATTCACACTGGTTTGGATGTGCCAGTCAGTTTTCTTTTACTTCTATGTTAGCTTACTGACCGAGCACTCCGCCCATCACCATGTGGTGATTTTAATTATAGCAGGTTCCTGCTCACCCAAAAAGGCAAGCTTTACTGGCAGAGGTGTCCACATTCACCCAGGAATTCAGATATCAGCCTAATAGAGGTATGTTCACATAGACAGGGACCCATACTTCTGAGACCACCTTGACGTTGGTGTATGGGCAGGCATTATTTGGCCAAATTTTGTGCAAAGCGTCTCATTCATTTTTTTCTAATATTCAAAAGCCATATTGCTATTCATGTTTCATATTTCACATTGACTTGCTTTGGCACGATAGAGTGCAACCTTTTTTTGTATATTGTCTATGGAGGTAGCTGCTCCTGGTTTGCACCTAATTCACACTGGTTTGGATGTGCCAGTCAGTTTTCTTTTACTTCTATGTTAGCTTACTGACCGAGCACTCCGCCCATCACCATGTGGTGATTTTAATTATAGCAGGTTCCTGCTCACCCAGAAAAGGCAAGCTTTACTGACAGAGGTGTCCACATTCACCCAGGAATTCAGATATCAGCCTAATAGAGGTATGTTCACATAGACAGGGACCCATACGTTCTGAGACCACCTTGACGTTGGTGTATGGGCAGGCATTATTTGGCCAAATTTTGTGCAAAGCGTCTCATTCATTTTTTTCTAATATTCAAAAGCCATATTGCTATTCATGTTTCATATTTCACATTGACTTGCTTTGGCACGATAGAGTGCAACCTTTTTTTGTATAATGTGTTAATACTGACACTCCTGTTTTTTCTGCCTCTCCCAGTCTCAGGATGTCCCTGACTTTTTGACTGATTTTTTGGATGTGTTTAGTGAGAGTAAGTCTGCATCCTTACCTCCTCACAGGAGCTATGACTGCGCTATTGAGTTAGTGCCTGGTGGTAAATTTCCTAAAGGGTGCCTTTTTAATTTATCTGTACCTGAACACGATGCTATGAGATCTTATATCAAGGAGTCTTTGGAGAAGGGTCATATCAGACCATCCTCTTCACCCTTGGGTGCCGTTTTTTTCTTTGTGGCTAAAAAGGATGGTTCATTGAGGCCGTGTATTGATTATCGCCTCCTGAATAGGATCACTGTTAAATATCAATATCCGTTGCCCTTGATTTCTGACCTATTTTCCAGAGTGAAAAGTGCTAGTTGGTTTACCAAGCTTGACCTCAGGGGGGCGTATAATCTTATTCGCATTAAGCATGGGGATGAATGGAAGACGGCATTTAATACCCCAGAGAGGCATTTTGAGTACCTAGTGATGCCTTTTGGGCTTACTAATGCTCCTTCCGTTTTCCAATCCTTCATGAATGATATTTTCAGGGATTTTGTGGATAAATTTCTGATTGTTTATTTGGATGATATCTTGATTTTTTCCAACGACTGGAACACTCATGTGAAACATGTTCGGACTGTGTTCCAGATTTTGAGAGAGAATGCACTGTATGTGATGGGATCAAAGTGTCTTTTTGGCGTACAGAAGGTCTCATTTATGCATTGTGGGGGCGCATGCATCCCAGAAGTTAAGCATCACAGAAGAAAAGCATCTTGAAAACGCAGTTATTCATGGGAAGGAATTAACATTCATCTTCTCTCTTCACACAGGTAACCAAATCATTCATCCTCTGAATTGATCCTCTCTGCATGTATGCACTCCATTCATTATCAGGTGCAAGCGCGCTGTGGAATGACCACAAGCCCCTTCTGTCTTTGCATGTGGAATTTTATATATAGCAATGGTAACCAAATCATTCATCCTCTGAATTGATCCTCTCTGCATGTATGCACTCCATTCATTATCAGCAAGCAGCTGAATGACACAAGCCCCTTCTGTCTTGCATGTGGAAATATATAGCAATGGTAACCAATCATTCATCCTCTGAATTGATCCTCTCTGCATGTATGCACTCCATTCATTATCAGCAAGCAGCTGAATGACACAAGCCCCTTCTGTCTTGCATGTGGAAATATATAGCAATAGTAGGCACTCCATACTTCTGATTGCTGCCAACCACTGCTGTACCATTTTGCAACATAGTTTAATGTGCCTGGTAAAACTTTAGTATAATTCATTTTTTGCACTGTGCTTAATACTTACTGCTGTGTATTCGTGTGACTGGGGCCTCTGTAGATGCTATCAGGTGGAAAGTGCTATAATATATAGATGTTGCCAGGTCTAGTGTTTGATGATCTAACCACCCCCTGGTGTGCTGGCCCCAGCTGGCAAATTATCCCAAAGCATTTCCCACAATCCACTTTCCTGACCCTGTAGTGTGGACTATATATTTAGGAGTAGTCTAAGGGGCGCATGCATTGTGGGGGCCATGCATCCCAGAAGTTAAGCATCACAGAAGAAAAGCATCTTGAAAACGGCAGTTATTCATGGCAGTTAATCAGGGCTGGAATCAGGTACCCCACACTTTGCCTTATTTTTCATTATGTACTTTATCTATTTCCTCCTGTGTTCCATTGCCATCCACATTCACCGCCCCATCCCCCCTCCATCACGACTCATACACATCAGCCCCTCTATCCTTCCCTCTCCCATGTACAGCTCCCATGCACTCCTCACCTTCCTGAAAAACCTCAGCCCATCTTGCCCAAACACATCACATAAAAAACCTACTTACAATTCCAACAACTACCTGCTCTTTATCTTCCTACTCCTACTGATTTCAGGGACATCTCCCCCAACCCTGGTCCACCATCCCCCAACCTCAATCCCTACCCTACCTCATACCGAAACCATAATAATCTTAATAATAATATAATAATAATCTTTATTTTTATCTTATTAATATTACTTGCACTCCTCATCTCCTTCTTTCAATTGTGCCCTCTGGAATCCACGGTCTGCATGCAACAAGCTATCCTTCCTGCACAACTACTTTCTGAACCACTCTCTTAATCTGTTGGCCCTCACTGAAACCTGGATTCAGGATTCTGACACTGTCTCCCCTGCTGCCATTTCCTATGGTGGTTTACAATTCTCCCATTCCCCGAGACCCACAAACAGACATGGTGGTGAAGTTGGCATACTCCTGTCCCCACAATGCACTTTCCAGGTCATCCCCCCAATTCCATCACTCTCATTCCCTTCTTTTGAGGTCCACACCATCAGGCTCTTCCATCCCCTCTCCCTCAGAGTAGCGGTCATATATCGGCCCCCAGGCTCACCCACCCAGTTCCTTGACCACTTCTCAGCCTGGCTGCCGCACTTCATGTCCTCAGAACTACCAACCCTTATCCTTGGAGACTTCAACATCCCCATTAACAGCCCTACTTCCACATCTGCATCTCAGCTTCTATCACTAACCACTTCTCTAGGCCTCTCACAGCTTTCAACCTCTGAGACACACAAGGATGGCAACACCCTTGACCTGGTCTTTGTCCGCCTCTGTTCAATCTCCCACCTAAATAACTCACCGCTTCCACTCTCTGACCACAACATTCTCTCCTTCACGCTCACAAATCCTCCACCACCCCAGGACTCCTACCTACCACACATTCAGAAATCTACAAGCCATTAACCCTCAGACACTTTCAGACTCCCTACACTCATCGCTGTCCCCAATCTCCTCTTTTTCCTGTCCTGATTTGGCTGTTCATCACTACAATGACATTCTTAAAAGCACCCTTGACCAAGTAGCACCGCTCACCCTCAGAACCTCCAAACACACAGTAAAACAGCCCTGGCTCACATTGCAAACTCGACTTCTTCAGCGATGCTCTAGGAGTGCTGAACGCCTCTGGAGAAAAACCTGCACACCAGAAGACTTCATCCACTTTAAATTCATGTTAAGAACTTATAATGCTGCCCTTCACCTCGCCAAACAGACCTACTTCACCACACTGATCTCCTCACTAGCCAACAACCCCAAGAAACTTTTTGACACTTTTCACTCCCTCCTCAGGCCAAAAGCACAAGCCCCTATCACAGACATTTGTGCTGACGACCTGGCCTCCCACTTTATAGAAAAAATAGATACTATCCGTCAGGAAATCTGCTCTCAACCACCAAGTGCTGTGACTCCCATCCCACCCTGCATTTCCCCTGGCTCACTTTCCACATTTGATCCCATCACAGAAGAAGAAGTCTCCAGACTCCTCTCTTCCTCTCGTCCGACTACATGCACTACCGACCCCATCCCCTCACATCTCCTCCAGTCTCTCTCTCCAGTTGTCACAACTCACCTAACTACAATCTTTAATCTCTCACTCTCCTCTGGCATTTTCCCATCCTCCTTCAAACACTCCATCATTACTCCATTACTAAAGAAACCCGCTCTTGACCCTTCCTGCACAAACAACTACAGACCGGTCTCCAATCTCCCCTTCATCTCTAAACTTTTGGAGCTCCTAGTCTACTCCCGCCTCACCCGTTACCTCTCCACTTACTCCCTCCTAGACCCTTCACAGTCCGGCTTCCGCCCCCTACATTCGACTGAAACTGCACTCATCAAAGTGACCAATGACCTTCTTACAGCAAAACGTAACGGCGACCACTCTCTGCTCATTCTTCTCGACCTTTCTGCAGCTTTCGACACGGTTGACCACCGTCTCCTACTCTCTAGGCTCCAGTCACTAGGTATTAAGGACACTGTTCTCTCCTGGTTCTCCTCCTATCTTTCTGACCGCTCCTTCAGTGTTTCGTTCTCTGGCTCCACGTCATCTCCTCTTCCTCTCACTGTCGGTGTACCCCAGGGCTCAGTCCTTGGCCCCCTTCTCTTCTCTCTCTACACGGCCCCAATTGGACAGACCATCAGCAGATTTGGCTTTCAGTACCATCTTTATGCCGATGACACACAACTATACACGTCATCCCCCGACCTTACCCCCGCTGTTCTACAGAACACCACCGACTGTCTGTCCGCAGTCTCCAACATCATGTCCGCTCTCTATCTGAAACTTAACCTCTCCAAGACTGAACTCCTTCTGCTCCCGCCATCTACTAACCTCCCTAAATCTGACATTTTCCTCTCTGTGGGCGGCACCATAATAACACCCGGCAGCAGGCTCGCTGTCTGGGTGTTATGTTTGACACCAATCTCTCCTTCACCTCCCATATACAATCTCTTGCCCGCTCTTGCCGTCTACACCTAAAGAACATCTCTAGAATCCGCCCTTTTCTCACCATGGAAACAACAAAAACCCTCACTGTAGCATTGATCCACTCCCGCCTGGACTACTGCAACGCTCTATTACTTGGCCTCCCCATTACTCGACTATCCCCTCTCCAGTCCATCCTTAATGCAGCAGCCAGGGTCATCCATCTGGCTAATCGGTACTCGGACGCGTCCGCTCTTCGCCAGTCCTTACACTGGCTGCCCATTCATTATAGGATCCAATTCAAAGTACTGGTTCTCACCCACAAAGCTCTCCACAGTGCAGCACCCCCCTACATCTCCTCCCTCATTTCTATCTATCGGCCTAACCGACTGCTGCGCTCTGCAAACGACTTTCGACTAACCTCTGCACTAATCCGTACCTCCCACTCCCGACTCCAAGACTTCTCCCGCGCTGCGCCAATCCTCTGGAATGCTCTACCCCAAGAAATTAGGACTATCCACAATTTGCATGGTTTCAGGAGCTCCCTCAAAACACATTTGTTCAGAGTGGCCTATCACATTCACTAACCAAAGTCGTTCTATGTTTAAGTGTGTATGTGTAGCCCATTCACTATCTCCATCCATGCCTCACTCCTCAAGATGGCTGGACCATCATTGTAAATGCACCATTGTATATACACACCTGTACTTTGTATCTCCCCCACCTCATTGTAGATTGTAAGCTCTCACGAGCAGGGTCGGCTTATTTTGCTTTAATTATTGTATTGTTAACGTTGTTACCTATGACTTGTGTTTTGAAACTGTTAAACTGTAAAGCGCTGCGGAATATGTTGGCGCTATATAAATAAAGATTAATTATTATATATTATTATTATTTCTGGGATTCATTTTGTCTCCGTCTGTTATTGAAATGGACCCGGTCAAGGTTCAGGCCATCTGTGATTGGGTTCAACCTACTTCATTGAAGGCTCTTCAGAGATTTTTGGGTTTTGCCAATTTTTATCATAAATTTATTGGTAATTTCTCCGGTATTGTTAAACCATTGACTGATTTGACCAAAAAGGGTTCAGATGTGGCGAATTGGCCTCCTGAGGCAGTTTCTGCATTTCAGGAACTTAAGCAGAGATTCATTTCTGCTCCTGTTCTATGGCAGCCTGATGTTTCTCTGCCGTTTCAGGTTGAGGTTGATGCCTCTGAGATTGGGGCAGGTGCCATTTTGTCCCAAAGGGATCCAGAGACCTCTAACAGTAATCCTTGTGCCTTTTTTTCCTCAAAAATTTTCTCCAACTGAATGTAATTATGACGTGGGTAATCGGGAGTTATTGGCCATGAAGTGGGCCTTTGAAGAGTGGAGACATTGGCTGGAAGGAGCCAAACATCAGGTGCTGGTCCTCACGGACCATAAAAACCTGGTTTAACTGGAATCAGCTAAGCGACTTAATCCTAGACAGGCCAGGTGGGCCTTGTTTTTCACACATTTTAATTTTGTGGTTTCCTTTCTTACTGGCACTAAGAATGTTAAGGCGAATGCCCTCTCGAGGAGTTTCTTTGCGGATTCTCCTGAGTTATCTGATCCTGCTGTTATTTTGAAAGAGGGTGTAGTTCTTTCCGCCATCTCGCCCAATTTGAGACTGGCTCTGGAAGGGTGTCAGGAGGATAAACCCGAGCGCTGCCCTGTTGGGAAATTGTTTGTCCCAGACCAGTGGAAGAAGAGTGTGATGTCTGAGATTCATTGTTCCGCGTTGGCCGGTCATCCCGGAATTTTTGGTACCAGAGACTTGGTGAGTCAGTCCTTTTGGTGGCCTACTTTGTCTCGTGACGTCAGGGAGTTTGTGCAGTCCTGTGGGACTTGCTCTCGTTCCAAGCCTTGCTCTCGTCCTAGTAGTTTGTTAATGCCACTACCTGTACCCAAGAGGCCATGGACCCATATTTCTATGGATTTTGTTTTCCAACCTCCCTGTCTATCAGAGAATGATCGTTATCTGGGTAATTTGTGATAGGTAATGGCACAAGATGTATCATCTTGGAAAACCTAAGTTGCCTTCCTCCTCCGAATTGGTGCCTTTGTTCTTTCAGCACATGGTTCGGTTACATGGCATTCCGAGAACATTGTGTCTGACAGAGGAGTCCAGTTTGTTTCCAGATTTTGGAGGACATTTTGTTCTAAACTTGGTGTTCAGTTATCTTTCTCCTCTGCATTTCACCCTCAGACCAACGGACAAACCGAGAGAACAAACCAGACCTTGGAGACTTATTTGAGATGTTTTGTGTCTGCTGATCAAGATGACTGGGTCTCTTTTTTGCCTTTGGCTGAGTTTGCTCTTAATAATAGGGCTAGCTCTGCCACCTTGATGTCTCCATTTTTCAGCAATTCTGGGTTTCACCCTCGATTTTCTTCAGGACAGGCGGAGGCTTCTGTCTGTCCGGTGGTTGACTCTATTGTGGAGCGTATGCAGCAGATTTGGGACCAGGTAGTGGAGAGGTTGTCTCTCTCTCAAGAGAAGGCCCAGCGGTTTGCCAACCGGCATAGGACTGATGGTCCTTGTTTTAAAGTGGGGGACTTGTTTGATTGTCCTCAAGAAATATCTCTATGAAGGTTGCATCTCCAAAATTTAAGCCAAGGTTCATTGGACCTTATAAGATCATGGAAATTATTAATCCGGTTTCCTTCCGTTTGCTTCTTCCAGGGACATTTAAGATCCATAACTGTTCCACAAGTCCTTATTGAAGAGGTTTGTCGAGCCAGTGGTTCCTATGACTGCGCCTCCCGACCCTGTTTTGGTTGAGGGCAATTTGGAGTATGTGGTTGAGAAAATATTGGATTCTCGTTTTGCTAGACGGAAACTCCAGTATTTGGTTAAGTGGAGAGGTTATGGTCAGGAGGACAATTTTTGGGTGTTTGCTTCGGACATCCATGCTAGGAGACTGATCCGTGCCTATTATCGAGCTCATCCTCATCGGCCTGGTTGCGCAGTTGAGGGTTCGGTGACCCCTCCTCAAGGGTGGGATACTGTTGTGAATACTCTGGAGGCGACTTCTGAGCTGGGGCTCCCTCGGGTGGTTGCTGAGGGTAATGAACTAATGGCCTTCAGCTGGCTCTGACTGGTCTGATATAAGTGACCTGAACTCCCTTCAGCCTTGCCGGTAATCAATTGTTCTTCCAGTTCTTGCTTGGAGCTCAGCTTGCATTCCTGCTCTCATTCAGAGAAGTGATTTGCTGTTTTTTTTTCCTCTGATTGGATTTCCCTTGCTGGTTTGCTGCTTAGCAGTAGACTTCAGCCTGGTCACCTTTTGGGGCCTGGCGCTGCAATTGTGCTCAGTTTGTGTTTGCACTTTTGCTCTGTTCCTATGTTAATCTTTATTTGCTGAATTGCTGTGTGTTACAACAGAGATCTGATTTAGGTGGTAGAGATCGTGTGATCTCAGGTTTTTTGTTAATCAGAAGTGTTGGTATTTTTTTCAGGGTTTTTTTGGGGTTGCAGTCAGAATTCTTTCCTATACTTTTCTATCTAGACAGATTGGGCCCAGCGTTTGCTCATTCTATTTTCTGTCTGTGTTCGTGTTTTCTTCTGGTCTAACTGCCATTACATGTTTGGGGGCTTCCTATTTCTTTGGGGATTCTGCTACGGGGCAGATAGCATTCATCTTTCTGCCTTTAGGTGTAGCTATCTCTCCGTCTGTGACGAGGCGTCTAGGATCACCGTAGGTACGCTCCACGGCTACTTCTAGTGTTGCGGTTAGTTTAGGGTCCTGCAATCCAATTATTTCCAGCCTCTCTGGTGTATTGCTTCTTTGGCCAGTTTTGCAATTTCTCCTCAGCTACCGAAACATAACAGTTGCCGGCATCTTTGCTACATGGCTGCATCCTGTAGTGCATTTGTTCAGAGACTTGGACAGGTAAGCGGTGCTGCCCCTTTTCAGCTGTATTATTGAATTTTTGGAGGAATTTTAGTCCTCTTTTGTGGCTTTGTTACTAGCTCTGCATATGGAGTCTGCAAACTATTCTAGGAAAATCTCCGCTCCAGAGGGCAAATAGCGCTCCAGGAGGCAAATAGCTCTCTGTCCCTCCAGGTTCTCGCCACATGGTTAAATAGTACTGTACAGCCACAGCGCGCTGCTGCGACTGTTCGATGCTGCGGGTGTTCGAAACTGCGGGTCTTCTGTGCTGCGGGTCTTCTGTGCTGCGGGTCTTCGGTGCTATGGGTCTTCGGTGCTGCGAGGGCTCTGCCGACATTTTGTAAAGCCCAGAGCCCTCTATAGTTTCCTATGCGGTGGACTCCGGGAAAATGGCTGCCGGAGGCGGTGCATGCGCAGGTTGAGATCTCAGGAGATGAGAGCCCCAGTAGCACCAAACACTCACAGCGACACGTCACACATTCAAACACTCCCTCATCCCAGCCTGCGGCCGCAGCGACGCTCCACTCTTGCCTCATCCACCGCGGCCGGTAAGGTATATTCACATTATAAGACGCACACCATTTTCCCCCCAAATTTGAGGGAAAAAAGTGCGTCTTATTATCCGAAAAATACGGTATATTTTTTTGTAAAGATGTACCGTATTTTTCGGACTATAAGACGCACCGGACTATAAGACGCACCCAGGTTTTAGAGGTGGAAAATAGGGAAAAATATATTTGAAGCAAAAAATGTGGTAAAATATTTAAAGGGAGTCTGTCACCCCATTTTTGGACTTCGAGATACGGCCATCGCCATCAGGGGCTTATCTTACATTCTGTAATGTTGTAGATAAGCCCTCGATGTCACCTGAAAGTGAAGAAAAACGAGTTACCGTATATTATACTCACCCAGGGGCGGTCTGCCGTCTGGTCCGATGGGCGTCGTGGTCTGGAGCCTCCCATCTTGTAGTGAAGACGGCCTCTTCTTTCGTCCCATCGCGGCTCCTGCGCAGGCGCACTGATCTGCCCTGGTGAGGGCAGCGCAGAGTACTGCAGTGCGCAGGCGCTGGACCACTCTAACCTTTCCCGGCGCCTGCGCACTGCAGTACTCTCTGCTCTGCCCTCAACAGGGCAGATCAGTGCGCCTGCGCAGAGCCGCGATGGGACGGAAAAGAAGAGGCCGGCTTCACTACAAGATGGGAGGCTCCAGACCACGACGCCCATTCGGACCAGACGGCAGACCGCCCCTGGGTGAGTATAATATACGGTAACCCGTTTTTCTTCACTTTCAGGTGACATCGAGGGCTCCTGCTCCTCCACCGCCGGCGGCTCTGGCAGGCCTTCTTCACCGCCGGCGGCTTCAGCGTAACCGCCGGCGGCTCCTGCTCCACCGCCGGTGGCTCTGGGGGCAGGCCTTCACCGCTGGCGGCTTTTGCTTCACCGCCGGCGGCTCCAGCTCCACCGTCGGCGGCTTCAGCGTCACCGCCGGCGGCTTCCACTTCACCGCCGGCGGCTCCTGCTCCACCGCTGGCAGCTCTGGCAGGCCTTCTTCACCGCCGGCGGCTTTCGCTTCACTGCTGGCGGCTTTCGCTTCACCGCCGGCGGCTCCAGCTCCACCGCCGGCGGCTCTCTTCACTGCCGGCGGCTGCAGCTCCACCGCCGGCGGCTTTCACTTCACCGCCGGCGGCTCTCGCAGTCCTTCACCGCCGGCGGCTCCTGCACCACCACCAACGGCTCCCGTCATGCTGGAGACTCCCGCAGTGCCGCTCCACCGCCAGCTGCTCCCAGCTCCTGCACTACCGCTCCACGGACGCCGGCTCCGAGCTCCTGTGATGCCGCTGGACCCCATTTACAGGTACGTTCCGATCATAAACGCACCCTCATTTTCCCCCCGATTTTGGGGGGAAAAAAGTGCGTCTTATGATCCGAAAAATACGGTAATTATTTTTTCTTCACTGCCCAATGGTCTAAAATTCTGTGACTCACCCGTGGTGTCAATATAATCACTG
The DNA here is from genome assembly GCA_033576555.1 of Oophaga sylvatica. NCBI lineage: Eukaryota > Metazoa > Chordata > Amphibia > Anura > Dendrobatidae > Oophaga > Oophaga sylvatica. Next base: position 375,193,183 of record JARQOD010000004.1, on the reverse strand, counting down.
CACCTTTAGATAAATTCATTAAGAGTTGTCGTTTTTAAAATGGTGTCACTTATGGGGGGGTTCTGCTGTTCTGGTACCTCAGGGGCTCTCCCAGTGCGTCGTGGCACCCGCAAACTATAATATTAAAATCTGCAGTTTAATATGGTGCTCCTTCCCTTCTGAGCTTTGTACTGTGCCTGAAAAGCAGTTCCCGATTACATATATGGTATTGACACAATCAGGAGAAATTGCACAAAAAAGAGAGGTTCATTTTTTTCCTATTAGCCCTTAAAAAAATTTAAAAATTGAGACTAAAATAGCGGTAAAATGTAATTACTCTTTGTTCACCGACAAATTAAAACATGTAGTGTCCAAATGCCACTGCAACCCTAGATGAATTCATTGAGAGCTGAAGTTTGTAAAATGACTACACTTAAGGGGGGATTTCTGCTGTTCCCGCACTTCAGGGGCTTTGACAATGTGACATGGCACCCTAAAACAATTCCAGAAAAATCTGAACTCCATTATGGCACTTCTTCCCTTCTGAACTTCTGAATTTTGCACTGTGCCTCAAAAGTAGTTTTCAACCATATATGGGGCATCAGCATACTCAGGAGAAATTTCACAACAAATTGTATGGTACAATTTCTCCTGTTACCCTAGTGAAAATTTAAAAAATTGAGGCTAAAAGAAGATTTTTGAGGGAAAAATGTGTTTTTTGTATTTTCACAGCTCAACGTTATAAACTTTTGAGAAGCACTTGAGGGTTAAAGATGCTCACCACACATCTAAATAAATTCATTGAGGTTACTAGTTTCCAAAATGTGGTTACTTGCAGGAGGGTTTCCACTGTTTAGGCACATCTGAGGCTCTCCAAATGTGGCATGACGTCCGCTAATGATTCCAACAAATTTTGTGTTAAAAAATTCAAATGGCACTGCTTTCCTTCCGAACCCTGCCTTGCACCCAAACAGTAGCTTTCCCCTACATATGGGGTAATGTTATGAATGTTTTAGAAATGAATTCTGAGCAGAAGTCCCTCTGGTGGTTACAAACAGTACTGAACCATTCAATGAGGATTGGCAATCAGGAATTACAGACTGGCTGGATATAAGGGAGGTTTCCCCCCATCATGGTTGCCGGTGATCAATTGTTCCTGTCTCAACGTTGTTTCCTGGTTCACTTGGAAGCTTGCTGAGTCTTGCCTCTTCTCCTGCTCTCAGATAAGATATTTTCTGTTTTTTGTTTTTGTGCTTGCCATTTGCATTTTTCTCTGCATTTCTGTGAGGTTGGCCAGGTTCCCCTCCCCAGGCGCCTTGGGCCCCTCTCGGTTCCTCTGGAGCCACTGTTGTTTGTTCATTTGCCTTTTCCAGTTTTTTCAGTGGCTGAGGCTGAGTTTTGTTACACCAGAGAACTAATTTAGGTGGTAGAGGTCGTGTGATCTCAGGTGTTTTTGCAATTAATAGCGTTTTTTTTTTACGGTTTTTTTGGATTGCAGTAAGTATCCTTCCTTACCGTTTCTGTCTAGGCAGATTGGGCCCCAACGTTTGCTCATACTATTTTTTGTCTGTGTCTGTATTTCCTCTTGTCTAACCGCCATTACATGTTTGGGGGCTTCCTATGTTCTTTGGGGATCTGCTCCGGGGCAGATAGCTTTCCTCTTTCTATATTTAGGTGTAGTTATCCTCTCAGGCTGTGACGAGGCGTCTAGGACCAACGTAGGAACGGTCCACGGCTGCCTTTAGTTGTGGTGGTTAGTCAGGGTACTGCAATCCAGTAGATTCCAACCTCTCTGGTGTATTGCCGTTTTTGCCTACTCTCCTCAGCTACCAAAACATAACAGTATCACCGGCCCAACTGAAAATTGTATGGTACTCACAGAAGGGAAAAATAGTGTGGAAACAAAAAAGGTTCTCAGGGTTGTTAGAGATTTTTTTTTCTGTTTGTTGCATTTTTTCCCTCTTTTTCTCTGGGTGCTGATGAGGATGTTTTTTTTTTTCTCAATGGAGTTTGCACAGTTGTCTGGCCATGTGGATCAGCTTGCCACTGAGGTTCGGAGTATTGCTACCTTTCTTGCTAGGTTGCCAGTTGTGGAACCCAGGATCCCCATGCCAGATTTGTTTTTGGGGGATTGAGCTAAATTTCTGAATTTCAAAAATAACTGTAAGTTGTTTTTTGCCTTAAAACCTAAGTCCTCAGGGAACGCAGCACAGCAGGTTCAAATTGTCATCTCTCTCCTGCGCGGCGATCCTCAGGATTGGGCTTTTTCCCTGACACCTGGGGACCCTGTTTTGAGTAATGTTGATGCATTTTTTCTGGCTCTGGGGTTATTGTACGATGAACTTAATGTCACTGATCAAGCTGAAAAAACCTTGTTGGCATTAAATCAGGGGCTTGAGGACGCTGAATTGTACTGTCAGAAATTCCGAAAGTGGGCAGTCCTGCCAAATGGAATGATGATGCTTTGGCAGCCCTTTTTCGGAAGGGTCTGTCAGAGAATGTAAAAGATGTTATGGTGGGTTTCCCTGCTCCCTCTGGTCTCAATGATTCTATGTCATTAGCGATTCAAATTGACAGACGTTTGCGTGAGCATAGAAGTATGCGTGGAATAGTGTTGCCTTGTGAACCAGCTTCTGAACCCATGCAGTGTGATAGAGTGGCTTCTGGGGCACAGCGTCATGAGTTTCGAAAACGCAATGGGTTATGTTTCTACTGTGGTGATGCCTCTCATGCTATTTCAGTCTGCCCTAAGCGGGGAAGACGTTTTGCACGCTCAGTTGTCTTGGGTAGTGTTCAGACTAAATTTCTGTTGCCTGTTTCCCTGATTTGCTCCCTGTCCACATTTTCTGCTCAGGCTTTTGTTGATTCGAGAGCAGCTGTTAACCTGATGGATTTTGATTTTGCTAAACGTTGTGGGTTTCCCTTGATGCCCTACGGAAGTCTATTCCCCTCTGGGGATTGATTCTACCCCTTTGGCAGAGAATAAACCCCAGTTTTCTACTCAGGTGATAATGAGGGTTGAACCTGATCATCAGGAGAGTTGCAAATTTTTGGTGTTGTATAATCTGCATGACATTATTGTACTAGGTTTCCCTTGGTTACAGTCTCATAATCCTGTTTTGGATTGGAAATCTGTGTCTGTAACCAGTTGGAGCTGCCAATGTGTTAATGCCAACACTCCTGTTTTTTCTGCCTCTCCCCAGGCTCAAGATGTCCCTGACTTTTTGACTGATTTTTCTGATGTGTTTAGCGAAAGTAAATCTGCATCCTTGCCCCCTCATAGGAGCTATGACTGCGCTATTGAATTAGTGCCTGGTAGTAAATTCCCTAAAGGTCGCCTTTTTAACTTGTCTGTACCTGAACATGATGCTATGCGGTCTTATATCAAGGAGTCATTGGAGAAGGTTCATATCAGACCATCCTCTTCACCCTTGGGTGCCGGTTTTTTCTTTGTGGCCAAAAAGGATGGTTCATTAAGGCCATGTATTATCGTCTCTTGAACAATATCACTGTGAAATATCAATATCCGTTACCCTTGATTTCTGACCTGTTTTCCAGGGTGAAAAGTGCTACTTGGTTTACCAAGCTTGACCTCAGTGGGGCATATAACCTTATTCGCATTAAGCACGGGGATGAATGGAAGACGGCGTTTAATACCCCAGAGGGGCATTTTGAGTACCTAGTGATGCCCTTGGGGCTCACTAATGCTCCTTCCGTCTTCCAGTCCTTCATGAATGACATTTTCAGGGATTTTGTGGATAAATTTCTGATTGTTTATTTGGATGATATCTTGATTTTTTCCAATGACTGGGACTCTCATGTGAAACATGTTCGAACTGTGTTCCAGATTTTGAGAGAGAATGCTCTGTATGTGAAGGGATCAAAGTGTCTTTTTGGCGTACAGAGGATCTCATTTCTGGGATTCATTTTGTCTCCATCTGTTATTGAAATGGACCCGGTCAAGGTTCAGGCCATCTGTGATTGGGTCCAACCTACATCATTAAAGGCCCTTCAGAGATTCTTGGGTTTTGCCAATTTTTATCGTAAATGTATTGGTAATTTCTCTGTTATTGTTAAACGATTGACTGGTTTGACCAAAAAGGGTTCTGATGTGGTGAATTGGCCTCCTGAGGCAGTCTCTGCGTTTCAGGAACTTAAACAGAGATTCACTTCTGCTCCTGTTCTACGGCAGCCTGATGTTTCTCTGCCATTTCAGGTGGAGGTTGATGCCTCTGAAATTGGGGCAGGTGCCGTTTTGTCCCAAAGAGATCCTGAGACCTCTAAAAGTAACCCTTGTGCTTTTTTCTCTCGAAAATTTTCTCCAACTGAACGTAATTATGACGTGGGTAATCGGGAGTTATTGTCCATGAAGTGGGCTTTTGAAGAGTGGAGACATTGGCTGGAGGGAGCCAAACATCAGGTGGTGGTCTTCACGGACCATAAGAATCTGGTTTATCTGGAATCAGCTAAGCGACTTAATCCTAGACAGGCCAGGTGGGCCTTGTTTTTCAGACGTTTTAATTTTGTGGTTTCCATTCTTCCTGGCACTAAGAATGTTAAGGCGGATGCCCTCTCGAGGAGTTTCTTGCGGATCTCCTGAGTTATCTGATCCTGCTGTTATTTTGAAAGAGGGTGTAGTTCTTTCCGCCATCTCGCCCAATTTGAGACTGGCTCTGGAAGGGTGTCAGGAGGATAAACCCGAGCGCTGCCCTTTGGGAAATTGTTTGTCCCAGACCAGTGGAAGAAGAGTGTGATGTCTGAGATTCATTGTTCCGCGTTAGCCGGTCATCCCGGAATTTTTGGTACCAGAGACTTGGTGAGTCGGTCCTTTTGGTGGCCTACTTTGTCTCGTGACGTCAGGGAGTTTGTGCAGTCCTGTGGGACTTGGTCTCGCTCCAAGCCTTGCTCTCGCTCTAGTGGTTTGTTGATGCCATTGCCTGTGCCCAAGAGACCATGGACCCATATCTCTATGGATTTTATTTCCGACCTCCCTGTTTCTCAGAGAATGACCGTTATCTGGGTGATTTGTGATAGGTTTTCCAAGATGATACGTCTTGTGCCATTACCTAAGTTGCCTTCCACCTCCGAATTGGTGCCTTTGTTCCTTCAGCACGTGGTTCGGTTACACGGCATTCCTGAGAACATTGTGTCTGACAGAGGAGTCCAGTTTGTTTCTAGATTTTGTAGGACTTTTTGTTCTAAACTTGGTGTTCAATTGTCCTTCTCCTCTGCTTTTCATCCTCAGACCAATGGACAAACTGAGAGAACAAACCAGACATTGGAGACTTATCTGAGATGCTTTGTGTCTGCTGATCAAGATGACTGGGTCTCTTTTTTGCCTTTGGCTGAGTTTGTTCTTAATAATAGGGCAAGCTCTGCCACTTTGATGTCTCCATTTTTCTGCAATTTTGGGTTTCACCCTCGATTTTCTTCGGGACAGATGGAGGCTTCTGTCTGTCCGGGTGTTGACTCTGTTGTAGAGCGTATGCAGCAGATTTGGGACCAGGTAGTGCAGAGGTTGTCCCTCTCTCAGGAGAAGGCCCAGCGGTTTGCCAACCGGCATAGGACTGATGGTCCTCGATTTAAAGTGGGGGACTTGGTCTGGTTGTCCTCAAGAAATATCCCTATGAGAGTTGCATCTCCTAAGTTTAAGCCTAGGTTCATTGGACCTTATAAGATCATGGAGATTCTTAATCCTGTTTCCTTTCGTTTACTTCTTCCAGGGACATTTAAGATCCATAACGTGTTCCACAAGTCCTTATTGAAGAGGTTTGTCGAGCCAGTGGTTCCTATGGCTGCGCCTCCTGACCCTGTTTTGGTTGAGGGCAATCTGGAGTATGTGGTTGAGAAAATATTGGATTCTCTTTTTTCTAGACGGAAACTCCAGTATTTGGTTAAGTGGAGAGGTTATGGTCAGGAGGACAATTCTTGGGTGTTTGATTCGGACATCCATGCTAGGAGACTGATCCGTGCGTATCACAGAGCTCATCCTGACCGACCTGGTTGCACAAATGAGGGTTCGGTGACCCCTCCTCAAGGGGGGTACTGTTATGAATGTTTTAGAAATGAATTCTGAGCAGAAGCTCCCTCTGGTGGTGACAAACAGTACTGAACCATTCAATGAGGATTGGCAATCAGGAATTACAGACTGGCTGGATATAAGGGAGGTTTCCCCCCATAATGGTTGCCGGTGATCAATTGTTCCTGTCTCAAAGTTGTTTCCTGGTTCACTTGGAAGCTTGCTGAGTCTTGCCTCTTCTCCTGCTCTCAGATAAGATATTTTCTGTGTTTTGTTTTTGTGCTTGCCATTTGCATTTTTCTCTGCATTTCTGCGAGGTGGCCAGGTTCCCCTCCCCGGGGGGCTTGGGCCCCTCTCGGTTCCTCTGGAGCCACTGTTGTTTGTTCATTTGCCTTTTCCAGTTTTTTCAGTGGCTGCGGCTGAGTTTTGTTACACCAGAGAACTAATTTAGGTGGTAGAGGTCGTGTGATCTCAGGTGTTTTTGCAATTAGTAGCGTTGGCTTTTTTTTTAGGGTTTTTTGGATTGCAGTAAGTATCCTTCCTATCCGTTTCTGTCTAGGCAGATTGGGCCCCAACGTTTGCTCATACTATTTTCTGTCTGTGTCTGTATTCCCTCTTGTCTAACCGCCATTACATGTTTGGGGGCTTCCTTTGTTCTTTGGGGATCTGCTCCGGGGCAGATAGCTTTCCTCTTTCTATCTTTAGGTGTAGTTATCCTCTCAGGCTGTGACGAGGCGTCTAGGACCAACGTAGGAACGCTCCACGGCTGCCTTTAGTTGTGGTGGTTAGTCAGGGTACTGCAATCCAGTAGATTCCAACCTCTCTGGTGTATTGCCGTTTTTGCCTGCTCTCATCAGCTACCAAAACATAACAGGGTATCAGCAAACTCACAGAATTTGCACAACAAATTATATGGTGTAATTTCTCCTGTTACATTTTTGTGGGACAAATTTGATTTTTTTATTTTCACAGCTCAACATTATAAACTTGTTTGAAGCGCCTGGATGTTAAAGGTGATCACCACATATCTAAATACATTCCTTGCAGTTACTAGTTTCCAAAATGGGATCACTTGTGGGGGGTTTCCACTGTTTAGGCACATCAGAGGCTCTCCAAATGCGACATGGCATCCGCTAATGATTCCAGCAAATTTTAAGTTCAAAAAGTCAAATGGTGAGCCTTCCCTTCCAAGCCCTACTATGAGTACAAACAGTAGTTTACCCTTGTGAAAAAAAAATTTGGTCTAAAATTTTGGTGAAAAAAGTTAGATGTTGTTTTGAGCACCTTGAGGGTGAAGTTTTTAGAATGGTGTCAATTTTGGGTATTTTCTGCCATATAGGCCCCTTAAAGTCACTTCAAATGTAATGTGGTCCCTAAAAAAAATGTTTTGTAAATTTTGTTGGAAAAATTGGAAATTGCTGGTCAACTTTTAACTTCCTATCAATGAAAATTATGTTTAAAAAATTGTGCTGAAGTAAAATTATACATGTGGGAAATGTTATTTGCTAACTATTTTGAGTGACCTAACTCTCTGGTTTAAGGGCAAAAAAAATAAAGTTTAATAATTGCTAAATTTTTGCCAAGTTTCTGTGTTTTTCACAAATAAACACATCATATTTTACCACTATCTTGAAGTACAATATGGCAGGAAAAAAAGTCTCACAAACAGTGGGATCTGTTGAAGCGTACCAGCACTACTACCACATAAAGTGACACAAGAAAACAGGATTGGCGAGTGAAGGGGTTATTATTTCATCTAATATAATCATTTGGTTAAACCCATATGTGGTCAAAGCACAGCTAAATAATATCAATGTGAACATGGTCTGGGTCCAGATGGGCTACATACTACAGTCCTTAAGAAACTCATATCAGTTATAGCTTGGCACCTGTACAACATTTTTAGAGACCCTCTGCTGACTGGTACTCTACTAAGCAAAGGAAATATGATGCTCATTTTCAAAAAGTGCTCCATGTGTTTTCCAGGTAATAGACCACTAAACTTACATTCATTGTAGGAAAAATGTTAAGGGGCTTGTAATGAATAATTATTGTATTCTCAACTTCTGCCTCTCCCTACATAGTGACTTCTGGAGATGAAACCTGAAAGCTGTCTGTTAATCACACTCAGGTCTGCTGTGCTCAAGCACATGTCAGCATTCTGCAGTGAGGAGAGTGTTTGTCAATACATGTCTCACTCACTTACTGAGCCTGTTCTAAACTATCTTAGGAGCGTAATCTTCTTTCTCCATTGTGAGAGAGTTGTGGTGAATGACTACTACTCTCAATGGTCCTTGGTTATAAGTGGTTTACTCCAAGGTTAAGTGCTTGGAAGTCAACAAATAAACCATTTAAAACCCATTGTTGCATCAAACCATTCTATTGTTGACATACCATTTAAAAATTGTTCATCCGAGCAAGTCACAAAATAACACATTCCAAAGGATGGTTGCTTCCCATCTGGGCACAAGTCACAGTCCTGAGGAGAGAGTCCATGACACGTCATACAGGATTTGTGGCAGGCTTCACATTGCCACTTCTTTTTATCTTGGAACATGCCTCCTGGGCATTTTGTCACACATTTAGCATCTGTAAAAGAAAAAAAAAATTTTAATTAACTTCTTAAAAATAAATCTAAATTCATGACAGTCTATGGTATTGACTCAGCGAAGCTTTTATACTAAACAATACTGTCATAAAAGCTTAGAGTTGCTCAAAAATTTTGGAAATTTTGGCATTTTACGGCAGTTTCTTCTAGTTCCAACAAATTAGTGGAGGTGGGTGGAGCAGAGGCATGATGCTGGTGTGACACCACACCACAGCTGGTTAGCACTTTTGCTTTGCAGCACTGGGGTCCTGAGTTCAAATCCCACAAACGACAACATCTGCAAGGAGTTTGCATGTTCTCCCCTTATTTGCGTGGGTTGCATCTGGGAATCTCAGTTTCCCACACTCCAAGACATACCGATAGGGAATTTAATTTATGAATCCTGTTGGGGATAGTGATGATGATGTTTGTAAACCTGTGGAATATGAGCTTGTCATATACGTTATGAGCTCGTCAGACACTCCTAATTCATTAAAGAAGCATTCCCATTGAAATTTGTATCCTTTTAATATATTGTAGTCTTCATATCATGTAGCCCTCTGTACTCATTTTCCCTTCAACCCAGCTAATTCTTCTCTTTTCCATTAGGTCTATGACATCATGCAATTAAAAAATGAGTAGTTGAATCCTTCTAATCCACTATGTGGAAACAGGAGGTTAATTTCGTCTGTATGAGTCATAAGTCACTGCAAGAGTCCCTAGTAGGAGGGAGGAGGAAAAAGCTGGGTCAGGAGTTGAAGAGGGGGATGAAAAATGCAGGCACAAGAGACTTCCTGCTTCTTCATAAAGCAGAGAAAAGAGAAGAATTACCTGAGTAGAAAGGCAAAATGAGCAATTGCAAGTCCACACATATTATGCTGGATGCAATATATTAAGATTATACAAACTTTGATAAAAACTTTGATGAAAGGAACATCATTCCTACTGTGCAAGGTAAAGCACAGAGGTGGATCGCTGATATTTTGGGGATGTGTGAACTACAAAGTCACAAAGGCACAGGAAACTTGGTCAAAGTTGAAGGAAAGATGAATACAGTACGTTATCAGCAAATACTGGAGGCAAGTTTGCAATCTTTAGCCTGCGCATGGGACGTACTTGGACGTTACAACATGACAACGATCCAAAACACAAGGCCAAGTCAACCTGTCATTGGCTACAACAGAACAAAGTGAAGGTTCTGGAGTGGCCATCTCAGTCTCTTGACCTCAATATCATTGAGCCACTCCTGGGAGATATCAAGCACACAGTTCATGCTAGCCAGCCCAGGAATTTACAGGAACTGGAGGCTTTTTGCCAAGAAGGGTGGGCAGCTTTACCATCTGAGAAAATAAAGAACTTCATCCACAACTACAAAAAAAGACTTCAAGCTGTCATTGATGTTAGAGGAAGCAATACACGGTATTAAAAAATGGGGTATGTGAAATTTTGATCAAGGTCATTTGGATGTTTTTGGTTGTCATTATGATTTAAAAAGAGAAAACACAATAATTTGACAATAAATGGCTTCACCCAACCACTAACCATGAGTGTAGAAAAAGTTTTGGTGTTATCATTCATATTCTCTGAAAAAAAGGCTAAGAAAGCAAAAATTCTGCCGGGTTATGTAAACTTTTGAGCACAACTGTATGTCTAATGATAGAAAATCTTCAGACATGTGATATTATTGACCAAAACAATAATAGTAGATGTGAAAGAACCATCTTATGTCTCATACCACATGTAACTGTAAATCAGTAATTGTAATGACTGCATGTGATTAAGAATGTTTAGGAAGTTTTACATTTTACAATGAAATAAAGGATATAAAAACACATAACAGCACAGAAAACTGAAGTCTTGTGATTTCTTCTCATGAAATGTTATATAGAATTGTAAAACACATACTGTTTGCCATGACCATAACTGACAGCCATTAGAAAGGTGTGTAGTGTCTTGTTATCTCACTATGTTGAACCATTCACCACTGAACAAATAAGAACAACTGACAGATATGTAGAAACTGCCTGATAAGCTTTTACAGCCCTCTTCTTACCATGCAAATAATATCCACTTTGACAGGAAGAGCAGTGTGTTTCATTGTGGCATTCTATGCACCCTGATGCACAAGCAAGACACAATTTTCCACCATTGTCCTCATACGTTTTCGAGGGGCAATGTTTTCGGCATTGTAGATGGTACCTAAAATCAAATGCAGTTGTTTTTACAGAAATGAAACATCCGTACATGTTAGAAAGTCTGATGCAATATGCAAGGCAAGGGTCAGCAGTCATTGTTTCATATTAGTACTAACGCTCTGACTGCAAATATACTGCTGAGAGACAAAACACTGAGAGTAGGATTTAGATTAGTAGGGAGAGGACAGGAGGAAAGGGTGTGAATAAAATTAACATTTATTTCATGGTCACAAAATCTAAAATAAATTGTAAAATACACATACATCTGATTGGGATGTTTATAAGATCACAGCTACTAATATTGTAGTCACAGCTGTGATCCACTAAATCCTGATAAATACCAGATTGTGGAGAACGGTAATTATAACTATTAATAGGGTTCTTGACCACAGTCCCTTATAAATTACTTGTCAAGTTATTAATAACCAAATTTACAGGGTCAATGGGGGATACAAAAAATTGCTTCCCTATCTTAATATAAACTGGGGTAGAAAATCTTACTCACTGTAATATAATATCAAAGTCTAGGCCAAAGAGGAAAAAAATAGATGGCACTCCGTGATGCAGTAAACGATCCTTTCTTTATTCAATACAAATAGGGCATGGAAGCAGGGGAGTAGATGCAGTGAAGGACGATGTTTGTTTTGCATCAGTCAGACGCTTCAGCGGGTCTGCATTCTGTTTCTCTGGACTGTAAAGTTACCTTTCAATACCAAATTGTCTCTTCAGAGAGGAAGAGGACTAGAACTCTAGTGCCACCTATTGGAAGTAGCAATCCTAAAAGTCAATGTCGACCCTTTAACGAGCCTTGTTGCATGAATTAGGATAAAAGCCAAACCAGGATCTCAATTTGCAGACACTGTGTTTCGGGGTACTGCCCCTCGTCAGTGCAAAGTGTGAGATGATCTGGTTTGGCTGTATGAGAGGCTCTAGAGTTCTAGTCCTCTTCCTCTCTGAAGAGACAATTTGCATATTTCCCAGAGGAGCATTGCGGCTTTAAGTCTCCTCATCTCGGCATGCTTACGTAGCATGTCAATCTCCGCAAGGAGAGACAGTACTTCTTGGATATCTTTCAATACCAACAATTTCATGTCCATGGTGCTAAACTCATGGCTACAAAAATGTTTGGCCACAGGTAGATCCATTCTTTTTTTTTGGTGTGCGGTAATGAAAATTCATCATTGTTCTAAGTTTTTGTCCTGTCTCCCCACATACCGTCCCTCAGTTGGACATTTGGTACATATAATTAAGTACACTAGATTGGTTGTGGTGCAGCTGAAAATACCTGGGATCTTGTAGTACCGATGTCAGTTGGGAATTATTTTTGTCATGATCTAGGCCGGGGTTTGTTTCATGTTTTTCTCTGCTCGGTCTGGTATGCGGGGGTTAACCTTCTCTGCCTCATTTTGGCTTCTGTGTGGCTATTTCAGTCTGCTGTGGCCTGCAGACCAATGTCAGTGATAATTCAGGCTCCCAGGCTAGAGCCTTGATACCGTGTTTTGTCCTCTGCCCGTTTACTCTGTTCCTGTGACTTATTTTTCCTGTCACCCCTCTTGTCTTAGTGTTCGCTCCCTGTGCTTGAATCTCTTTCTATGTGACCCGGCTTGTCTTCTGACCTGTTTTACTGTCTCTTGTCTCGGTTATATGTTCTTCTTTCTGGCTCTGACTTCTGGCTTGCATTTGACCACGTGTACTGCTGTGATCTCTGGTACTTCTTGTCCTGACTGGTTCTGACTTGGCTCATCTGACCTCTCTTTCGCCACCTGGTCGCAATTGTGCTGCTGCTCAGTGGTGTTTCACTGTGTGTGCAACCTCTTTTCCCTCGCCAGCATCCCCTGGTGGAGGTTGCGCTATACTGCACTGCAGCAGCATTACATTATCACTGACCATACATTTAAAGGGGATTTTGCTTTTTTTTTCCTCTGGTCATGGATCCACTACGTAACCTGCAGATCAGGTGTCCAGTTTGACACAGATAATGCGGGATTTATCGGTGGAACATCGGGCCCTAGCCACGTCCCATACTCAAACACAAAAAGAGTTGACTGAGACTGTTAAGACCATGCAGGGAACCACCCCTCATGCTGTCAATCGGCCTGGTGATTCTGTAGATGTCACTTTGAAATCTCTTGAACCCTCGGTTAAGCTTCCTGACACCTTTTCTGGTGAGAGAGGTAAATTTTGTATGTTCAGGGAGAATTGTAAATTATTGTTTTCTCTTAGATCTCGATCATCGGGGAATGAGACTCAGCGGGTGGGGATTATTATCTCCTTACTCAGGGAGGGTCCCCAATCTTGGACTTTCTCGCTGCCCACAACTGCCCCTGAACCGATGTCGGTGGATAGGTTCTTTGAGGCCCTAGGACTTATCTATGATGAACCGAAACGTGACAGGGTGGCAGAGGACACTATCTGGGTCTGGTTCAGGGAAAGAGCTCAGCCGAGTGGTATTGCTTGGAGTTCATGTGTTGGTCCCCTGAGGTATCCTGGGATGACTCAGCGCTCAGGTTTCAGTTCTGGAGAGGACTGTCGGATCATCTGAAGGACGATCTGGCTCTCCATCCACCACCTAGTTCCTTGGAGGAGGCTATAACTAAGGCCATCCGCATGGATCGTAGACTACGTGAGAGGGGTGTCTTGCAGCGAGAAGTCCCTCTCCATCTGAGTAATCCTGACGCCACACCTCATTCCGAGCCCATGGAAATGGGGACCACCACCGTCAAGGAAAGGGAGAGGAGATGACGGGAAGAGAGACTTTACTTCTACTGCGGTAATCCAGGACACTGGAGAAAGGACTGTCCTTGTCCTCCTATTCCCAAGGTGCCGGGAAAACGCCTAAGTCTCGGTAACTATTAGGACGTTGCCCAGACTCTCAGGTACCTTTTTCCTCTCTACTTAAATTACAATTGGAAGTGGAACTTTTTGTTGAAAACTGCTGTACTCCTACTTCAGCCTTTGTGGATTGTGGGTCATCGCTGAACTTGATTGAGTCTGATTTGGTGGCCAAATGTAAATTAGGGACAGTCAGGTTGGAAACTCCCATTGATATCGTGGCCATTTATAAAACTCCTCTTGCTAAGAATGTGGTTAAGTGTGTCTCCGAGGAGTTTATCCTCAAGGAGGGGTCTTGTCACCAAGATCGTATTACTTGCTTTGTTCTGGACAATCTGCCGGCAGGATTGGTGTTGGGGTTCCCCTGGTTACTAGTACATAACTGGGTCATTGACTGGGAAGCTCGGAACATTGTGAAATGGGGTCCCAATTGTTCTAAGAAATGTCTTGTTTCTGTATCTGTGTCATCCGTCAGTCTAGGGGCTATTCCGGATTACCTGAAGGACTTTGAGGAAGTGTTTCCCGAAAAGGAGGCTGAGGTTCTACCACCACACCGCCCATTCGATTCTTCTGTTGATCTTGTTCCTGGTCCCAAATTGCTCAAGGCCCATCTGTACAATCTCTCTGGCCCTGAGCAGGCTGCTATGAAGGAGTATATCTCTGATAGCCTTCACAAAGGGCACATTCGGCCATCTATTTTTCCCGTGGCGGCAGGGTTCTTTTTTGTGTCGAAATTCTGGAGGGCTTTTTGTAAAAGGCTGGGTATCAGTCTGACCTTTTCATCGGCCTATCATCCTGAGACCAACGGTCAGACTGAAAGGACCAATCAGTCTTTGGAGCAGATATTGCAGTGTCTGGCCATTTCTAGACAGGATGATTGGTGCTCTTCGGTACCCATGGCAGAATTCACTTTCAATAATCGTGTCAATCAATCCAGTTGTACTTCCGCGTTCTTTTGCAACTATGGGTTTCACCCTCACTTTGGTGAGTTTTCCAGGCTCGATTCGGGGTGTCCAGGGGCGGATTCGGCGGTTGGGGAGGTCTAGAGGGAGGTTCAGAGAAACATTGGGGAGGCTCAGGTCAAGTACAAATTTTTTGCAGATAAATGACGTTCGATGTTAGTGACTGGTTCTGACACGGCTCATCTGTCCTCTCTTTCGCCACCTGGTGGCGCTTGTGCTGCTGCTCAGTGGTGTTTTGCTGTGTGTTCAACCTCTCTTCCCTCACCAGCATCCCCTGGTGGAGGTTGCGCTATACTGCACTGCAGCAGCATTACAATTTTCTTGTTCATTATTATAAATGGATAGGTTTGACATTTTTAATGCTTGCAGGGAAATGTTCCTGTTGCTTTTGGAGAGGACAGGGAGCTTCTGTCAATGATGTTTGCCTAAAACTCAGAAGTTGGGGGTCTGGAAATATAGAATTTTGTAATAAAGGTTGTAATTTCTGTGCAGCTTCCCTTATCGTCTCCAGATTTGGATTGTAGGTGACTATTGGAGCTACTCGGTTGCTTTCTTCTTTGGTTTTATAATGTAGAAGATGATTCCTTGATATTCTGATGGCTCTTGCTATCTGGTTTTCGATTGTTCTTGGATGGTAGACCTGAATCAAAAAGGTCTTTTTGACTCCACCAAGGTGTTTGTCTCTATCTGTAGGAGGAGATCCCTCAGGAGAACATCCGCAACCTCATCAGGAGCATGCCCAGGCATTGTAGGGATGTCATACAGGCACGTGGAGGCCAACATAATACTGAGCATCATTTTGACTTGTTTCCACTTTAATTTTGTCTTGTTTTGATTTTCATTTAGACTTGATTCCACTTTCATTTTGGGGGTCTCTCCAAATCCAGGCATCCATTGGTTCAAATATTTGATTTCCATTGATGATTTTTGTGTGATTATGTTGACAGCACATTCAACTTTGTACACAACAAAGTATTCAATGAGAATATTTCATTCATTTAGACCTAGGATGTGTTATTTGAGTGTTCCCTTTATTTTTTGAGCAGTGTATATACAGTGGGGGAAATAAGTATTTGGTCCCTTGCTTATTTTGTAAGCTTGCCCACTGACAAAGACTTGAACAGTATATAATTTTAAGGGTAGGTTAATTTTAACATTGAGAGATAAAATATCAAAAATAAAATCCAGAAAATCACATTGTTTAAATTATATAAATTTATTTGCATTTTGCAGTGAGAAATAAATATTTGATTCCTCTGGCAAACGAGACTTAATACTTGGTGGCAAAACCCTTGTTGGCAAGAACAGCAGTCAGACGTTTTTTGTAGTTGATGATGAGGTTTGCGCACATATCAGGATGAATTTTGGTTCACTCCTCTTTGCAGATCATCTCTAAATCATAAAGATTTTGAGGCTGTCGCTTGGCAACTCAGAGCTTCAACTCTCTCCATAAGTTTTCTATGGGATTAAGGTCTGGAGACTGGCTAGGCCACGCCATGACCTTAATGTGCTTCTTTTTGAGCCACTACTTTGTTGCCTTGGCTGTATGTTTTGGGTCATTGTCTTGTTGGAAGACCCAGCCACGACCCATTTTTAATGTCCTGGTGGAGGGAAGGAGATTGTCACTCAGGATTTTATGGTACATGGCTCCATCCGTTCTCCAAATGATGCGGTGAAGTAATCCTGTGCCCTTAGCAGAAAAACACCCCCAAAACATAATGTTTCCACCTCCATGCTTGACAGTGGGCATGGTGTTCTTTGGGTCATAGGCAGCATTTCTTTTCCTCCAAACACGGTAAGTTAATGCCAAAAAGCTCAATTTTTGTCTCATCTGACCACAACGCCTTCTCCCAATCACTCACAGAATCATCCAGATGTTCAAACTTCAGAAGGGTCTGCACATGTGCCTTGTTGAGCAGTGGGACCTTGCTGGCACTGCAGGATTTTAAACCGTTACAGCGTAATGTGTTACCAATGGTTTTCTTGATGATTGTGGTCCCAGCTGCCTTGAGATCATTAACAAGTTGCCCCCATGTAGTTTTAGGCTGTTCTCTCACCTTCCTTAGGATCAAGGATACTCGCCGAGGTGAGATTTTGCATGGTGCCCCAGATCGATGTCGATTGACAGTCATTTTGTATTTCTTCCATTTTCTTACTATTGCACCAACGGTTGTCTCCTTCTCACCCAGCATCTTACTTATGGTTTTGTAGCCCATCCCTGACATCTTTATAAAGCTCTTTGGTCTTGCCAATGTTGTAAAGGTTAGAGTCTGACTGATTAATTGAGTCTGTGGACAGGAGTCTTTTATAAAGGTGACTATATAAGAAAGCTGTCTTTAATGCAGATTCAAGCAAAAAAGGTTACCTCTATAAGGGACTATTAAAACATAACTTTTATTCCTAAAATTAATACAACCCTAGACTATGGACATCAACATACATATAGTGCTCGTGCTAAACCGTGCTCATTTAAAAAAAATGGTACATCTCACCCATTTGATGATACTTCTCAGTAGCCAGGTTCATAAGTCAATCACCCTCTGATGTTGAGGTGATCAGAAGGAACAGGAGCCTTAATGATAACAATGATATAAAAGTACAGGGGAGAGAAAAAAGACAGGAATATGGAAGGGCTCCGTACTCTCACTTCCTGTCGTGCCCTTGTGAAGCTCCCGTCCTTACAAGGACTGTACGCAAGTATGTCCTGCTACTGACATCCCACCAAAATATATAAATTCTCAACTCTTTCCAACGCGTTTCTTCCCCAATTATGGGGATTCATCAGGGGATCAAAAGATATCATTATATGATGGGTATATGGGGACCACGCAGTGGGGGTATCCCAGATATGTATGCATAAATATATGCCGAATGGTCCATGTGGGTGGAAGATGATCTAATCTCATCATCTTACACCCACACGGGCCATTCGGCATAATTATGCATACATATCTGGGATACCCTCCAATTTCAGAAAAACCAAGCCGGTCAAATGTAAATGTATTTCATGAGATTATGAACACAGACAGATATTTATATATGTAGATTGGTAATTCAATAAATTGGTTTATAAGTAGAGGCCAAAAAATGTCTTCCGGTTGAGGTGCCACCTGTAGGTCATTGTTTCTTTCTGCAGGTTTATGAAAACGAATGTTTAAACTGTATTTAGTGATAAAATCGTGAATGTGTGGTTTGTTTGGCTCTTTTCTTACTGAAGGGAGCAAGTTTACCTTTCAAATGGTGTATCATTTGTGTGTGTGGGGCGAAGTAATCAGCGCAAAAGCAGTGCATGTTTACAAATGTGTTTCATGTGTAACTCACCTGCAGTGAAGTGTGCAATCCTCCAATTTGGCTGAAATAGTCTGGGCAAGCAGTTCGGCAAGCTGGAAAGACCCCAAGGCAAATGTTTTGATTTGTTTGTGATGTCTGTAAGCAGCATTGTGGTAGTGTGCTTTGGGGTAGTATGGTGCCACCTGCAGGTCATTTTTCCTTACTGCAGGTTTATGAAAATTAATGTTTAAACTATATTTTGTGATCAAATCGTGGATGTGTGGTTTGTTTGGCTATTTTCTTGCTGAACGGGGCAAGTTTACCTTTCAAATGGTGAATCACTTGTGTGAGTGGGAGGCACAAAGTAATCACCGAGAAACGGTGTTTAGAAATAATAGATTTTGAAGGAAATAATCCTATTAAAACCTGGAAAGAAACCTGTATACTCTTCTTAATCTTTTGTCAAACAAGTACCCTTTTCCTTTCCTTGTGGAGGGCTTTTCTTTCATTTTTTAAACTCTTTATGGAATCCAGAAAATCGCGGCCTTTTCAGGGATTTGAATTATCACAGATTCTCCATTAAAAAATACAATTAACTTGGTTGGAAATCCACACTTAAATTGTATGTTGTTTAGTCTAAGAGAAGTTGTCACTTCTGAAAAGTTTTTCCATTGCTTGTAATGTATCTTTTGAGAAATCAGCGTACATTTTCTCATAAGGAAATTGAAGAGCTCTTTTTTTCCTTAAATAACCCATTTGTCATGATCCAGTCTGGGTTTTGATTCCTGTCTGCCCTTTTCCTGGGCTGATCATGTCATGGGTTAACTTTGCCTGGCCTTATTTTGGATTCAGGTTTGCTATTTCTTCCTGCTGCATCTTGCAGGCCATGTCAGTTATATTTTCTGCCTACAGCATCAGTATCTAACTCTGGTAGTACCCTGATTAGTCCTCCTGCTGTTTTTGACTTTGCCCATGTCGGTTTTGTTCCCACTCCACGTCTCGACTCAGTGTTTCCCTTTCATGTTTAGGACTCTTTGGTATTTGACTCGGCTTGGACCCTGACCTGCTGTTTGTCTCTTGTCTTTTGCATATTTGCTCCTGACCGGTACTGACCCATTTGGCTTGCATCTGACTCTGTGTTTTGTTTATTCCTTTGGTACTGTGCTATAGTCTAGGATTTGACCCGGCTTGTTTGACTATTCTGCTGCCACCTGGTGGAAGCCTCGCTGCTGCACTGCAGGTCTGCTCTTGCTGTGTGCAGTCCTCCTTCCACTCTATTGCCATCCAGTGGAGCTTGCAGCTACCTGCATAGCAGCAGCAATGCACCATTTTCTTTAAGAGAGTTTTGACTTAATTCAAGATTGTCTTGTCTATTTGAGAAAAAATCTACTGTTTTTATGTCTCTAGGAATCCGTTTTAACCTTTGTAATGATGTTTGGAGTGTATCAAATCGTTCATTCATTATTTTTATTGAATTAGATGATGATGTACTTAGATTACATAAGAGTCTCTCAGAAGGAGAAATATTTTGCATGGAGAGCATGGAGAAATCTGTTTCTTGAATCTGTGTATTTTTTTTGTTATTTCATTAAAAAAATTCTATTGGATCTTTAACATCCATCCTTGGGCGTTGTTTCAGGGGGCTAGGGTCTGGGGTATAATCCTATGAATCACCTTCGGAGTCTTCATATAATAGGGCAGCCGCCCTTTTAAGAGTCTCGGAGATACTTTCAAGGTACTTTCTTTTATTTCTTGTATTAGACATTTCTGTATTTAAAATATCATCCATTGAGTCCTCACTAGCTGGAGAAAATTCTTGATAAGTAGGCATGCTTAAATATGGACTTTGTTGGTCTTCAAATTCTATCCCCTTTTTGTATCTATTGTTGCCATTGTGTAATCTTTAATATTATTGCTTTAACTTATGTCCTTAAGTGGAGCTCTGTCTCTATATATGTGATTATTCCTTTTAGTAGAACTGAGAATTTGGTATGTTTGCTCTGAATTATATCTCTTGTCCTGATAGAAAGGTTCTTTGTATTGTTGAGCATCCTCTAGAATATCTTGGTATAGACATTCTTTATATACCTTCTTAGAGTCCCTAGTATGTTTATCATATGTGTCTGGATCGCCTCTCCTTTCTCTATTCCTGGCCCCTGGGTTTGAATGTACACTGACAGGTGTTTTCTCTGCAATGCTCGCTTGATGTATCTTGTGGTGAAGTGGATTGTCATGATACATAAATACTTATATGGGTACATAGAATCTCTGCTGTTATGATTTCGTAGCTGAGGAGAGCAGGCAAAAAAGGAAATACACCAGAGCAGTTGGAAACTATGAGATTGCAGTACCCTGACTAACCACCACAACTAGAGGCAGCCGTGGAGCGTTCCTACGTTGGTCCTAGACGCCTCGTCACAGCCTGAGAAACTAACTACACCTAAAGATAGAAAGAGGAAAGCTATCTGCCCCGGAGCAGATCCCCAAAGAACATAGAAAGCCCCCAAACATGTAATGGCGGTTAGACAAGAAGAAATACTGACACAGACAGAAAATAGTATGAGCAAACGTTGGGGCCCAAACTTACTAAATAGAAAAGGATAGGAAGGGCACTTACTGCAATCCCAAAAAACCCTGAAAAGCACCAACTCTACTAATTTCAAAAACACCTGAGATCACACGACCTCTACCACCTAAATTAGTTCTCTGGTGTAACCAAAAACAAAACAGCAGCCACTGAAAAAACTGGAAAAAGCAAATGTACAAACATCAGTGGCTGAACTGAACTGAGAGGGCAAAAGCCCCCAGAAGGGACCCTGAAGGCCCCCACAGAAGTGCAGGACAAAATACAAAAATCAAGCACAAAAACAAAAAGAAGAAAATGTCTTATCTGTTAGCAGGAGATTCAGACACGACACAGCAGGCTACCAAGGAAACAGGAATCAAGGATTGAGACCAGAACAATTGATCACCGGCAACCCTGATGGGAAGGCGACTCCCTTATATAAGACCAGTCAGTAACACCTGATTCCCAATCCTCACAATCTTCACTGGACAGTCCAGTACCGTTTGTAACCACCAGAGGGAGCTTCTGCTCAGAACTCATTTCCAGCCTATTCACAACACTCTGCCCTGTTTTTCTTGACTATTTGTGTCCCCACTAAGTTTCCCAGGATTGTTAATTATATTTAGTTCAGCATTGGCATAGATTATCTCTGCGGTGCTTGAGCACTGCGACCCATGCTGCAAGAATTTCCGCCATGTCCTGGGTAGTGTGTTGTTTTCCTCCATGCAGGGACTCCTCTGATGCGCACTGGGAGACCCTGCCCTGCTCGACAGGGGCGTTGTGAGCTCCGCTCAATACCTGAACCTCAGCGCCAGCATCCATATCCAAACCGAGCATCTGGGCAAGGAGAGAATATATATTATTTTGCTGGTCTCCCTTGTGGCTGACAAAGCAGGGAGGAGCAGTAAACTGCACAAAGAAGTTGCAGTCAAGAGTCCTGTCTGTAAGTGCAGGGACTCCTCCAGCTCATGCCAGGAGTCCCTGCTCTGAGTGACAGGAAAGCTGTACGTTCTTTGCAGCATACGGCCCTTTATTTTTGCCACTTCGCCACACTTCATAGATTATCACAAACTTTCAGCGGTCTGTGCTGATCACCCTTTGATCTGTCAGTTGTTATTTATTATTATTTTGTACATTTAACTGTATAATAGTTATGTATTTTCAAGATGGATAGCCATATTATTCTCGCCTTTTTTTACAATTGTCTTATACAGCAATTATCTGATGTAGGTCCATGTTGAACAGAAACGTTATTAGCTGTTGCTCCAGACTGGTTAAATTGTAAACAAATTTCACATCTATTGCCATGCATCCTGCTGAGTGCCGAATTTAATATTACTATTATTCATGGATTGGAACCCTACTCTGGCACCTCACCATTTTCCTACATCACGACTTTTGTCAGGATTCCTGTAGAATACAGTTTGTTAGTCGATTCTAATGGAATCCCTCATGGAGTGTTAGGGGTAGATCACTGTGCTAATGTGAACAGAGGCTCTGACCCTTCTAAGACAATTAGGGCAAGCAATGTCTATTAGCTGCTCTATACTAAATAGGGGGTCACTCTGCAGAGAACTTGCTATAGAGAAAATGACTGCGCGGGCATGTCCATCAGAACTCAACTCTTTAGATGGATGTACACATTGCTTTACACTTTGAACACCAAATGGCCCCGTATAATGTAGGAAAATGCCATAAATCTGCTGGAGTTCTCTTATAAATTACTGGATCATATTTAACAACAATTAGTTAAAAATCAATGTACATTTTTATAATCTATACAATGAATATTATTTTTAAGGTGGGACAATCCCTTTATAGATTAATTGTTGAAAAAATATTTCTAGGGTGTGCAATCAATGCAGTGATATGATTAATGTGAGTCCAACCTCTTAAGGGTATGCCACACTAAACAATATCGCTAACGGGATCGCTAAAAAACGTCACTATTTAGCGATCCCGTTAGCGATATTGTTCAGTGCGGCAGCTTCCAGCGACGAGCTTCCTGCTGTGATCTCGCTCGTCGCTGGAATCGCTCCGGACCCTATTTTCTCGTCGGCGCTCCCGCTGGGTAAGTATCTTATCGCTGTGTGGCACCTTTTCTTAGCGATTTAGCGGTACTTTTGTACCGCTAAAGTCGTTAAGAAGATCGCTAACGGCGATAGCGTCGTTAACTATATCGCTAAATGTGACCGCATTTAGCAATATAGAAACAATCCCGCTAGCGATCGCATTAGTATGCGTCGTTATTGTGATCGCTAGCGGGATTGTTTAGTGTGGCAGTACCTTTAGTTCTATTTTGGTCTATCTGTTTTTTTTTACCCAATCTACTGTACGTATTTTTGTTATGATAACATTAATTACTGCACTACCATTCATTATCAATAAACATGCTAATTCCACCAATAATATAAAAAATACAAATAACTTACAGATAATATCCTTGCAGACAGCTGAGGCAGATTTCTGGATCATCTATAAAAACAAAAAATATATTTCACATTTGGATGATTGTGCACACTGGGGTCTATTCTAATCAAAGAGACCCTCTGGGACTCAGTGTAACTATACATTTCTTATAAATAAGCACCCTACCTTGTGCCCTTCTTCTGCTGCCTACTCTGCTCAAAATGTCCTTCCTTCATGCTTCACAGATGGCATGGTACGTGATAAGTTCAGACATCTTGAAAGAAGGCTAAGAGGAACATTGATCTCAGCAGAGGAGTCAGTGGTAGGCACCAGGAAGGGTGACTATATTCTGTATATGAAATGTAGTCATTTTTCTGTCTTAAGGTGGTGGCTCTTTAAGGTTTTACATACATTAAAATAATACTAAAATTATTGAAGCACGCAACTAATACAAACAGAATTATGCATTGATTCAAAAAAGTTAATACAATTGAAACCTTATTTAAAAATTTGATTCAATAAAGTAGCCACCCATTGCCTTGATAACAGCTTGGCACACCCTTCACATTCTCTCAACCTACTTCGTAAAGAAGACATCATTGATATTTTTTTAATAGCATTGAAGAAATTTCAATGAATTATGAGCACATATTGATTGCTTTTCCTTCATTCTATAGACCAGTTTAAATGGTGGTCTAACTAAGCGCTAAAGAGTTGGAATAGTTACAAAACACCATATTATCCATGCCAGTAAAAATACCCTTTAATTCTGCCCTTATACCTTTACTTATCCTCTCCAATGATTGACAGTATGGACAATCATTGGAGAGACATCCAGACATTAATCATTTAACTTCTCAATGTTACATTGAAGTTGTAGACAAAAATCCCCTATTTAGACTCCTTAGTCCAAAGGTCAGATTTCCACTGGCCCGATGTTCACTTCCCATGTTTCTTGGCTAAAGCAATTATCTTCTTAGGATTTCTTTGTACACAGTGGTTTTATTGCATGAAGTCCTGTTTCTCACACTATGAACAGTAGATGCCAAGAGATCATGGGGTGCCAATGGTTTGCCATATGGCAGCGGTGTTACAGCTGAAGGCCCCCATCACTGACACCTTGGTGCCCTGTGAAGCTCAGCTACAGGCTGTACTTAGCAGGAGATTGTGATTTGTACTAAATCCTGAAATACTGAAGTCTTTGATTGCAGGTTCAAGTTCCCTATGGTGACTAAGAAAAAGAAGTGTAATATAAAAATGGTTTTAAAAATATTTAAAAAAATAAAAATTTGAATTTTGACATCCAAAAATAAAAAATACGCATATTCATTATAAAGGAATTAAAAGCAAATGTTATGGGTCTCAGAAAATGTCAACACAAAACAGATTTTTTTTCAAAGTTCAACAATTTTAAGTCACTATAATAATAATAAAATAAACTTACACGAATTTGGTATTGTCGTAATTGTATAACACTATGTAACACAATTTTTGTTCCTGGCTTCCAAGTGTAATATTTCAACTGCTTATGTTTAAAGACTATGGAAAAAACTACTACATTCAGCACAAACTTTGATTTTATGACCACAGGCCAGAAAATTTTGTATTTATTGTGTCAAAAAAAGGAAATTATTATATTTTCGTTCATGCGGTCTAATAAAAAACAACACTTGCATGGTAAATAGATAAAGACAATCAAAACTCACTCAAAAAGTTTCAGAAATGAGTAGTTTTTCTAGATTTGTGAGTGTACAGCAAATCGCTTAATCGAAGAAGCCCCAAATGTAGTCCCCCATCATGTTTTCGTTATACTGTCCTTGGTAATGACGTTCAAAGTCCAATATATCTTGATGAAAGCGCTCGCCTTGCTCCTCTGAGTAAGAGCCCATGTTCTCCTTGAACTTGTCAAGATGAGCGTCAAGGATATGGACTTTGAGAGACATTCTGCATCCCATTATGGCGTAATTCTTTATGAGAGTCTGAACCAACTGCGCATAGTTTTCAGCCTAGTGATTACCTAGGAAGCCATGAACCACTGCAACGAAACTATTCCAAGCTGTTTTCTCGGTCCTGTTCAGCAGCCTGACGAACTCGTCACAGTCTATGATCTTGATCTGTGGTCCGACGAAGATACCAGCCTTGACCTTTGCCTCGAACAGCTTTGGAAAGAGATCTTGGAGGTACTTGAAAGCAGCTGACTCCTTGTCAGGAGCCGTGACAAATTGCTTGATGAGGCCTAACTTGATATGCAGTGGTGGCATCAGCACCTTCAGAGGTTTTTCCATCAATATGGCCATGTGAGGGCTTACTTTTTGCGGGACGAGTTGTAATTTTGAAAGACTCAATTAGTTTTAGCATGTCTTGTACTCGAAAACAGGAAAAAAAATTCAAGTGCAGTGAAATTTCAAAAAAAGTGCAATCCTACACTTGTTTTTTTGTTTGGCTTTTTTGCTAAGTTCACTAAATGCTAAAACTGACCTGCCATTATGATTCTCCAGGTCATTATAAGTTCATAGACACCAAACATGTCTAGGTTCTCCTTTATCTAAGTTTGCTAAAAAAAATTGCGTGATCTCCGGTTAGGTGAGAGCTTATTTTTTCCGTGCCCAGCTGACGTTTTTAATGACACGACTTTTGTGCAGATACGTTCTTTTGATTGCCCATTATTGCATTTTAATGCAATGTCGCAGCGACCAAAAAAAGGTAATTCTGGCGTTTTGACTTTTTTTGTCGCAACGCCGTTTAGCAATTAGGTTAATCCTTTTTTTTATTGATAGATCAGCCGATTCTGAACGCGGTGATATAAAATATGTGTATGTTTGATTTTTTTTATTGTTTTATTTTGAATGGGGCGAAAATGGGGTGATTTGAACTTTTTTTTTTTTAAAACATTTGTTTTTACTTTTAGTATGCTTCAATAGTCCCCATGGGAGTCTAGAAGATGCCATAGCTCGATCGTCTCTGCTACATAGAGGTGATGCTCAGATCACCTTTATGTAGCAGAATTACTGCATTGCTATGAGCGCAGACAACATGGTTGTGCTCATAGCAATCCGGCATAACAGCCATAGAGGGAGACCTCTGATTGTTATGCCGATGCACCGATGACCCCCGATCACATGACGGGGGTCAGCGGTGTGCGTATTTTCGGCCGGAAGAACTTGTTAAATGCCGCTGTCAGTGTTTAACAGCGGCATTTACCTACTTAATAGGCGCGAGTGGATCGCGATTCCACTCGTGCCTATTGCGGGCATATGTCAGCTGTTCAAAACAGCTGACATGTCCCGGCTTTGATGCGGGCTCACTGCCGGAGCCCTCATCAAATCGGGTGGATACTGGCTACGGACGTACTATTCCGTCCGAGGGCAGTAAGGGGTTAAACTGTACTCGATCTAAATCATTGAAATTCTACAAAATAAAGCACTGCCATGTAAACGAGCAGCAATTATTCACCTTACCTTCAAGAGTTTTCTTGCAATATTCGCATGTGAAATGAAATGCCCAGGACTTGTTTTGATCCCTGACAGGCATGCCGAAATATGCCTTGTAGGCCTCGCACATCATACGACATGCTTTCACTGAATACTTTCTCACTCGTCTTTAGAAATTGTCCACACACGTTGCAAAATGTGTCTTCTGGGCGCAAACAACATCTTGATGCCATCTTAAACAAATAATTGCTCTTTAACTATGATTCGTTATTCTCTTACTCAGCAATAACATAAACCGAAATGTTGGATCGAGTCACCTGTGCTTTCATACTTGCATGACTACTATTGAACAGTCCGAGAACGTTCTAGAAAGTTCTAAAAGTTTCTAGACACTTCCAGATAATTCTGGAAAATTGTAGAAACTTCTGCACAATTCTAGCAGTTAAACAATAATCTAGAAGACTACTTCGTATTGAATAAGAATCGAGAATTTTCCCGAAAACAGACATATTTTAAAATTTCATTGTCCTGATCACAAAAGCAAAGTTTTTGTGGAACAACAACTATTTTCTATTTGTTTTAGGCATAACGGGTTAGGAAAACACACTTTGGACCCAGGAACAAAAAATAAATAAAAATTTGTTACATAGTGTAATCGTACTGACCTGGAAAATTACAATGTCTGTTCATTTTAACCACACGATGACTACTGCAAAAATTAAACACAGTAAACAATGGAGGAATTATGTTTTTTTTCCTCACCATTTATATTCACTTGGTGAACGTGAAGGATGTCATTTAAAACTAAAAATAGTTGAACAAAAAAATACGCCCTCGTATGACTGTTAATGGTAAAACAAAAACAGTTTTGACTTTAGGAAGGAGAGAAAAAAATGAAATCGCTAAATAAAAAAATTGTCTGTGTCTTTGAAATTGTTGTCCACTACTCGGACAACCCCTTTTTAAATGCAATAATCCCAACATAAAATAAAAAATTAACATATACTCATCTCCTGCACTTTGTTACTGAATTTATATTGAATTATTTTTTGTTGCCTTACCTACTTCACAAGTTTTACATCCAGTCTCGCAGTCGACACATTCTCCAGTGTCAGGGTCTTCCATCTGTCCTATATTGCGTAATAAAATGTGATATATCTGTAAGCCATTGGCAAAAATACAACAATACAGGAGGAAGAGGAACATTATTGTTAACATCAACCATATATTGTCTGACATTACTTAGACAATACTGGAAACGGCACATTACAGTTTCTTTCCCACATGGAAATCTTTCATCTATCCATAGATTTAGCTCAAAAATGTATAATCACTGTGGAACATGCACAAACAGTAAAACAGAGGTCTTTAATAGAGATGAGCGAACCCCTGGATGTTCAGATTCGGGTACGGCAAACAGTTAAAAAAAGGTTTGGCTCGGGTACCAGTGCAGTACCCAAGCAGGACCCGGTAAAATCATTATCGCCGGTCAGAGAGCCACGTTTCCCACGCTGTCAAATGACAGCGTGAGCCTGCAGCTGTGATTGGAGGTAAAAAGTTTACCTCCGGTCACTGGTGTCAGCTGATGGGACCACTACTCAGCCGATGTCTGATGCTGCTAATAACAGCGAGAGCAGGTGCGGCTGTTAGAACCCTCTTGTTAGGTTTTTTTTCAGTTTGTTGGTCACATGACCTTCTTTCCCTATTTAGTCTGGCTCCGCCCTTCTGGCTTTGCTGGACTTCATTGTATTATCTACTCTTAAGATAGCCGGGTGCTTAGGTGCCTTCCTCAGTCAGTTTTGCTTGATCTTAGGATCTCTAAGTAATTTGTTTTCTGTTTTTTTACCCCTGCTACAACTTCTGTTAGGAGGTGTCCATCTTTTCTCCCAGTCCCTAGATCTTGTAGGGATTCCTCCCTCGCATCTATAGGTCTTCGTTCAGACTAGCTGAGGACTTTAGCGGGTCTGGTCGCAGGATCAGGTTCCCCATTACATCATAGGGATCCAGCTTAGTTCTATTGTAGGGACAGAATTCCCATCTTTCCTTAGTGCTTGTAGCAGATCATAACAGTAAGTCCAGCCAAGAAAAAAAAAATCTCTAAGGAAAGATTTTCTGTTTCCATCATGGTGTCGATTCAGGATTTGGCTCAACGCCTGCAGGGACTCTCTCTGGAGGTGTCTCAGATCCAGCAACACGTGAGTAGTTGTTCTGGAGCACATTTCGTGGAGCCAAAGGTACGTTTGCCTGATTAATTTTTTGGTGAAAAACAAGTTTTTTTTCTTTTAAAAATGCTTGCTTGTTGTATTTCCATTTGAGACCCAGATCCTCTGGTGATGAATCACAGCGCATAGGGTTCATAATGTCACTTTTGCGCAAAGAACCTCAGGACTGGGCCTTTTCTCTGCAACCTAGTGATCCATGCTTTAGATCAGTGGATAGTTTTTTTTCTGCTTTGGGGTTATTGTATGACGATCCTGATCGTGTTTCATCAGCTGAGACAGAATTGAGACGTTTGAAACAGGGATCAGGTAATGTGGAAAAATATTGTACTCACTTCCGACGGTGGTCCACTCAGGTGGGGTGGAACGATTCAGCTTTGAAAAGTTTATTTCTTGCAGGGTTAAGTGAAAGGGTTAAAGATTTGCTGATTGCTTATCCAATACCTGGTAACTTGCAAGAGGCTATGCAATTAGCTATACGGGTGGATAGGAGACTGCGTGCAAGGGTTAATGAGAGTAAATCTGCCTTGTCAGCTCCAAGTCTGGAGAGGGACTGTACTGACATTGGAGAGCCGATGCAAATTGGAGCAATGGCACCTCACTCTCGGGAAAAAGACCGCAGATTTGCTGAAGGTTTGTGTTTCTATTGTGGCAAGTCTAAGCATTTTATTAAGAACTGTGCGCTTCGAATGAATAAAGAAAAAAAAAATGAGGTCAGTTTCGCCCGTATAGCTTGTTTAAACAATAAAGGTGTCTTTCTTTCTGCTACCACTGCTGTTGAGGAGGAATTAATGGAGTTTCGGGTATTTGTGGATTGTGGTTCAA
>JARQOD010000004.1:375151304-375163789 GCA_033576555.1 Oophaga sylvatica | reverse complement strand
GAATAGAGGGGAGGGAGACCAATCATAGGGTGAGGGGTGGATTTTAAAAAGGTGTTTTGTGAAATGACTCGCCAATACCCCTTGTCAAGTCACATTACCACTACAATTCAAACACATTCATTTTCATGGCAGTAGTAACTTAAAGCCACCATGGAAATGATAATGTCTCAATTATCTGAATTAATTTCTTAAACATGGATATTCCAATAACTTAAGATATACATTTGCTTGGCAAACTGGCAGCTCTCCATGGTTTGTTGCAGCCTTTGATGTGCTAAATTGTGCAGAATCAACATGTTTTTGATGTATTCAGTATCCTGGCCACATGTATTCCTCAGATAACCAGTAGGAGTGATGAATATGTTTTATTATACAATCTCCTCCACTTAGGCTATCTTATCTGAAGAGTACAGAACCCTGGAATAGATGTCTTTCTTTGAAAAAGGTCACACCTTTGTGGACAAAAATTTATTTCTTTGGACTTGAATAGAGAATCTTAAGTGTTTTTACATTATTGACACTTTTAAAGGTGAGTAGTTAAAATTCTCTTCTTAATTCAATGTATGAATAGAAGTATAAAGTCATATATAGCATGCCTGTTATAAGTCACAAGCTCTAACAAGGCAATACAGATAGCATAAAGACATGTGTATGGTTGACAAGTATATATTAACAGTTTGTAATGCATACAGTGTCTAGCATGTGATGCGGGTATGACTGCAAGGAGTTAATTTCCATTCACTTAATCTTCCACTCACCTTCCATTCTGGCTGCAAAGTGATCACAAATCACACCACACTACACTACACACACACTAGATACACAACGTACTGCCTGCTACCACTTAAACAAACGTATTGATGGTTCCCCAAAATACACACTTCTGTCCAAAGGCCAAACTCTATCCAAAAGGCTGTGGATTCATTAGAACACACAAGAACCAAACTTATTTCAGTTTTAAGCTTTAAAATAAAAGGTAAAGTTCTTTCAATAAAATTTAAAATAAAATAAAAAAGGGTAATGACAGAAAATACCAAAGAATTTTAGTCTATAGTTGCAACCATAAATGTATGGCTGTAGGCATAGGTGAATTGTAATGAGGGCAATCTGGGCTATCGCCAGGGGTCCAACCCTCCGAAGGGGAGTAATGGCCAGATTGCCCTCATTATAATATATTGTATGACACCATCGGTGATGCACATCTCTGTGCAGGAAGCTTATTGGAGCTTCACTACCAGAAAAACAGAATGGCAGCACAGCTCTAGGAGAGCTCTATCTGCCTTTTATGTGACAAGCTTCAGCTGGCGTCAGCTGACATAGACATGCTGACTACCAGGAGTGGAGCTGCAGAGGATCGTATAGAGAGGTAATTATGAAAAACTTTTTTTATATATATAAAATTAATTAAATGGGGGAGGGAGAGTAAATGATGATGTATTGAGTGTGAGTGAGAGCAAATGATGATGAATTGATGGTGGGGGTGAGGACAGCAAATTATGAATTGAAGGTGGGTGGTGGGGAGAGCAAATAAATATGAATTGAGGATGAGGGACGGGGGGCATCATATGATGAATGGAAGGTTCAGATGGGAAGAGAAATTACTGAATTGAGGGTGGGGGAGAGTAAATGATGTATTCAGAATGGGGAGTGGGGGAGAACAAATGATTATGAATTCAGACTGGGGAGGTGGGAGACAGCAAATTATGTGGAATTGAGGGTTGGGGTGAAGAACAGCAAATGATAATTAAGGATGGGGTGTGGAGGACAGCAAATGATAATGAATAGGTGGAGTTGTGGGGGAGAGCAAATAATGATGAATTGAGAGTAGTTGGTATTAAATGAGAGCTGAGAGCGCGAGAGAGCATTGTCACTGAGAAGAAGAGTGTACAGTGACATGAATCTACTGAGCATCCATTGGAATTGGCAACCGACACATGCTCAAAACAGCAGGGACCAGCCCAGCCACTGGAAACAATCATCACTGATGACGCTTCTTTTGAGAGAAGGGGCAGAGACTGCAGCAGTGACCACAGCCTCTGCCCCATGATCACACTTCGTTTTAGCATCCAACATGCATTAGTGTTCTCAAACGAGCATCATCAAAGAGGAAGTAGTGGAAAAAAAAGAAACCATTTAGATAGTGTAGTTAGGAAAGCATAGAGTATTTTTAATTAAAGTATATTAGAAAATAAATTACATTATGTCATTAAAAAGAATTTAGGATGAAAATATAATTTAGTTTCGGACCACCCCTTTAAACGATGCACAGTGAGTGATCTGTCCCATATTATATAGCATTTCATATAGCGCTGTCCCTTATTACACAGCATTGCTTGTTGTTATGTATAGCGCAGTCCCATATTATATAGCATCCTGTTATTATACATAGAGCTGTTTCTTATTGCATAGTATTCTCTATTAGTTCTATGTTATTTATAGCGCTATACAAAAGGGGACAAAATTTGCCCGTCACGCGTAACATGCCGCTGTCTCTGTCATGTTACATCTGCACCTATCTGTTAACCACTTGACATATTACATGATTTCTCAAAGTGGATCAACATGATTTCAAACATGATTTCCCCAACAGTGTCACCAGCAAAGCACCCCCACACCATCACACCACCTCCTCCATGCTTCACGGTGGGAACCAGGCATGTAGAGTCCATCCGTTCACCTTTTCTGCGTGCAAAGCAGTAATCAAAGCAAAAGGTGGCTACTTTGAAGAACCTAGAATATAAGACATATTTTCAGTTGTTTCACACTTTTTTGTAAAGTGTAATGTATAATTCCACATGTGTTAATTCATAGTTTTGATGCCTTCAGTGTGATTCTACAATTTTCATAGTCATGAAAATACAGAAAAATCTTTGAATGAGAAGGTGTGTCCAAACTTTTGGTCTGTACTGTATATTTGCTATTTTGCGGACTGCATGTCCATGCAAAAATCATTGAGACATGTTCGTTCTTCATCAGCTTCATGGATGAAAAGTACCAGTACAAGCCTATGAGTCTATAAAAACCATGGACAGCAAACAGATTGCATCATTTTTGGACTGCAACTTTCAAGACATGGCTGCATATTGTGGCTCTCTCTCTCTCCCTTGCTCAACCATACTTTGATTAAAGGTGTTGTTCCCTTTCAGACAATGATCTGCATCCGTTGGAGTTGGTTAAAAAACATCAAAATGCACTTCACTAACCTTCCCTTTGTCCACCAAGGATTCTTTACCACTGCTCCCGGTGTATGTTATTGGCTGCAGTACTGATGCCACGTTTCCTGCCTCCTATTTGTTATTGTGCAGTTGTACTGTATTGATATTTTGTCTCCTGACCTCAGCTATGTTCCTGACTTCATTTTTACCTAGCCAGTCTGTATGTTGTCCGTGTTTAACATTGTAATAGATATGAGATGGTTTGTCATTTATTTATTTATCCATACATGATAATCATTGATGAAACACCGATGGTGAAAACTGATGCACAGACAAAATGCTGATTAAACACTGATGAAAAAAAACTGACACACTGACCAAACACTGATGAAACTCGGATCCAAAATACTGATGACACTTGGACCATTTTTTGTGCACATGAAAAATCATGGAAGTCTCCATGAGGCCTTAAAAGAATAGATGCTTCCTGCTACCACTGACTGGCAAACATCTTGTGCTGGTAGCAAGAGTGGGCACATCTGAGGAACTTTAGGTGTAGGGAGGTGGAGATGATGAGATACAGCCAATAAATGAAGGTGAATGGGCAGATGTGAGAGGTTCATGTGGGTCTTTAACACAAGACTCTTTTTCATAATCAGCACATTTGGATACTAGAACAGTCAGATGAAAATTCCTTTACGTAAATAGTTTAAAAGTTGTATGGCACAGTACCTGGCAGACATTGGATTAAGTAGCACTCCTCATGTTGAAGCTTGTAGTTGCTTTTGCATTTCTGACAACTATTAGCATTAGAGCAAATGTCACAGTTCAGTGGACAAGAATCACAGCTGTAGGTGTCACGCTCTGAATAAAAACCCCAAGGACAGTGTACTTTACAACGACTGCGGTGGAGGAAGCGCTCAATTCCATCTTGATCTTAAAAATGAAAAGATAATAATTACAAATTAGCGGGGGAAAAAAATAGCAAGATTCTGAAAAAATGTACATAGTTTGTGATTACTGCTTACAGTCATTAACTAGAAACCTTTAATGGTTACATCCCGGGGATAAAAATCTGTACAAGGTGCAAAGCTCGTTACATTGGCGCTTTATTTTACATGAAGCCGTAAACTTGTGTGACCATCAACTTATAAATAACACGGAAAAGTCTGTAAATTTTTGTAACATGCAAGGCTGCACAAAAATTTAGCTACTCTTGGCGTTTGGACAAAATTACCCAGCTCAAACAAAGTGGGTGAAGCTCAGGCAGGACAGGGCATGTTGACCCCTGTTCATCAAATTCAAAACGAACTGCATCATTCCTTACATCACAGATCTTACTCCACACCACCCACTCATCAAGAATGCGCGTGAAAAACACTGGTCTTGATGAATTAGGGCCTAAAGGTACTGCCACACTACACAATCCCGCTAGCGATCTCGTTAGCGTCGCATACTAATGAGATCGCTAGCGGGATTGTTTCTATATCGCTAGTAGCTACCTAACTTAGCGATGTCGTTAAGGACGCTATCGCGGTTAGCGATCTCCTTAACGACTTTAGCGGTACAAAAGTACCGCTAAATCGCTAAGAAAAGGTGCTACACTTAGCGATTATACTTACCCAGCGGGAGCGCCGACGATAAAATAGGGTCCCAAACGATTCCAGCGACGAGCGAGATCACAGCAGGAAGCTCGTCGCTGGCAGCTGCCGCACACAACAACATCGCTAACGGGATCGCTAAATAGTGACGTTTTTTAGCGATCCCGTTAGCGATGTTGTTTAGTGTGGCATACCCTTAAGTGTTTAAAATTGGCACTATTTTCAAGCTATCTGCTTCTTGTCTGTCATTGCAAACACTGCTGTTTGTTTTCAAAGGCTGACATCCTACAGTCCGCTTTCTCATATCTATGGTTTCTTACAATGTATCAGAGTGTAGGGAATTCTATTAGAGCTAAATAAAACAGTACAAATTTCACTTCTTTCCTGGACTTTTTGCTAATAACTAAGCTGTGTCCTTTATCAGATATATACATTTCTGTATCTATTAGTTATGCATTTATTTTTCTTTTTGTTTTTTTGCTCTAATCTTTATATCCACGCCTTGTAAGAGTCAGAATTAGAGATGAGCGACTTTGCCTCCGGGAGGGTCGAGTCGGGTTTCGGACCACCTGACTTTCGCAAAAGTCGAATCGAACGAAATTGGCCGACTATCAGAAAAAGTCGAAGGTCCGACTGAAACTCGACCCGAACCCAATGCAAGTCAATGGGGAAGAAAAGTCGGCAGTCAGTGGAGGACAGTAAACACACCTACAGTGCCCATTTCAATGACAACGACATCAATTCTTATTACTTAAGCTTGTCAACCTTAATTTACTTTATAATAATAGTAACGCATTGAAAACTGGGGTTATTTGGCTAAAGTTGTGGGGGGGCAGGGCTGGCTCCAGATTTTCGTGGGCCCCAGGTGAAAGAGTCTCAGTGGGCCCCTTTTACACATACCACAATTCATTATGCTCTGATACGGCAGAGAAATATAGGTATAGTACAATGCCAAATACTTCACTTCTTACATTACATGAGTGATATCTAATGTAAATTCTACAATTGCTCAAAAACCGGACAGTATAGTCCTCCATACAGTATTATGGGCACCACATAGTGCGCCATACAGAATGGGCTCCATATAATGCTCCATACAGAATAAGCCCCATATGTGCTCCATATGATGCTCCATATATAATGGGCTCCATGTGATGCACCATAAATAATGAACCCCATATGATGCTCTAGTATATGATGGGCCCCATATATGATTCTCCAGTGTATGATGAGCCCCATAAAATGCTCCAAATATAATGGTCCCCATATATAATGCTCCATATATAATTGGCTCCATGTGATGCCCCATAAATAATGAACCCCATATGATGCTCTAGTATATGATGGCCCCCATATGATGCTCCAGTATATGATGGGCCCCATGGATGATGCTTCAGTGTATGATGGGCCTATATAATGCTCCATATTAGTGTTGAGCGATAATGCTCGATATCTAAAAATATCGTATCGAAATTGTATCGCCGATAGCACTAAATATCGTCGATATCCGATTTCGATACCGGAAGTCCCATGTAAGTCTATGGGAACAAAATATCGCAACAAAAAAAACCCTTTCTTTCGTTGTAAACACAAAATATACACACATAGAATACATATATATATATATAATTATATATATATATATATACATGTCATTGTGACATATATATATATACATATATTTATAGTTTATACACTTCTACATAGTAAAATAGACTCTGATTCAATTGCCGGGTAAAGCCGTGACATACCCCATAGAAGTCGACGGGCTCGGTGCCGAGTACCCCCAAAACCTCTGGCTCTGTGCGACTCAACTTGGGCGTCACGAACAGGATTCTGTAGCTCGAGCTCGCTATAAGCGAGTCCTGTGTGCCTGAATTGAACTGGTTTTGTGCTTGAGAATTGCTAAAATCATCAGAGAATGTATTTGCCATTTTTCCGCCATATCTGCGTCATGACGAGGCACTGGTGAAGAAGAAGGGCGTGCTCTTCATGGGTGTACACTCACTCAGTGACGTGAAAACGATGGCTCTAAATGGTACTGCAATGTAAGATCGTGCCCCACAGCTCTTCAGTTCCGCCTCCTCATCCTCCTCAGTGTGCGGAAACTAACACGAAGGTCCCGCCTCCCTACAAAAGAGGGGCCCTCTCCAGATGCTAATGAAACATGTGACTTGGCAGAGATGGCTAATGGACACGAGCAGAAGTGTGAAGGGATGGAGCAGTCAGAGCTCTCCCCCCACGGAAGCGACCCGATCGCCACGGAACCACCGTTGGGCACCCGGCCTGGAAACCCTCCTACGCTGCAAGAAGCGGAGGATACCCTAAGAGGCCTGGCCCGGCACCGGGAGGAGGTCGCCAGGATGGAAGCGAGCTGGCATGCCCTAAAACTAAACTTGGAGCGGTGCCAATCCCTCTTACCTGAAATGTCTGTACCGGAAGGTGAGGCACCCGTTCTAGTAGAGGAGTCCTTGCAATGTGATCCGGTTGACGTTGTCGCAGTGGAGGCACCCGTTCGTGCAAAAAACGCTGCACCGGCAGCACCCCAGATCCCGCTGTCTGCCCCCGTCGCTGAGACAGAAGAAGCGACACCCGTCCTCATGGAGGAGGCCGCGCAGGCACCAGAGGTCTACCTGTCTGTACCGGAGCCCCGACTGTCATCTGTTCCAGAGCCGGCTGCTTCCTCCGCAGGTGAGCGCCGCCAGGACTGGGGGGCGCCAGGAGAGCTGCCGCAAACCGGACACTGTAAGCTGCAGTTTGATGGTGGAGACATGGAGCAGCTGGTGGAGGAGAATTTCAACTGGCGTCAGGAGGAAGAGTGGAGACGTTGGGAGCGGGAAGCAGAGCGACAAAGGGAGCAGCGAGAATCCCAAAAACTTCGCCAACGTAACCTGGAGAAGGACCGGGCAGGTAAGGACCGGATGAGAAAGGATAAAGGAACCCTGTGGGAGCCGCGGCGTAAGGGTGCAGTACGTAGCTTTAAATTGAAAGGTGGTTGGGGCTTCATCCAGGAGCCTGGACTTTATTTAGAAGTTTCTGTGAACCGGCGGGACGTGGAGGCTCACCTCCCAGAAGGACACCCGGGGAGGGACCTGTTGCCAGGAGACTTGGTGACTTACACCCGACACTGGGGTTACAATGGATGGTACGCCCTAAATGTTACCAGGTGCGACCCCTACTCCCCAGAGTGTCAGGAACCTGTGAGACCCTCGGAGCCTTCAGCCTCCCACATCCAGGCCTCTGCAAAAGTGCCCACCCCACGCCGTAAATCTCCCAAGCCTCCCTCAGTGGTCTCCTCAGCAGCCCCAGCTATGGACATGATAAGTATAGCTGGCCCGTACCCGGCGCCTGTTAGGCCCCCTGGGGTTCGTTCAGTCCGGGACATAGGGTTCCAGACCCGGAGGAGATGAAAGAGGTGGCCACACAGACCCAGTCGGGTCACGACTTGACTGTACAGGCCACACAACGTCATCAGGTCCTGGTGGTCCTTGGTGCCTCGGATGTTTGGCAAGCATCAGAAGAGTACCAGGTGGTACCTGGAACACCCCTGCCAAAGAATTATAAATAACCCGGACAGGGTCCCTGTATGTAAATAGTTAAATTGTTTATGTACCCGGACGGGTGAATGTTCATAAAAAAGTTTTTTAATTTAATAAAAAAAAAAAAACACAGTTTTCATTACTTTTATTACAGTCTCATCCTGCGACGCCATCGATCTCCTGTAAAAAAATGAAAAAAAAAAAAAAAGTATACCACCTGACCGACGCAGTCCATAGTAACGAGTGTCCCACGACGATCCAGCTCTGCTACATCAGAATCCCGGCGCAGCACAGCTGATTACCTGCTTCCCCGGCGGTGACGTCATCGGACTGGTTTACGGCCGGGATTACCCTGCAGTCACTGCAGTTATCGCGAAAAACTGCATGTGACCACCAGGGAGAAGATAATGGCGGCCATCAAGCAGTCCAGGACGTGACCGCCGGAGATCTTCTGCCAGGTAAGTGCCGCTGACTCCTGACAGACCCGACCGACGGACACTCACAGTGACAGTGACAAATCCGATTCCGGTATTCGATAAGACGAAAATATCGAAACGAATTATCGAAAGGCCGATAGAGCTAATATCGGCCGATAGCCGATATTTGCAGTATCGTATCGCTCAACACTACTCCATATATAATGGGCCCCGTATATGATGCTCCAGTGTATGATGGCCCCATTATAATGCTCCAGTGTATGATGGCCCCATATATAATCCTCCAGTGTATAATGGGCCCTATTTATGATGCTCAAGTGTATGATGAGCCCCATAAATAATTCTCCAGTGTATAATGCTACCCATATATTGCTCCAAACATTAAAAAATGAAATACTTCTCCTCGTTGGGCACTGCTCTACTCTGGACTCCTCAGCGTCGCCATCTTCCAGCTCTCTGCACTGTGACTGTTCAGGCAGAGGGCGCACAGACGTGACGTCAACGCGCTCTCTGACCTGAAAGTCACTGTCAGGAAACGCGGAAGACGTCACAGCAGTGAAGCAGGGAGAGGTAAGTACTGCAAGTACTAGGGCCCTGAGAAAGCAGGGGGGCCACACGTGGGCACCGGCACTGGCACAGGGCCCCTCATAGTACGCCGATGTCTCTGACGGCGAGTGGGCCCCCCACCTGCTCAGGGACGCCGGCCCTGGGGAGGGTACAGCCCAGTTAGGGGAGCTCGCATCACAGAAAACAAAGAATCACAGAAGATAAGCATCTTGTAAACGGCAGTTATCCATGGCAGTTAATCAGGGCTGGAATCAGGTACCCCACACTTTGCTTTCTTTTTAATTATGTACTTTATCTCTCTCCTCCTGTGTTCCTTTGCCATCCACATTCACCACCCCATCCCCCTCCATCACGACTCATACACATCAGCCCCTCCATACTTCCCTCTCCCATGTTCAGCTCCCATGCACTCATCACCTTCCTGAGAAACCTCAGCCCATCTTGCCCAAACACATCACAGAAAACACCTACTTACAACTCCAACAACTACCTGCTCTTTTGAGGTCCACACCATCAGGCTCTTCCGTCCCCTCTCCCTCAGAGTAGCGGTCATATATCGGCCCCCAGGCTCACCCACCCAGTTCCTTCATGTCCTCAGAACTACCAACCATTATCCTTGGAGACTTCAACATCCCCATTAACAGCCCTACTTCCACATCTGTATCTCAGCTTCTATCACAAACCACTTCTCTAGGCCTCCCACAGCTTTCAACCTCTGAGACACACAACATTCTCTCCTTCATCCTCACAAATCCTCGACCACCCCAGCGCACTCCTACCTACCATACATTCAGAAATCTACAAGCCATTAACCCTCAGACACTTTCAGACTCCCTACACTCATTTCTGTCCCAAATCTCCTCTTTTTCTTGTCCTAATCTGACTGTTCAGCACTACAATGACACTCTTAGAAGCACCCTTGACGAAGTAGCACCACTCACCCTCAGAACATCCAAACACACAGTAAAACAGCCCTGGCTCACATTGCAAACTTGACTTCTCCAGCGATGCTCTAGGAGTGCTGAACGCCTCTGGAGAAAAACCCGCACACCAGAAGACTTCATCCACTTTAAATTCATGTTAAGAACTTATAATGCTGCCCTTCACCTCGCCAAACAGACCTACTTCACCACCCTGATCTCCTCGCTAGCCAACAACCCCAAGAAACTTTTTGACACTTTTCACTCTCTCCTCAGGCCAAAAGCACAAGCCCCTATCACAGACATTTGTGCTGAAGACCTGGCCTCCCACTTTATAGAAAAAATAGATACTATCCGTCAGGAAATCTGCTCTCAACCACCAAGTGCTGTGACTCCCATCCCACCCTGCATTTCCCCTGGCTCACTTTCCACATTTGATCCCATCACAGAAGAAGAAGTCTCCAGACTCCTCTCTTCCTCTCGTCCGACTACATGCACTACCGACCCCATTCCCGCACATCTCCTCCAGTCTCTCTCTCCAGTTGTCACAACTCACCTAACTACAATCTTTAATCTCTCACTCTCCTCTGGCATTTTCCCATCTTCCTTCAAACACTCCATCATTACTCCACTACTAAAGAAACCCACTCTCGACCCTTCCTGCACAAACAACTACAGACCGGTCTCCAATCTCCCCTTCATCTCTAAACTTTTGGAGCGCCTAGTCTACTCCCGCCTCACCCGTTACCTCTCCACTTACTCCCTTCTAGACCCTTCACAGTCCGGCTTCCGACCCCTACATTCGACTGAAACTGCACTCATCAAAGTGACCAATGACCTTCTGACAGCAAAACGTAATGGTGACCACTCTCTGCTCATTCTTCTCGACCTTTCTGCAGCTTTCGACACGGTTAACCACCGTCTCCTACTGTCTAGGCTTCAGTCACTAGGTATTAAGGACAATGTTCTCTCCTGGTACTCCTCCTATCTTTCTGACCGCTCCTTCAGTGTTTCATTCTCTGGCTCCACGTCATCTCCTCTTCCTCTCACTATGAGTGTACCCCAGGGCTCAGTCCTTGGCCCCCTTCTCTTCTCTCTCTCTGTGAAGGACTAAATTAAGAAAAATCAAAACTGAATGTTCCATTTTGTGCTTGTAACTCCATTTTGTGGTTTATGAGATAAATTCTGTTGCTTAACAAGGCTATAGTTCCTGGCCCTTGTAGAGAAGTAGAGTAAAGGTCATGGGCTGTAATAAAACCAGACCGTTCCAGTTTGGACAAGATATAAGATACTATTGTTCACTTCTATGGTCACGTGGATATGACCATATATGTAGTTTCCTATTTTCTTGTATTCTTATAGGTTAATTTTCTTGTATTCTTATAGGTCAATTTTCTTATATTTTCATTGGTTAAATGTTGTAGGTGTGGTTTTATACTATTGGTTGAAGTACAAGCTCAATAAATTGTTATGAATGTTTTAGAAATGAATTCTGAGCAGAAGCTCCCTCTGGTGGTTGCAGACAGTACTGAACCATTCAATGAGGATTGGCAATCAGGGATCACGGACTGGCTGGATATAAGGGAGGTTTCCCCCCATCATGGTTGCCGGTGATCAATTGTTCTTGTCTCAACGTGTTTCCTGGTTCACTTGGAAGCTTGCTGAGTCTTGCCTCTTCTCCTGCTCCAGATAAGATATTTTCTGTTTTTTGTTTTTGTGCTTGCCATTTGTATATTTCGCTGCATTTCTGTCAGGTTGGCCAGGTTCCCCTCCCCGGGGGGCTTGGTCTCCTCTCGGCTCCTCTGGAGCCATTGTTGTTTGTTCATTTGCCTTTTCCAGTTTTTTTTTCTGTGGCTGCGGCTTAGTTTTGTTACACCAGAGAACTAATTTAGGTGGTAGAGGTCGTGTGATCTCAGGTGTTTTTGCAATTAGTAGCGTTGGTTTTTTTTAGGGTTTTTTGGATTGCAGTAAGTATCCTTCCTATCCCTTTCTGTCTAAGTCAGATTGGGCCCCAGCGTTTGCTCAAACTATTTTCTGTCTGTGTCTGTATTTCCTCTTGTCTAACCGCCATTATATGTTTGGGAGCTTCCTATGTTCTTTGGGGATCTGCTCCGGGGCAGATAGCTTTCCTCTTTCTATCTTTAGGTGTAGTTAGCCTCTCAGGCTATGACGAGGCGTCTAGGACCAACGTAGGAACGCTCCATGGCTGCCTTTAGTTGTGGTGGTTAGTCAGGGTACTACAATCCAGTAGATCCCAACCTCTCTG
>JARQOD010000004.1:375097681-375151204 GCA_033576555.1 Oophaga sylvatica | reverse complement strand
GTGTATTGCCGTTTTTGCCTGCTCTCCTCAGCTACCAAAACATAACAGTATCACCGGCCAAACTGAAAATTATATTGTACACACAAAAGGGAAATATAGTGTGGGAAAAAAAGTTATCAGAGTTGTCAGAGATTTTTTTTTTCTGTTTGTTGCATTTTTTTTTTTTCTTTCCCTCTTTTTCTCTGGGTGCTGAGGATGATTTTTTTTTCTCTCTCAATGGAGTTTGCACAGTTGTCTGGCCGTGTGGATCAGCTTGCCACTGAAGTTCGGCGTTTTGCTACCTATCTTGCAGGGTTGCGGTTGTGGAACCTAGGATCCCCATGCCAGATTTGTTTTTAGGGGATCGAGCTAAATTTCTGAATTTCAAAAATAACTGTAAGTTGTTTTTTGCCTTAAAACCTAAGTTCTCAGGGAACGCAGCACAGCAGATTCAAATTGTCATCTCTCTCCTGCGCAGCGATCCTCAGGATTGGGCTTTTTCCCTGAAACCTGGGGACTCTGTTTTGAGTAATGTTGATGCATTTTTTCTGGCTCTGGGGTTATTGTACGATGAACCTCATGTCACTGATCAAGCTGAAAAAACCTTGTTGGCATCAGGGGCTTGAGGACGCTGAGTTGTACTGTCAGAAATTCCAAAAGTGGGCAGTTCTGACCAAATGGAATGATGATGCTTTGGCAGCTCTTTTTCGGAAGGGTCTGTCAGAGAATGTAAAAGATGTTATGGTGGGTTTCCCTGCTCCCTCTGGTCTCAATGATTCTATGTCATTGGCGATTCAAATTGACAGACGTTTGCGTGAGCGTAGAGGTATGCGTGGAAAGGTGTTGCCTTGTGAACCAGCTTCTGAACCCATGCAGTGTGATAGAGTGGCTTCTGGGGCACATCGTCATGAGTTTCGAAAACGCAATGGGTTATGTTTCTACTGTGGTGATGCCTCTCATGCTATTTCAGTCTGCCCTAAGCGGGGAAGACGTTTTGCACGCTCAGTTGTCTTGGGTAGTGTTCAGACTAAATTTCTGTTGACTGTTACCCTGATTTGCTCCCTGTCCACATTTTCTGCTCAGGCTTTTGTTGATTCGGGAGCAGCTATTAACCTGATGGATTTTGATTTTGCTAAACGTTGTGGGTTTCCCTTGATATCCCTACGGAAGTCTATTCCCCTACTGGGGATTGATTCTGCCCCTTTGGCTGAGAATAAACCCCAGTTCTCTACTCAGGTGATAATGAGGGTTGAACCTGATCATCAGGAGAGTTGCAAATTTTTGGTGCTGTATAATCTGCATGACATTATTGTACTAGGTTTCCCCTTGGTTGCAGTCTCATAATCCTGTTTTGGATTGGAAATCTGTGTCTGTAACCAGTTGGGGCTGCCAATGTGTTAATGCCAACACTCCTGTTTTTCTGCCTCTCCCCAGGCTCAAGATGTGCCTGACTTTTTGACTGATTTTTCTGATGTGTTTAGCGAAAGTAAATCTTCTACCTTGCCCCTCATAGGAGCTATGATTGCGCTATTGAATTAGTGCCTGGTAGTAAATTCCCTAAAGGTCGCCTTTTTAACTTGTCTGTACCTGAACATGACGCTATGCGGTCTTATATCAAGGAGTCATTGGAGAAGGGTCATATCAGACCATCCTCTTCACCCTTGGGTGCCGGTTTTTTCTTTGTGGCCAAAAAGGATGGTTCATTAAGGCCGTGTATTAATTATCGTCTCTTGAACAATATCACTGTGAAATATCAATATCCGTTACCCTTGATTTCTGACCTGTTTTCCAGGGTGAAAAATGCTACTTGGTTTACCAAGCTTGACCTCAGGGGGGCGTATAACCTTATTCGCATTAAGCACGGGGATGAATGGAAGTCGGCGTTTAATACCCCAGAGGGGCATTTTGAGTACCTAGTGATGCCCTTTGGGCTCACTAATGCTCCTTCCTTCTTCCAGTCCTTCATGAATGACATTTTCAGGGATTTTGTGGATAAATTTCTGATTGTTTATTTGGATGATATCTTGATTTTTTCCAATGACTGGGACTCTCATGTGAAACATGTTCGGACTGTGTTCCAGATTTTGAGAGAGAATGCTCTGTATGTGAAGGGATCAAAGTGTCTTTTTGGCGTACAGAGGATCTCATTTCTGGGATTCATTTTGTCCCCATCTGTTATTGAAATGGACCCGGTCAAGGTTCAGGCCATCTGTGATTAGGTCCAACCTACTTCATTAAAGGCTCTTCAGAGATTCTTGGGTTTTGCCAATTTTTATCGTAAATTTATTGGTAATTTCTCTGTTATTGTTAAACCATTGACTGATTTGACCAAAAAGGGTTCTGATGTGGTGAATTGGCCTCCTGAGGCAGTCTCTGC
The DNA here is from genome assembly GCA_033576555.1 of Oophaga sylvatica. Classification (NCBI taxonomy): domain Eukaryota; kingdom Metazoa; phylum Chordata; class Amphibia; order Anura; family Dendrobatidae; genus Oophaga; species Oophaga sylvatica. The sequence goes on along the minus strand of JARQOD010000004.1, from coordinate 375,148,848 downwards.
GTTTCAGGAACTTAAGCAGAGATTCACTTCTGCTCCTGTTCTACGGCAGCCTGATGTTTCTCTGCCATTTCAGGTGGAGGTTGATGCCTCTGAAATTGGGGCAGGTGCCGTTTTGTCCCAAAGAGATCCAGAGACCTCTAAAAGTAACCCTTGTGCCTTTTTCTCTCGAAAATTTTCTCCAACTGAACGTAATTATGACGTGGGTAATCGGGAGTTATTAGCCATGAAGTGGGCTTTTGAAGAGTGGAGACATTGGCTGGAGGGAGCCAAACATCAGGTGGTGGTCCTCACGGACCATAAGAATCTGGTTTATCTGGAATCAGCCAAGCGACTTAATCCTAGACAGGCCAGGTGGGCCTTGTTTTTCACACGTTTTAATTTTGTGGTTTCCTTTCTTCCTGGCACTAAGAATGTTAAAGCGGATGCCCTCTCGAGGAGTTTCCTTGCGGACTCTCCTGAGTTATCTGATCCTGCTGTTATTTTGAAAGAGGGTGTAGTCCTATCCGCCATCTCGCCCAATTTGAGACTAGCTCTAGAAGGGTGTCAGGAGGATAAACCTGAGCGCTGCCCTATAGGGAAATTGTTTGTCCCAGACTGGTGGAAAAAGAGTGTGATGTCTGAGATTCATTGTTCCGCGTTGGCCGGTCATCCCGGAATTTTTGGTACCAGAGACTTGGTTAGTCGGTCCTTTTGGTGGCCTACGTTGTCTCGTGACATCAGGGAATTTGTGCAGTCCTGCGGGACTTGCTCTCGCTCCAAGCCTTGCTCTCGCTCTAGTGGTTTGTTGATGCCATTGCCTGTGCCCAAGAGACCATGGACCCATATCTCTATGGATTTCATTTCCGACCTCCCTGTTTCTCAGAGAATGACCGTTATCTGGGTGATTTGTGATAGGTTTTCCAAAATTATACATCTTGTGCCATTACCTAAGTTGCCTTCCTCCTCCGAATTGGTGCCTTTGTTCCTTCAGCACGTGGTTCGGTTACACGTAGTGTTGAGGGATACGATACCGTAAGTATCGGGTATCGGCCGATATTAGCTCTATCGGCCTTTCGATACTTAATTTCGATATTTTCCATATATCGTATACCGGAATCGGAAGTTCCCATAATTCTTTGAGAGGCAATGTGATTTTAGTCAGCCAATGAGGAATCCTAAGAAGTGTGGGCACATCTTGTACTTTTGCGGTCATGTTAACTAATGGCATGGCTGTGATTGGATGCTGAAATGATGTCAGAATGCACTATAAAAGGCGCCGCCGCCATTTTAGCGTCACTGTGCTGTGAATTCAGTAAGGGACAGAACGCTGCTTTGCTGACTATGAGGGACAGTTAGAGATTGCGATTTAGTGTACTGTGCTGTAGGCAGGCTAGCACCAACCGCTGTGTAAAGCTTCCTTTTGCCTGCAGTGTTGTTTTAACAGCTCTGCAAGGTGTGTGTGAGTGCAGGTGACGCTGCAGTTTGCTCTGCATGCAACGCTGTCTGTAGGCATGTGCACGTGTCACTCACAGACTCTTTTTTTTTCTTCAGTGTAATTCTTGCAGCTCCATGCAATTTAACTATTAGTGTGACGCGCTTCCATCCGTATCCAATACATTGGTTGCAAACACTATAGAAGTAGACAAAGGAGTAGCCTTTCACAGATTGTGAACAGTTGTGTTTAAGTGTTCACTTCAGTCTGTGTTTTTTATTTTTTGAGTGCACATCACGCTCCAGTTACTTGTTCAAGCACTGCTGCTTGTACTCTGCTGAGCGTGTCTCAGTGCCTCATCCTTTTCATTTATCTCCAATTGGTTCTGCTCCATTCCATTTAAAATATAATCTATTAGTGTGACGCGCTTCCATCCGTATCCAATACATTGGTTGCAAACACTATAGAAGTAGACAAAGGAGTAGCCTTTCACAGATTGTGAACAGTTGTGTTTCAGTGTTCACTTCAGTCTCTGCATAATAACCACACTTAGGCCTTATAACTTTTCTGACTTTCTTTATCAATCTACCAAGATGAAGAAGTCAGTGAGTAAGGCACGTGGTCGTGGCCGTGGAGTTTCAGCAGGGAGAGGACGTGGGGATTCTGTGGCTGCTGCCGCCCTCAGTGACACAGCATCCACCATTTATCCCCGTGAGCGTTCCTTTATGCGCACTTTGGTAGGAGCTCGGCGTGCCCCCCTGCTGCGGAAGAACAAATTGAAGCCGTTGTTGGTTGGATGGCAGCCAATGCATCGACTTCAATTCCTTCCACCTCCTCTCAGGAACACAACACTGTTGAGCAACCATCTGTCTGTTCACCGCCTGTCAAATTGCCCAGGCAGTCAGAGAGTTCTGTACAGGAGCCAGCTGAGTCTCTGCTTCTGTTCTCAGAATCTGTTGGCTCGCAAACACGGGCACAGGCAAGCAGCATTCTGCAATTTGAAGAAGAGGGAGTATGCAATGATGCGCAACAGCTGTGTCTCTCTCAATCTGAAGAGGTGGGTGAGCCAGTGCCGATGGACAGCACACCGCAGAACGCATCTTATGATGATGATGAGACTAAGGTGCCAGGTTTTGTGGAGCATGGTGCTGCCCAGACCATCCAACAGCAGCAGGTGTTGGAAGAGGGTAGTGGAGATGATGAAGTCCGAGACCCAACATGGCGTGAGCAACAGGAAGGTGGTGGGAGCAGCTCTGAGGAAGAGATTGTCCCAACGGTACAAAGAGGAGGGAGAGGTAGGCTGCAGACTCGCTTGCCTGTAGCCTCCAGTTTGGCACCTGTTGGGAGCAGTTCTCTTAGAAATGTCAAAATTGGCGCTCCCATGACTTGCACTGCGTGGTCCTTTTTTGACAGACTTGTAGATGATATTTGCTATGTTCAATGCAAGCTGTGTAAGCAAAAAGTTAAAAGAGGTAAAAATATCAGTAACCTGAATACCACAAATATGTGGAAACATGTACGGACAAAGCACGTAGCTGAGTTACAAAGACACACTGGAGATGTAGGCCAACCTACAGCAGCACCTACATCTTCAGGTCGTGTTCGAGCCTCTACCTCCAGCTCACACACACCTGGTTCGGCTTCCTCACAGGATCTCCATGGAAAAACCTCAGTCACTGTTGTCCATAGACAACTGTTATTCCACCCACAGCAGCAAGTTCACAGTCATCGTCACACTCCCAGAACAAAAAACAGCCATCGGTACAACAGGCATGGGATAAAAGACGGCCATACTCGGCAAACCATCCACGAGCACAGGCTCTGAATGCTGGCATTGCAAAACTCCTGTCCCTTGAAATGCTGTCATTCAGGCTGGTGGAGACTGACAGTTTCCGGAACTTAATGGCATTGGCAGTCCCACAATACAATGTGCCAAGCCGATTTTATTTCAGCAGGCAAGCCGTCCCTGCTCTGCAAAAGCATGTTGAGGGAAAAATTAAACATGCGCTACTAAACGCCGTCAGTAGCAAGGTCCACCTGACACGAATGCGTGGACCAGTACCCATGGCCAGGGACGATACCTTTCCCTCACTGCCCATTGGGTCAATGTTGTGGAGCCGGGTACAGATCTTGCCAGTGGCGCTGTACGGTTCTGCCAACTCCAAGGATTGCAGGAATCCAGTCTGTACACATTGATTCCTCCTCCTACTCCAGTTCCTCAGAATCATCGCTGCACGAGCCGTCACGGTATACCTCCACATGGACCCGTGAACGCTTACCTGTTGCGACCGATATGAGCACAGCCGTGGCCAAACGTCAACAGGCCGTCCTGAAATTAATTTCCATGGGGAATCGAAGCCACACAGCGCACGAGCTCTGGGATGCCATCAAGCAGGAGAGCGACGTGTGGTTTTTGTCAGCTAATCTCCAGCCAGGCTTGGTAGTGTGTGACAATGGCCGAAATCTGGTGGCAGCTCTGGGCCTTGGCAACCTCACTCACATACCATGTCTGGCACATGTGCTCAACTTGGTCGTGCAGAGTTTTTTGAGGGACTATCCGGATCTTGATGCACTGCTGCACAAGGTCCGCCTAGAGTGCGCTCACTTGCGACGTTCCAGCATGGCCAGATTGCGCATTGCAGCTCTGCAAGTCAGATTTCGTCTTCCTGAACATCGCATCATATGTGACGTACCCACCAGGTGGAATTCCACGTTACATATGTTGGAGCGGTTGTGTGAGCAGCAGCCAGCAGTAATGGAGTATCAGCTGCAACAGGCGCAATCAACTCGCAATTTGCGCCGTTCACACTTCACCACTACTGAGTGGGCCTCTATGAAGGACATCTGCGACGTTTTGCGTGCGTTTGATGTCTCAACGCGGATGGCGAGTGCAGATGATGCACTAGTCAGCATGACTGTCCCCCTTATCTGCCTGCTTCAGAAATCACTGAAAGCACTAAAGGAAGAGGTTTTGGAAGAGGTGGAGGATGAGGAGTCACAAATTCAATTACCTTCAGGACAGTCAGCGCAACGTGGTTCCTCACAAAGGGCTGGGCAGGGCTCACTTTGTGAGGAGGATGAGGAGGAGGAGGAGTCAATGGAGGAGGAAGAAATCCCTACAGAGGGAGGTACACAACGCTCTAGTCAGTATGTAGAGCGAGGGTGGGGTGATGCAGAGGAGGCAGAGATGACGCCTCTTCCAGAGGACAGCCTTTGTTGGCCAGTTGGGAGTCTGCAGCACATGGTTGATTTCATGCTTCAGTGCCTGAGAAACGACCGCCGCATCGCCCAGATTCTCAGCACGTCAGATTATTGGGTGTACACCCTCCTAGACCCTCGCTACCGGGACAACTTACAAACCCTCATCACACCGGTGAACCGGGACCGTAAAATGCAGGAGTACCAAGACACACTGGTGCAATCCATACTGTTGTACATTCCAGCCGAGAGAGCTGCTGCTGCTGCTACTGCTTTACAAAGCAGCTCTGTGCGTCGAGGCAGTGTAGACACCTCTACAACAAGAGGGAGCAGAAGCAGCGCCTCTGCACAGGGCAAGAACTGTATGTTACAAATGTGGCAAAGTTTTGTGACAGCGCCAGCAAGGTCTACACCATCCGAGACGGCTCCAGTCACCAGGAAGAAACGTTTCCGTAAGATGGTGACAGACTACTTGGCTTTCCCTCTAAGTGTACTCCCAGATGCCTCTTCCCCTTTCAAATTTTGGGTCTCTAAGTTGGATACATGGCCAGAGCTTAGCCAGTATGCATTGGAGGTGCTGGCTTGCCCTGCTGCCAGTGTATTATCTGAGCGCGTCTTTAGTGCTACAGGTGGTGTAGTAACAGACCGTCGCATGCGACTATCCTCAGAGAATGTAGACCGGCTTACTTTTCTGAAAATGAACAAGGCATGGATCTCACCTGAATTTGCCTGTCCGTTTTCAGATTAAATAACTGTTTGGCAACGTTTTCCATGTCTCCTGTTATGTTCATCTTTCTACCACCTGAACTCTACTCCCTGGGCTACAACACCGCCATTTGTTGCTCGTAAGTAATTGGCAGGGGTACTGACTCCTGGCCAGCCTGGTTACAGCACGACAGCTGTTTCCTGGCAGTGTGAACGTTAATTATCCTCCAATAAGTTGTGCTGTCATGTTGCATTCGAGTTAGCCGACTCTATGGTGCCTGCAGTTTAGGTGATTCCTATGTGTGCTGTGGGATATGTAAATAAAGGCTGTTTCCATTGTGACAATAGGACAAGCACCCACTGTAGGACTGTGTGATTCGGTAAATTCGGACGGCTTGCGTCCTGTCAACTTACATTTTCATGGTGCGTTCTGCTACCCGTCCGGGGTCCAGTACCGTCAACTGGTGCCCCAGTGCCTTTGGCCTAGGTGCCTCCATCTCCGTATCCGAGTTCCACCAACGTCTGCTGGTCCTTGGTAGTGCTTTGGAGCACAGGTACCTCCTGCTTAGTAACCGTGTCACAGTAACGTCAGCTGGTACTCGGTTGTGACATTGCCTCTTTTCCTTCTGCTACCCGTCCGGGGTCCAGTACCGTCAACTGGTTCTCCCCAGTGCCTTTGGCCTAGGTGCCTCCATCTCCGTATCCGAGTTCCACCAACGTCTGCTGGTCCTTGGTAGTGCTTTGGAGCACAGGTACCTCCTGCTTAGTAACCGTGTCACAGTAACGTCAGCTGGTACTCGGTTGTGACATTGCCTCTTTTCCTTCTGGTACCCGTCCGGGGTCCAGTACCGTCAACTGGTTCTCCCCAGTGCCTTTGGCCTAGGTGCCTCCATCTCCGTATCCGAGTTCCACCAACGTCTGCTGGTCCTTGGTAGTGCTTTGGAGCACAGGTACCTCCTGCTTAGTAACCGTGTCACAGTAACGTCAGCTGGTACTCGGTTGTGACATTGCCTCTTTTCCTTCTGCTACCCGTCCGGGTTCCAGCACAGTCAGCTGGTCCTCGTTACTTCCATTGTCTCTTGCTCCATCTGATACCCGTCAGGGTTCCAGTAACGTCAGCTGTTTCTCGGAAATTAGACGACCTTAAAGACCACCCAGAAGAAGATGACGACAACAAGGACGACGAGCATTAAGCCAACCAGCCTGAACACCATCACAAAGAAAAAATAAAAGATTACCCAGAAAAAGATCACCAACAGGACAAAGAAGGTTAAGACAAACTACAAGATACAGAACAAGAGACAGAAGAACAATAAGCAGAAGATCAAAAAGCAGAAGAACATGAAGTATAAGACCAAAATGAAGAGCAAAATATATGCTCTAAATTTTAAGCAGAAGAAGACTAAGCAGTGTATGGGGGTGAGTCCGTTCCTCCTCGTGGTGCCCCTGGAAAATGCCTGCTGCTGCAGGCTAAACTGAACACGGACAAATACTGTTGTAATTTAAATCTTTTGTGACAGCAAGAACGGAAGGATGAACAATTCATACTTTTACAGATTACAAGTACAGGAATCTTTGTCACAAATAAGAATATGATGAAGAAGATGAAGAGGAAGAAGATGAAGAATTTGAATATGAAGAAGATTAAATTAGTTTAATAATAACAATATGAGTAATGTAAACAAAAACATGAATAGCAAGAAGTTTAAGAAGAAGATTAAGAAGGTGAAGATGAAGAATAATTTGATGAGAAAGATGATGCTGCTGCTGAAGATTATGAAGGAGAAAGTGTGGCACTGGCAAAAGTTAAAAAGGTGAAGAGCATGGAAGTTGTGAAACATACATATTTGCCAAAATAGAAAAAAGGTTAACAACATTGTCAATTTGTTAGTCAATCCAAACGTATTTCCAAAAAAATATATATTAATGCTATTCCAATGCATTGGGTTAAACATGTATGCCTTTATTGTCTCCTCAACCTCCCCCAATACATTCTACATTAGTCTTTGTTGTTTTCCTTCATGTACAATTAACCAACAAGGCAAGAATGGTTTTTTTTTAATGTAGATATTTTGTTCCCATAGACTTACATTGGACTTCCGGTATCGGAATCGGATAGCGACGATATTTAGTGATATCGGCGATACCATTCCGATCCGATATTTTTAGATATCGAGCAGTATCGCTCAACACTAGTTACACGGCATTCCTGAGAACATTGTGTCTGACAGAGGAGTCCAGTTTGTTTCCAGATTTTGGAGGACTTTTTGTTCTAAACTTGGTGTTCAATTGTCTTTCTCCTCGGCTTTTCATCCTCAGACCAATGGACAAACTGAGAGAACAAACCAGACATTGGAGACTTATCTGAGATGCTTTGTGTCTGCTGATCAAGATGACTGGGTCTCTTTTTTGCCTTTGGCTGAGTTTTAATAGGGCTAGCTCTGCCACTTTGATGTCTCCATTTTTCTGCAATTTTGGGTTTCACCCTCGATTTTCTTCGGGACAGACAGAGGCTTCTGTCTGTCCGGGTGTTGACTCTGTTGTGGAGCGTATGCAGCAGATTTGGGACCAGGTAGTGGACAGGTTGTCCCTCTCTCAGGAGAAGGCCCAGTGGTTTGCCAACCGGCATAGGACTGATGGTCCTTGGTTTGAAGACGGGACTTGGTCTGGTTGTCCTCAAGAAATATCCCTATGAGAGTTGCATCTCCTAAGTTTAAGCCTAGGTTCATTGGACCTTATAAGTGTCACGCTGTCTCTGTATACAGGAGGACCGGGGTCTATGCTGACCCTAAGCTGGGGTCCTGACTAATCCCTCTACCTGGAGATACTGTTGATGGTACAGAGGTCCAGGCCGCCAGCGTAACCCTGTCTCCTGTGAATCCCTAACCACTGTAATCTAGTCCTGAGAAGGACCCTGATTACCACCACAGGGAACAGGAAGGTAACTGCCTTCACACACAGTATAAGACAAACGAGACAGTACAAGGGGTAAAATAAAAGACCACCTTTCTTTTTGGAAGTGCATTAGAGCAGCAGGGTGATTTGCTGCTGAAGGAGAAAAAAAAAAAAAAATCTCTCTTTAAATCTTCTGCTTCAGCGAGTGTGAGCGAGCTGAGTGTGACCGGTGCGCAAGTGTGAACGGTGGTAAGTGTGACTTGAGATTCAGTGACTTTGGATTCAGGGAGTTTCCAAGGGAGGATTTACTGAATTGCTGTTACTGTATATTTTATTAATACTTTTTATTTATTTTTACTTATCTTTGCTGTCTGGTGAAATCCCCATTAGATATGTGCTCCACTATTGCCAATGCCATCCAGTGTACATCTTGCCACATGTATGCAGTCCTTGAACAGCCGGTCGAGGGTGCATACTGCTGTGTGAGATGAGAGCACGTTGTGCATTTGGAAGCCCAAATCTTGGATCTAAATGTGCAGCTGGCAACACTGAGATCCATAGACAATATGGAAAGGAGTCTTCTGCTCACTGAGCAGACGCTCAATGGGATAGATGAGGGGGGGGATGCTAGGGTGGAGCTGCAGGACACTGAAGTAGGAAGCTGGGTGACAGTTAGAAAGCGGGGTAGAAGGTTGGAGGAGTCTTTAAACTAGGGACTGGGGGGAGGGTATTCATTTTATAGGAGGGGAAGGCAGTACAGATAGAGACCTGGGCACAAATAATGAAATTGGGGGTGGGGGTGGCATGGGGGGTGGGGTTAGAACAGTTAATAATTTAAGAAAGAATAGAGGTTCAGAGAGATACATAAAGTGCATGTATACTAATGCTAGAAGCCTCACCAACAAAATGGCGGAATTAGAATTAATTTTGTTGGAACATAATTATGACATGGTGGGGATATCTGAGACTTGGCTGGATGAGAGCCACGACTGGGCGGTTAATTTACAGGGCTATAGTCTGTTTAGAAATGACCGTAAAAATAAGCGAGGTGGGGTGTGTGTTTATATGTAAAATCATCCTTAAAACCCATCCTGCGTGATATCTGTGAATCTAATGAAGATGTAGAGTCTCTGTGGTGGAGATTAGGGGAGGGGGGAAAAATAATAAATTATTGATAGGGGTTTGTTATAAGTCTCCTAAAATAATGGAAGCAACAGAGAATATCCTCGTAAAGCAAATAGATGAAGCAGCAACTCAAGGAGAAGTCATTATTATGGGGGACTTCAACTACCCTGAAATACATTGGGGAACAGAAACCTGCAGTTCCAGCAAAGGTAATAAATTTTTGGCAACTATGAGAGACAATTACCTTTCACAACTAGTTCAGGACTAGTGTTGAGCATTCCGATACTGCAAATATCGGGTATCGGCCGATATTAGCTGTATCGGAATTCCGATTCCGAGTTCCGATATTTTCGTCTTATCGGATACCGGAATCGGGATTGTCACTGTCACTGTCAGTGTCCGTCTGTCGGGTCTGTCAGGAGTCAGCGGCACTTACCTGGCAGAAGATCTCCGGCGGTCACGTCCTGGACTGCTTCATGGCCGCCATCCTCTTCTCCACGGCGGTCACATGCAGTATCTCGCGATAACTGCAGTGACTGCTGGGTAATCCCGGCCGTAAAGCAGTCAGTCCGATGACGTCACCGCCGGGGAAGCAGGTAATCAGCTGTGCTGCGTTGCAATGACAGGCTCTGCCTGTCATTGCGATGTAGCAGAGTTGGATCGTCGTGGGACAATCGTTACTATGGACTGCGTCGGACAGGTGGTATACTGTTGGTTTGTTTTTTTTCTTTTTTTACAGGAGATCGATGGCGTCGCAGGAATGAGTGTATAATAAAAGAAATGAAAACTGTGTTGTCTCTTTTATTTCATTAAAATACTTTTTTCTTGCTTTGTCTTTTTTTTATACATTTAATAACTTTGGGATTAATAATGGATCGGTGTCTTATTGACGCCTCTCCATTATTAACCGGGCTTATTGTCACCGTGCAATCAACGGTGACATTAACCCCTTATTACCCCGCTTGCCACCGCTACAGGGCAAGTGGGAAGAGCCGGGTAAAGTGCCACAATTGGCACATCTTTTGATGCGCCAAATGTGGGGCTGCTGTAGCCTGGTATTATCAGGCTGTTGAGGGCCAAAATCCATGGGCCTTGACAGTCTTTTAATACCAGCCGCAGCAGTCTGCATTTTACTTGGCTGGTTAACAAAAATAGGGGGGATCCCCACGCCGTTTTTTTTTTCGAGGGGATCCCCTATTTTTGTTAATCAGCCAAGCTAAGCAGACTGCTGTGGCCTGGTATTATCAGGCTTGCAAGGTCCATGGATATTGGATCCTTACCAGCCTGAAAAACCAGGCCTCAGCGGTCTGCTTCATCTGGCTGGTTAACAAAAATAGGGGGGACCCCACGCTAATTTTTTTCGAGGGGATCCCCTATTTTTGTTAATCAGCCAAGATATGCAGACTGCTGTGGCCTGGTATTATCAGGCTGGCAAGGTCCATGGATCTTGGCTCCTTAACAGCCTGAAAATCCAGGCCTCAGCAGTCTGCTTCATCTGGCTGGTTAACAAAAATAGGGGGGACCCCACGCCAATTTTTTTCGAGGGGATCCCCTATTTTTGTTAATCAGCCAAGATATGCAGACTGCTGTGGCCTGGTATTATCAGGCTGGCAAGGTCCATGGATCTTGGCTCCTTAACAGCCTGAAAATCCAGGCCTCAGCGGTCTGCTTCATCTGGCTGGTTAACAAAAATAGGGGGGACCCCACGCCATTTTTTTTTTTCGAAGTGAACCCCTATTTTTGTTAATCAGTTCCCTCTGACGTCACTGATTGTGTCCCTGGCTGACCTGAAGTGAAAGTGGAAAGCAATCAATTAAGCTTTCCACTTAAGGGCCCGTCTCACATAGCGATATCGCTACCGAGATCGCTGCTGAGTCACTAGTTTTGTGACGCAGCAGCGAGCTCACCAGCGATATCGCTGTGTGTGACATTCAGCGACGATCAGCCCCCCTGCCGGGTATCGCTGATCGTCGCTGAAATGTCAGGACCTTTGATCGCTGGTTTCCCGCCTGTCACACGCAGCGATGCGTGCCTGTCAGAGGGAAACCAGCGATCAAAAAAAGGTCCTGACATTTCTGCGACGATCAGCGATACCCGGCAGGGGGGCTGATCGTCGCTGAATGTCACACACAGCGATATCGCTGGTGAGCTCGCTGCTGCGTCACAAAACTAGTGACTCAGCAGCGATCTCGGTAGCGATATCGCTATGTGAGACGGGCCCTTAAGCGATGTTACCCGCAGTGTCGCTGTCCCAGATCGCTGCCTGAGCTGCCTGTTTGGCAGCTCAGCAGCGATCATGTAGCGATACACCAGCGATCCTGACAAGTGCATATCGTTGTCGGGATCGCTGGTGTATCGTTATGTGACACCCAGCCTTTACTCTCCTGTCAGGCAGGAGAGGAACTCATTCATTTGGGGTTTACTGTGAGGCTGCAGCATTAGCTGCGGTCCCTGCAGTAAACATTAACCCTTTCTGAAGGATTACACCGTGGGACCTGACTGTGCATGGGATAGGTAAGAATAATTTTGCTTTTTTATTTTATTTTTATTACAGGAAATGGTTTTTGCAGTAAAATAAAAGATGGTCAAAAACATGTGTCTTTATTTCATTAAAATGATTTTTAATTAAAGTGTGTGTGTTTTATTTTTATTTCATGCAATAGGATTAATAATTGATAGTTGTCTAATTGACAGCTCTCAATTATTAACCTGGCTTAAGGTCACCTTTCAATAGCAAGGTGGCTTTAACCCCATATTAACCCATTCGCCACCGCTACAGGGCAATGGGAATAGACGGGCAAAGTGCCAGAAAGGGCGAATCTAATTATAGATTTGTCTTTCCTGGGGTGTCTGGGGGCAGATGTTAGTAGCCGGGGGGGGGCAAAAATAATGGTCCCTCTCTGGGCTATTATTATCTGCCCCCACTCACTGGCTTTGTCTGTCTGGTTGCGAAAATAGGGCGGGAGCCCACGCATTTTTTTTCAGCAATTTTACACCTCATATATATATATACATGTCATTGAATTTGTGACACATATATATATATTTATATTTGTAGTTCATACACTTCTACATAGTATAATAGCCGCTAATTCAATTGCCGGCTTTTGTGAAAATGCAGAACCCGACATGAAATGACACTTGGTGTACATAGGGTTAACCATGTTTTTTCATGTCCTTTGCTATCTAATTTGCGCAAACAATTAAATCAGACTATGTGTGCAAAATTTCACACCTCTAGGGGTTAATTAAAGGTGTAAATTCGTAGCAAAAAAGTCCGTTTTTTTTACAACGAATTTACACCTTTAATTAACCCCTAGAGGTGTGAAATTTTGCACACATAGTCTGATTTAATTGTTTGTGCAAATTAGATAGCAAAGGACATGAAAAGAAATGTTTAACCCTATGTACACCAAGTGTCATTTCATGTTGGGTGACCCGACATGAAATGACACTTGGTGTACATAGGGTTAACCATGTCTTTTCATGTCCTTTGCTATCTAATTTGCACAAACAATTAAATCAGACTATGTGTGCAAAATTTCACACCTCTAGGGGTTAATTAAAGGTGTAAATTCGTAGCAAAAAAGTCCGTTTTTTTTACAACGAATTTACACCTTTAATTAACCCCTACAGGTGTGAAATTTTGCACACATAGTCTGATTTAATTGTTTGTGCAAATTAGATAGCAAAGGACATGAAAAGAAATGTTTAACCCTATGTACACCAAGTGTCATTTCATGTCGGGTGCTTCTGTCTTTTCACTGAAGCCGGCTTTACCCGGCAATTGAATCAAAGGATATTTTACTATGTAGAAGTGTATAAACTATACATATATGTATATATATATGTCACAATGACATGTATATATATATATATATGTATATTCTATGTGTGTATATTTAGTGTTTACAAGGAAAGAATGGGGTTTTTTTTAGTTGCGATATTTTGTTCCCATAGACTTACATGGGACTTCCGGTATCGGTATCGGGTATCGCCGATATTTTAGTGATATCGGCGATACCATTCCGATTCCGATACTTTAGCATATCGGAAAGTATCGCTCAACTCTATTCAGGACCCAACAAGAGGGGGGGCACTGCTAGACCTAATATTATCCAACAGGCCAGACCGCATATTAAATATAAGGGTTGGGGGTCACTTGGGTAATAGTGATCACAAAATAATAAGCTTTCATGTATCCTTTAATAAGATGTGTAGTCGAGGGGTTACAAGGACACTAAACTTCAGGAAGGCAAATTTCCAACGGATGAGAGATGATCTTGGTGCAATAAACTGGGACGATATCCTGAGACATAAAAATACACAAAGAAAATGGGAGACGTTTATTAGTATCCTGAATAGGACCTGTGCACAGTATATACCCTATGGGAATAAACATGCTAGAATTAGGAGGAAACTACTATGGCTAAATAGAGCTGTAAGGGGCGCAATAAGGGACAAAAAGAAAGCGTTTAGGGAATTAAAGCAAGTAGGTAGTGAAGAGGCATTAAATAAATACAGAAGACTGAATAAATTCTGTAAAAAGCAAATCAAGACAGCAAAGATTGAGGCAGAGAGACTCATTGCCAGAGAAAGTAAAAATAATCCCAAAATATTCTTTAACTACATAAATAGCAAGAAACTAAAAAATGATAGTGTTGGTCCCCTTAAAAATAGTCTGGGTGAAATGGTGGATGAGGATGAGGAAAAAGCCAATATGCTAAATGACTTTTTTTCAACTGTATTTACACAAGAAAATCCCATGACAGATAACATGATCAGAGATAAAAAAATTTCTCCATTAAATGTCACATGCTTAACCCAGCAGGAAGTACGGCGGCGTCTAAAAATCACTAAAGTTGACAAATCCTCGGGTCCGGATGGGATACACCCCCGAGTACTGCAGGAATTAAGTACAGTTATAGATAGACCATTATTTTTAATCTTTAAAGATTCCATAATAACTGGGTCTGTACCACAGGACTGGCGTATAGCAAATGTGGTGCCAATATTCAAAAAGGGGGCAAAAACTGAACCTGGAAATTATAGGCCAGTGAGCTTAACATCTACTGTGGGTAAAATCCTGGAGGGTTTTTTAAGGGATACTATATTGGAGTATCTGAAGCTCAATAACCTCATGACACAGTATCAGCATGGGTTTACGAGGGACCGTTCTTGTCAGACTAATCTGATAAGCTTTTATGAAGGGGTAAGTTCAGGACTGGACCAAGGGAATGCAGTGGACGTGGTGTTCATGGACTTCTCAAAAGCTTTTGATACAGTGTGTAACGGGTCAGGTAGGTGGAACCTCTGAGCTTTATTTATACAAGAAGGTTATACTTGTAAGAGAGCGGGTGGCGCCCAGGGAGACGGACAGGAAGTCACGGCAAGTGACGGGGCAGTCTCTGGTTATACGGGAAAGGATCACGGCAAGTGACCGGGGCAGTCTCTGGATTGACAGGCAGGTTGTCACGGCAAGTGACCGGGGCAGTCTCTGGATAGACGGGCAGGTTGTCACGGCAAGTGACCGGGGCAGTCTCTGGATTGACAGGCAGGTTGTCACGGCAAGTGACCGGGGTAGTCTCTGGATAGACAGGCAGGTTGTCACGGCAAGTGACCGGGGCAGTCTCTGGATTGACAGGCAGGTTGTCACAGCAAGTAACCGGGGCAGTCTCTAGATGGACAGGTATATACGACCTGAGATGGTGAAGCCTCCCGGTAGGCTAGCAGGCAGATGGCGGATGGACACTCCCAAGTGAGCAGGCGAGAGTCTCTGGAACAGTCGGGGATCACCGCTTGTGACGTCCGAACCTCCGGGTAGGGCTGCAGTCAGATGGCAGATGATCGCTCCCAAGTGAGCAGGCAAGAGTCTCTGGAATAGCCGGGGATCACCGCTTGTGACGTCCGAACCTCCGGGTAGGGCTGCAGTCAGATGGCAGATGATCGCTCCCAAGTGAGCAGGCAAGAGTCTCTGGAATAGCCGTGGATCACCACTTGTGACATCCGAACCTCCGGGTAGACTTTCGGACAGGTAGCATACAGCAAACGGGCAGGAAACAGGCAGGTAACTGGTAACGGGACCTGAGGGCTGAAGCAGAGTGAAACAGTGCAACAACAACATTGCTCGGGCACCTCCATTAAGGAGGAAGCCCTTAATATAGGGTGGAGTCCTCCGGCATTAGCCGGGGACTTATTTGAAAAATGCGCGCGGCTCCTTTAAGAGCGGGGAGGGCGCGGGCGCGCGCCCTAAGTCCAGCAGCAGGGAAGGAGCGCGCGGCCCCAGCAGGGCGGAAGGAGGACGCTGAGGAAGGGTAAGGGGGGCGACGTCCCTGCCTGGCAGAGGACGCTGCTGCAGGGGAACAGCATCCCTGCCTGGCAGAAGGCAGGGATGCCGACGCTACAGTACCCCCCCCTCTAGGCCCCCCCCTCTTTAGGCCAGAAAGAAATTTAGCTAGGATGAGAGGGGCATGGATGTTCTCCCGAGGCTCCCACGTTCTCTCCTCAGGACCAAACCCCTTCCAATCCACCAAAAAATAAGTCTTTCTTCCTACCCTTTTGGTGGCCAGAATGTTCTCTACCTCAAATTCATCTTCAGCAGACACTGGAGCAGGAGGTGTACCTGTAGACTTGAAAAAAGAGTTAAGTACCACCGGTTTGAGGAGAGATACATGGAAAGAGTTAGGAATGCGCAAATTGGCCGGGAGTTTCAATTTATAGGACACCGGGTTGATCTGACTGATGATCACAAAGGGACCGATGAACCGAGGGCCTAACTTGTAGGAAGGAATCTTGAGCCGGACATACTTGGACGAAAGCCAGACCTTATCCCCAGGACGGAATTGAGGAGGATCCAGACGTCTTTTGTCAGCATGTCTCTTCATACGCTCGGATGACTGAATGAGTGCGGATCGGGTACTCTCCCATATGGAGGAAAATTCTCTAACCAGAGATTCCGCAGCTGGATTGTCCACAGAGATGGTGACAGGAACAGGGATCCGAGGGTGCTGACCGAAGACTACAAAAAACGGAGACTTGGAGGAAGATTCGCTCTCGTGATTATTGTAAGAGAATTCGGCCCAAGGCAGGAGCTCCACCCAGTCAGAATGGTGGGCATTAACGAAGTGCTGGAGATAACTGGTCAGATTCTGATTGATTCGCTCAACTTGTCCATTGGACTGCGGGTGGTAAGCGGAGGAGAAATCCAAGGTGACGTCTAGCAACTTACAAGTGGCTCTCCAGAAACGTGAAGTGAACTGTACCCCACGATCCGACACAATGTGACGAAGCAGACCATGGAGACGGAAGATGTGGCGGATAAAGTCTTTAGCCAACTCGGGTGCAGACGGAAGACCTGGCAGAGGAATGAAGTGAGCCATCTTGGAAAAGCGGTCATCGACCACCCAAATGACCGTACAACCGGCAGAAATGGGCAGATCTGTTATGAAGTCCATGGCTATATGCTGCCAGGGGGCAGCGGGTACAGGAAGCGGAAGAAGACGGCCGGCAGGCAGGTGTCTCGGAACTTTGTTGCGGGCACAGGAGACACAGGCAGATACAAAGTCTATTACGTCCTTGTGCAGGGTAGGCCACCAATAATGCCGGGTTATGAGTTGGAGGGTCTTTTTCTGACCAGCGTGGCCAGCTAGTTTAGACAAATGACCCCAGTGTAGGATTCTCTTCCGGTCGGTTACTGATACGAACGTCTTACCAGGAGGGAGACGATTTAGACTCACGGGAGCCACCCGCATCACTCTGGCGGGATCGATGATATGTTTAGGTTCTTCCTCGAGATCTGACACCAGGAAAGACCAGGACAAGGCATCAGCCTTGACGTTCTTGTCAGCCGGGCGAAAATGCAAGAGAAAATCGAAGCGGGCAAAAAACAAGGACCACCGGGCTTGGCGAGGGTTAAGTCTCTGAGCATGCTGGAGGTAAGCCAGATTCTTGTGGTCCGTGTAAATGATTACCGGATGAAGAGCCCCCTCGAGTAGGTAAGGCCACTCCTCCAATGCCAACTTGATGGCCAATAACTCTCGGTCTCCTATGGAGTAGTTGCGCTCGGAGGAGGAGAAGAGTTTGGAGAAGAAACCGCAGGATACCATCCTCCCGGATGAAGATTTTTGAGTGAGTACCGCTCCGGCTCCAGAGGAGGAAGCGTCCACCTCCAGGAAGAACTGCTTGTTGCCGTCCGGGCGATGCAGCACTGGAGCGGAAGAGAAGGCCTGTTTTAAGGAAAGAAAGGCCTCCTCTGCTTCGGGCGTCCACTGTTTGGGGTTAGCATCCTTGCGGGTGAGCGCGGAGATTGGAGCAGTCCTGGAAGAGAAGTGCAGTATGAAGAGGCGGTAATAGTTGGCGAATCCCAGGAACCGCTGAATGGCCTTCAACCCCTCCGGTCGAGGCCACTTCTCGATGGCAGACAGTTTCTCCGGATCCATTCGTAGGCCTGTCTTAGAAATGCTGTAGCCCAAAAACGAAGCGAGGTCTGCTCAAAGAGGCACTTCTCATATTTGGCGAAGAGGTGATTCTGCCTGAGCCTGAGCAGAACCTGACGAACATCCCTCCGGTGAGACTGGAGGTCCGGAGAGAAGACCAAGATATCGTCTAGGTACACCACAACGCAAGAGTAGAGGAGGTCCCGAAAGATGTCATTGACCAACTCCTGAAAGACTGCTGGAGCATTACAGAGACCAAAGGGCATCACCAAATACTCGTAGTGGCCATCCCGGGTGTTGAATGCCGTCTTCCATTCATCTCCCCGACGGATACGAACCAGGTTGTATGCCCCACGAAGATCCAGTTTGGTGAAGATTCTCGCCCCTCTAAGTCGATCAAACAATTCTGGAATGAGCGGAAGAGGGTACTTATTCTTCACCGTGATCAAATTTAAGCCTCTGTAGTCAATACAGGGACGGAGAGATCCGTCTTTCTTTTTTACGAAGAAGAAACCTGCTCCCGCTGGGGAGGTAGATTTCCGGATGAATCCTTTGGCCAAGTTCTCCTCGATATATTCGGACATCGACCTGGTCTCAGCAGCGGACAATGGGTAAATACGCCCACGGGGAGGCGTAGTACCAGGTAGCAGGTCGATCGGGCAATCATACGGTCTGTGTGGGGTAATGTCTCTGCTTCCTTTTTATTAAAGACATCAGCGAAAGACCAATATGGAATCGGGAGTCCTGGTAGATTAGCAGGTGTAGGAGAAGGACGGACAGGATGAACAGGCACCAGACACGTTTGATGACAGTCCTGTCCCCAGCGAAGAATCTCTCCAGTCTGCCAGTCGAGCACGGGTGCATGCTTTTGGAGCCAAGGCAGACCTAGTAAGAAAGCGTGAGAGAGTCCAGGTAGAACATGAAATGAGATACTCTCAGAATGTAACATTCCCACCTGCAGGGTTATAGCCTCAGTGATAAGCTGGATGGGACGTGGTAGAAGAACCCCCATCTACAGCAGCAACAGATACTGGTTCAAGCAGAGGTTTGGTGGGAATGCGATAGTTCTCTACCAGAGCCTGTGAAACGAGATTCCCAGCTGCTCCAGAATCAAGTTGGGCTAGTTCGAAGTAACGGTTCTCACCGAGGAGAATTGAGACAGACAGCAGCAGAGATGAAGAGGATTTATTCTTGTCTAGGTGGACCTCTCCGAGCGAACCTAGACACAGGCGTTTCCCGACCTCTCTGGGCAGGTACGGATCCGGTGCTCCTTACTGCCACAGTAGAAGCAACTCCCCTCAGCACGGCGTGAGTCCTGACGGGCTTTGACCATCTTGGTCTGGTCGACCTGCATGGGCTCTGCCGGGGCACTTGAGGAGATACGGAAGGAGTTACAGGTCTCTGAAATGAAGGAGCTAGGCGAGGAAACCTTCTCTCACGGGTGATTTCTTTGGCTCGCTCCTGGAACCGTAGATCAATTTGATTGGCCAGAGTTATTAGGTCATCGAGAGAGGTTGGAATGTCCCGACCGGCAAGTTCATCTTTAATGCGGCCGGACAGGCCCTCCCAGAAGACAGCTATCAGAGCGTCATTATCCCAAGCCAGCTCTGAGGCAAGGGTACGAAACCTTATGGCATATTGACCCACGGTGAGACTCTCCTGACGAAGACGCAGCAGAGATGATGCAGAGGAGGTCTTCCGTCCGGGTTCATCGAATACCTTCCGGAAGGCTAAGAGAAAAGCAGACAGGTTAGGCACCAGAGGATCTTCTCTTTCCCAAAGAGGATTTAGCCAGGCCAGGCCTCTCCGGTGAGATGTGACATGATGAAGGCAATTTTGGCCCGGTCAGAGTTAAACTGGTGTGCCAGGAGTTCAAAATGCAGGGTACATTGGTTGATGAAACCTCGAGCCAGAGCAGGGTCGCCTCCAAACCGAGGAGGAGCTGAAAGTCGAGGTCCTGGAATAGAAACCACGGAGTTGGTAAGCAGCGGAACTGCCGGATTGCGAGTCATGGTGCTCGCGGTGGTTGTCGGGGAAGTATTCAGAGTGTCCAGGCGGGAATTAACACACCGCAGATGACCCAGGATGGACTCCTGTTGAGACCTCTGACGAGACAGTTCATGACACAGGTCAGATAGCGAAGGGGTTTGGGTGCCACCGGGTTCCATGGCCCGAGCAAACTGTAACGGGTCAGGTAGGTGGAACCTCTGAGCTTTATTTATACAAGAAGGTTATACTTGTAAGAGAGCGGGTGGCGCCCAGGGAGACGGACAGGAAGTCACGGCAAGTGACGGGCAGTCTCTGGTTATACGGGAAAGGATCACGGCAAGTGACCGGGGCAGTCTCTGGATTGACAGGCAGGTTGTCACGGCAAGTGACCGGGGCAGTCTCTGGATAGACGGGCAGGTTGTCACGGCAAGTGACCGGGGCAGTCTCTGGATTGACAGGCAGGTTGTCACAGCAAGTAACCGGGGCAGTCTCTAGATGGACAGGTATATACGACCTGAGATGGTGAAGCCTCCCGGTAGGCTAGCAGGCAGATGGCGGATGGACACTCCCAAGTGAGCAGGCGAGAGTCTCTGGAACAGCCGGGGATCACCGCTTGTGACGTCCGAACCTCCGGGTAGGGCTGCAGTCAGATGGCAGATGATCGCTCCCAAGTGAGCAGGCAAGAGTCTCTGGAATAGCCGGGGATCACCGCTTGTGACGTCCGAACCTCCGGGTAGGGCTGCAGTCAGATGGCAGATGATCGCTCCCAAGTGAGCAGGCAAGAGTCTCTGGAATAGCCGTGGATCACCACTTGTGACGTCCGAACCTCCGGGTAGACTTGCGGACAGGTAGCATACAGCAAACGGGCAGGAAACAGGCAGGTAACTGGTAACGGGACCTGAGGGCTGAAGCAGAGTGAAACAGTGCAACAACAACATTGCTCGGGCACCTCCATTAAGGAGGAAGCCCTTAATATAGGGTGGAGTCCTCCGGCATTGGCCGGGGACTTATTTGAAAAAATGCGCGCGGCTCCTTTAAGAGCGGGGGAGGGCGCGGGCGCGTGCCCTAAGTCCAGCAGCAGGGAAGGAGCGCGCGGCCCCAGCAGGGCGGAAGGAGGACGCTGAGGAAGGGTAAGGGGGGCGACGTCCCTGCCTGGCAGAGGACGCTGCTGCAGGGGAACAGCGTCCCTGCCTGGCAGAAGGCAGGGACGCCGACGCTACACAGTGCCACACAAAAGGTTGATACATAAAATGAGAACAATGGGATAGGGGAAAATATGTGTAAGTGGGTTAAGAACTGGCTCATGGATAGGAAACAAAGGGTGGTTATTAATGGAGCACACTCGGACTGGGTCACGGTTAGCAGTGGGGTACCACAGGGGTCAGTATTGGGGCCGCTTCTCTTTAACATATTTATTAATGACCTTGTAGGGGGCATGCAGAGTAGTATTTCAATATTTGCAGATGACACTAAACTCTGCAGGGTAATAAATACAGAGGAGGATAATTTTATATTACAGGAGGATTTATGTAAACTAGAAGCTTGGGCTGATAAATGGCAAATGAGCTTTAATGGGATAAATGTAAGGTCATGCACTTGGGTAGAACAAATAAGATGTATAATTATGTGCTTAATTGTAAAACACTGGGCAAAACTGTCACTGAAAAAGACTTGGGTGTATGGGTGGACGACAAACTCACATTTAGTGGCCAATGTCAGGCAGCTGCTGCCAAGGCAAATAAAATAATGGGATGCATTAGACGAGGCATAGATGCTCATGAGGAGAACATAATTTTACCTCTATACAAGTCACTGGTGCGGCCGACCACACTTAGAATACTGTGTGCAGTTCTGGTCTCCGGTGTATAAGAAAGACATAGCTGAACTGGAGCGGGTGCAGAGAAGAGCGACCAAGGTTATTAGAGAACTGGGGGGTCTGCAATACCAAGACAGGTTATTACACTTGGGGTTATTTAGTTTGGAAAAACGAAGGCTTAGGGGTGATCTTATTACAATGTACAAATATATGAGGGGACAGTACAAAGACCTTTCTAATGATCTTTTTACTCTTAGACCTGTGACGGGGACGAGGGGGCATCCTCTACGTCTGGAGGAAAGAAGGTTTAGCCATAATCACAGATGCAGATTCTTTACTGTAAGAGCAGTGAGACTATGGAACTCTCTGCCGTCTAATGTTGTAATGAGTGATTCCTTACTAAAATTTAAGAGGGGACTGGATGCCTTTCTTGAAAAGTATAATATTACAGGCTATATTCACTAGTTTCCTAGATACAGCGTTGATCCAGGGACTAGTCTGATTGCCGTATGTGGAGTCGGGAAGGAATTTTTTTCCCCAATGTGAAGCTTACTGTTTGCCACTTGGGGTTTTTTTGCCTTCCTCTGGATCAACATGTTAGGGCAGGTTAGGATAGGATATGGTTGAACTAGATGGACTTAAAGTCTTCCTTCAACCTTAATAACTATATTTGCATGACCTTGCATACAAAACTACCACTACAGAGGGAACACCAACGGGTAAGGAGATAAATAATAAAGCGAGGAGAGGAGAAAACCACAACAGGTACTCTTAGCTTTAGACTTCTCAATACGATCCGCTCTGCTGGTCTGCATGAATGCTTTCACCGACACTTCCCTAGCAGACAGGCAGGTATTTGAAGGAATCCAATTACAACAACATTAATTGCAGCTGAGCGAGGCTGGTCTTGTCCAGCACAGAGAGAGGAAGAATTAACTCTCTCACTGCCGAAAAACACCCAGCACCAGAAACTCAGCTGTGAGAAGTCAGGGTGTGCAATCGCGACGATCTTCGCAGCGACACACCCGTGACAATAAGATCATGGAGATTCTTAATCCTGTTTCTTTTCGTTTACTTCTTCCAGGGACTAGAGTTGAGCGATACTTTCCGATATCCTAAAGTATCGGAATCGGAATGGTATCGCCGATATCACTAAAATATCGGCGATACCCGATACCGATACCGGAAGTCCCATGTAAGTCTATGGGAACAAAATATCGAAATTAAAAAAAACCCATTCTTGCCTTGTTGGTTAATTGTACATGAAGGAAAACAAGAAAGAGTAATGTAGAATGTATTGGGGGAGGTTGAGGAGACATTAAAGGCATAGATGTTTGACCCAATCCAATGGAATAGCATTAATTTTTTTTTTTTAGGAAATACGTTCGGATTGACGAACAAATTGACAATGTTGTTAACCTTTTTTCTATTTTGTCAAATATGTCTGTTTCACAACTTCCATGGTCTTCACCTTTTTAACTTTTCACACACTTTCTCCTTCATAATTTTCAGCAGCATCATCTTTCTCATCAAATTATTCTTCATCTTCACCTTCTTAATCTTCTAAAACTTCTTGCTATTCATCTTTTTGTTAACATTACTTATATTGTTCTTATTAAACAGTTATTATTCTTCATATTCTACTTCTTCATCTTCTTCCTATTCATCCTTTTCATCATATTCTTATTTGTGACAGACATTCCTGTACTTGTAATCTGTAAAACTCTGAATTTTCATCCTTCCGTTCTTGCTGTCACGAAAGATTTTAATTACAACAGTATTTGTCCGCGTTCAGTTTAGCCTGCAGCAGCATCAGGCATTTTCCAGGGGCACCACGAGGAGGAACGGACTCACCCCCATACACTGCTTAGTCTTCTTCTGCTTAGAATTTAGAGCATATATTTTGCTCTTCATTTGGTCTTATACTTAATGTTCTTCTGCTTTTTGATCTTCTGCTTATTGTTCTTCTGTCTCTTGTTCTGTATCTTGTAGTTTGTCTTAACCTTCTTTGTCCTGTTGGTGATGGTACAAAAGCCAATGGAAGTAACGAGGACCAGCTGACTGTGCTGGAACCCGGAGGGTCAGCAGAAGGAAAAGAGCCAATGGCACAACCGAGGACCAGCTGACGTTACTGGGACAGGGTTACTAAGCAGGAGGTACCTGTGCTCCAAAGCACTACCAAGGACCAGCAGACGTTGCTGGAACTCGGATACCGACATGGAGGCACCTAGGCCAAAGGCACTGCGGAGAACCAGCTGACGGTACTGGAACCCGGATGGGTAGCAGAAGGTACAAGAGCCAATGAAAGTAACGAGGACCAGCTGACACTGCTGGAACCCGAGGGTCAGCAGAAGGAAAAGAGCCAATGGCACAACCGAGGACCAGCTGATGTTACTGGGACAGGGTTACTAAGCAGGAGGTACCTGTGCTCCAAAGCACTACCAAGGACCAGCAGACGTTGCTGGAACTCGGATACCGAGATGGAGGCACCTAGGCCAAAGGCACTGCGGAGAACCAGTTGACGGTACTGGAACCCGGAGGGGCAGCAGAAGGAAAAGAGCCAATGGCACAACCGAGGACCAGCTGACGTTACTGGGACACGGTTACTAAGCAGGAGGTACCTGTGCTCCAAAGCACTACCAAGGACCAGCAGACGTTGCTGGAACTCGGATACCGAGATGGAGGCACCTAGGCCAAAGGCACTGCGGAGAACCAGTTGACGGTACTGGAACCCGGACGGGTAGCAGAAGGTACAAGAGCCAATGCAAGTAACGAGGACCAGCTGACTGTGCTGGAACCCGGAGGGGCAGCAGAAGGAAAAGAGCCAATGGCACAACCGAGGACCAGCTGACGTTACTGAACCCCAGTAACACAGGAGCAAGTGTTGACTGTGCTAACAGCACTTCCGAGCAACAACTGGCGGTGTTGGAGCCCAGGGTCAAGGAGGATGTTTAAATACTAGATCAAGTAATTTCCTTGTTACCTGTCAATTTTAAATGTCTATACTTCAAACAAGAGAAAGATAACCTTTACTACCATAAGATGATGATTTCATTTAAACTAATATCTAGATAAATAAAGAATTGACAAACATAAACACATACATTAACATGTTGAACAGCAATGCAAACCACAAAATAAATTAGTTAAGGAATCTGCTATACGGTTGTACATAAAAGCATACAAGTACATATCTGAATCCATTAATGATGGATAAGTAACAGTATGTACACCATTTTTATTGTATAGACAATGAATGTCTGACTTCAAAACATCATCAGCATTACAAGTTATCTGTGATATTACTAAAATGTTCCATTTGCTGAATAATGTCACTAAATATTTTATACAAAATTATACAATTTCCATCATGTAATACTCATAATATGTGGCAATAATCATTTTTATTAACAAACATAACCTTTCAAAAGTGCATAGTGCATAGTGAAAATTGCTATTTATGGCTGACTGTGACTGTCGACTTGGAAGCATGACAACAGATAGATAAGGTATATATAGATGAGACTGCATAGCCACAGATGGTGAATGGCGATGTAATACTGTACCTCAATAAAGTGTGCGTCACTACTACATAATTTTTTTTATATAGCTTTATAAACAGGGTACATGGATGTATGCTTGTGCCTTTGTTTTGACGCACAGACTGCCTTCCTGCTGAGACGCATTGGGTAGTGAACAGTTGTGTGCAGTGTTCACTGCAGTCTCTGCGGAATAACCACACTTAGACCTTATAACTTTTCAGAGTTTCTTTATCAATCTACCAAGATGAAGAAGGCAGGGAGTAAGGCACGTGGTCGTGGAGTTTCTTCAGGGAGAGGACGTGGGGATTCTGTGGCTGCTGCGGCCCCCAGTGACACAGCATCCACCAGTTTTCCCCGTGAGCGTTCCTTTATGCGCACTTTTGTAGGAGCTCGGAGTACCCCCCTGCTGCGGGAAGAACAAATTGAAGCCGTTGTTGTTTGGATGTCAGCCAATGCATCGACTTCAATTGCTTCCACCTCCTCTCAGGACCACAGCACTGTTGGGCAACCATCTGTCTCTTCACCGCCTGGCAAATTGCCCAGGCAGTCAGAGAGTTCTGTACAGGAGCCAGCTGAGTGTCTGCTTCTGTTCTCAGAATCTATTGGCTTGCAAACAGGGGCCCAGCCAAGCAGCATTCTGTAATGTGAAGAGGGATTATGCAGTGATGCGCAACAGCTGTGTCTCTCTGAATCTGAAGAGGCGGGTGAGACAGTGCCGATGGTCAGCACACCGCAGAACGCATCTGATGATGATGAGACCCAGGTGCCAGTTTCTGTTGAGCATGGTGCTGGCCAGACCACCCAACAGCAGGTGTTGGAAAAGGGTAGTGGAGATGATGAGGTCCAAGACCCAACATGGCATGAGGAACAGGAAGGTGGTGGGAGCAGCTCAGAGGAATAATAATAATATTTATTTATATAGCGCCATCATATTCCGCAGCGCTTTACAGTTTAGCCGTTTCAGAACACAAGTCATAAGTAACAACGTTAACAATACAATAATTTAAGCTAAATAAGTCGCCCCTGCTCGTGACAGCTTACAATGTACAATGAGATGGGGGAGATACAAAGTATAGGTGTTTATATACAATGGTGCATTTACAATGATGTTCCAGCCATCTTAAGGGACTGAGGGATGGAGATAGTGAATGGGCTAGAGACACACACACACTTACACAGAATACATAGAATGACTTTGATTAGTGAATGTGATAGGCCGCTCTGAACAAATGTGTTTTGAGGGAGCGCCTGAAACCATGCAAATTGTGGATAGTCCTAATTTCTTGGGGTACAGCATTCCAGAGGATTGGCGTAGAGCAGGAGAAGTCTTGGAGTCGGGAGTGTGAGGTACGTATTAGTGCAGAGGTTAGTCGAAAGTCGTTTGCAGAGCGCAGCAGTCGGTTAGGCCGATAGATAGAAATGAGGGAGGAGATGTAGGAGGGGTGCTGCACTGTGGAGAGCTTTGTGGGTGAGAACCAGTACTTTGGTTGAAAGCTGGGAGAGGCCTAGAGAAATGGTTAGTGATAGAAGGAAGATAGAGGAAGACATTGCCCCAACGGTACAAACAGGAGGGAGAGTTAGGCTGCAGACTCGGTTGCCTGTAGCCTCCAGTTTGGCACCTGTTCGGAGCAGTTGTCTTCCAAAAGTCAAAACGTGCGCTCCCAGGACTTGCACTGCGTGGTCCTTTTTTCACACACTTGCACATGATATTTGCTATGTGAAATGCAAGCTGTGTAATTAAAAATTAAAAATAGCTAAAAGTGTCAGTCACCTCAATACCACAAATATGTGGAAACATGTGCGGACAAAGCACGTAGTTGAGTTACAAAGACACACTAGAGATGTAGGCCAACCTACAGCAGCACCTACATCTTCAGGTTGTGTTGAAGCCTCTTCATCGAGCTCACACACAGCTGGTTATGCTTCCTCACAGGATCGCCATGGAAGAACCTCGGCCACTGTTGTCCAGAGACAAACTGTTATTCCACACACAGCAGCAAGTTCCCTGTCATCCTCACACTCCCAGGCCACAAAACAGCCATCGGTAGCACAGGCATGGGATAAAAGACGGCCATACTCCGCAAACCATGCACGAGCACAGGCTCTGAATGCTGGCATTGCAAAACTCCTGTCCCTTGAAATGCTGTGATTCAGGCTGGTGGAGACAGACAGTTTCCGTAACTGAATATCATTGTCAATCCCACAATACAATGTGCCAAGCCGATTTCATTTCAGCAGGCAAGCCGTCCCTGGTATGCAAAAGCATGTTGAGGGAAAAATTAAACATGCGCTACTAAAAGCCCTCAGTAGCAAGGTCCACCTGACCACCGATGCGTGGACCAGTACCCATTGTTATGATCTGCTACAACCAGTAAGGAAAGAAGGGAATTCTGTCCCTACAATACAACTAAGCTGAATCCCTACGATGTAACGGGGAACCTGATCCTGCGACCAGACCCGCTAAAGTCCTCATCTAGTGTGAACGAAGACCTATAGTTGCGAGGGAGTAATCCCTACAAGATCTAGGGACTGTGAGAAAAGGTGGACACCTCCTAACATAAATTGTAGCATGGATAATTAAACAGAAAAATAAATACTTTGTGATCCTAACATCAAGCAAAACTGACAGATTAAGCACCTAAGCACCCGGCTAGCTTAACAGTAGATAATACAATGAAGTCAAGCAAAGCCAGAAGGGCGGAGCCAGACTAAATAGGGAAAAAAGGTCATGTGACCAGCAAACTGAAACAAAACCTAACAAGAGGGTTCTAACACCCATGGCCAGGGACAATACCTTTCCCTCACTGCCCATTGGGTCAATGTTGTGCAGCCGGGTACTGATCTTGCGAGTGGCGCTGTACGTGTTCTGCCAACTCCAAGGATTGCAGGAATCAAGTCTGTACACATTGATTCCTCCTCCTATTCCAGTTCCTCAGAATCATCGCTGCAGGAGCCGTCACGGTCTACCTCCACATGGACCCGTGAACGTTTACCTGTTGCGACCGATATGAGCACAGCCGTGTCCAAATGTCAACAGGCCATCCTGAAATTAATTTCCATGGGGAATCTTAGCCACACAGCGCAGGAGCTCTGTAATGCCATAAAGCAGGAGAGCGACGTGTGGTTTTTGGAAGAGAATCTACAGGCAGGCTTGGTAGTGTGTGACAATGGCCGAAATCTGGTGTCAGCTCTGGGCCTTGGCAACCTCACTCACATACCATGTCTGTCATATGTGCTCAACTTGGTCGTGCGAGTTTTTTGAGGGACTATCCGGATCTTGATGCACTGCTGCACAAGGTCCGCCTAGAGTGCGCTCACTTGCGACGTTCCAGCATGGCCAGATCGCTGATTGCAGCTCTGCAACGCAGATTTCACCTTCATGAACATCGCATCATATGTGACGTACCCACCAGGTGGAATTCCTCGTTACATATGTTGGAGCGGTTGTGTGAGCAGCAGCCAACAGTAATGGAGTATCAGCTGCATCAGGCGCAGTCAACTCGCAATTTGCGCCGTTCACACTTCACCACTACTGAGTGGGCCTCTATAATAAGAATAATAATATTATTTATTTATATAGCGCCATAATATTCCGCAGTGCTTTACAGTTTAACAGTTTCAAAAGACGAGTCATAAGTAACAACGTTAACAATACAATAATTAAAGCAAAATCAGCCGCCCCTGCTGGTGAAAGCTTACAATCTACAATGAGGTGTGGGAGATACAAAGTACAGGTGTTTATATACAATGGTGTTTTTACAATGATGGTCCAGCCATTTTAAGGAAGTGAGGGATGCATGGAGATAGTGAATGGGCTACACACACAGAATACACATAGAATGACTTTGATTAGTGAATGTGATAGGCCACTGTGAACAAATGTGTTTTGAGGGAGCGCCTGAAACCATCCAAATTGCGGATAGTCCTAATTTCTTGGGGTAGAGCATTCCAGAGGATTGGCGCAGCGCGGGTGAAGTCTTGGAGTTGGGAGTGGGAGGTACGGGTTAGTGCAGAGGTTAGTCGAAGGTCGTTTGCAGAGTGCAGCAGTCGGTTAGGCCGATAAATATAAATAAGGGAGGAGATGTAGGGGGGTGCTGCGCTGTGGAGAGCTTTGTTGGTGAGAACCAGTAATTAGAATTGGATCCTATAATGAATGGGCAGCCACTGCCAGTGTAATGAGTGGCGAATAACTCTATGAAGGATATCTGCCACGTTTTGCGTGCGTTTGATGAGTCAACGCGGATGGCGAGTGCAGATGATGCACTAGTCAGCCTGACTGTCCCCCTTATCTGCCTGCTTCAAAAACACTGCAAGCACTAAGGCATGAGGTTTTGGAAGAGGTGGAGGATGAGGAGTCACAAATTCCATCACCTTCTGGACAGTCAGCGCAACGTGGTTCCTCACAAAGGGCTGGAGGACTTTCAAAGTACCATGCTGTATCAACAATTGAACCTCCAGAGTCGCTGTCTATATTTTCATAACCATTACAAACTTTTAATGTATTTACAAAGCACATAATGTACATTTTTTGTCTATCCTTTTGTAATGCTATTGTGTTTCCATAAACTGATGTTACAGAATTATGATACAAAGTTTTTAAATTTTGAGTTTTAAATTTTGTAAATTTATATGTATTTGAAGGACTTTGTGAGGAGGATGAGGAGGAGTCAATGGAGGAGGAAGACATCGCTCCAGAGGGAGGTAGACAATGCTCTAGTCAGTATGTAGACCAAGGGTGGGGTGATGCACAGCAGGCGGAGATGACGCCTCTTGCAGGGGACAACGTTTCTTGGCCAGTTGGGAGTCTGCAGCACATGGTTGATTTCATGCTGCAGTGGCTGAGAAACGACCGCCGCATCGAACACATTCACACCACGTCTGATTATTGGGTGTACACCCTCCTAGACCCTCGCTACCGGGACAACTTACAAAGCCTCATCACACCGTTGAACCGGGAGCGTAAAATGCGGAAGTACCAAGACACACTGGTGCAATCCATAATGTTCTCCATTCCAGCCGAGAGCACTGCTGCTGCTACTGATTTACAAAGCAGCTCTGTGCGTCGAGGCAGTGGAGACAGCTCTGCAACAAGAGGGAGCACAAGCAGCGCCTCTGCACAGGGCAAGAACAGTATGTTCCAAATGTGTCGAAGTTTTGTGGCAGCGCCACCAATGTCTACACCATCCGAGACGGCTCCAGTCAGCAGGAGGCAACGTTTCCATAAGATGGTTACAGACTACATGTCTTGCCCTCTCAGTGTACTCTCAGATGGCTCTTCCCCATTCAAGTTTTGTGTCTCTAAGCTGGATACATGGCCAGAGCTTAGCCAGTATGCATTGGAGGTGCTGGCTTGATCTGCTGCCAGTGTATTATCGGAGCGCGTCTTTACTGCTGCAGGTGGTGTACTAACAGACCGTTGCATGCGACTATCCTACGATAATGTAGAACGGCTTACTTTTCTGAAAATGAACTAGGCATGGATCTCGCCTGAATTTGCCTGTCCGGTTTCAGATTAACTAACTGGTTGGCAACGTTTTCCATGTCTCCTGTTATGTTCATCTTTCTACCACCTGAGCT
Source organism: Oophaga sylvatica (assembly GCA_033576555.1). Classification (NCBI taxonomy): domain Eukaryota; kingdom Metazoa; phylum Chordata; class Amphibia; order Anura; family Dendrobatidae; genus Oophaga; species Oophaga sylvatica. Next base: position 375,118,155 of record JARQOD010000004.1, on the reverse strand, counting down.
ATACTCCCTGGGCTACAACACTGCCAGTTGCTGCTCAGAAGTGTCGTGTCCACAGACCAATACACAAGCTATAGTGATAGTGGGGTTCAGTAACGCCTGCTGTTCCCCTGCTGTGTGTCCAGCAAAAATTACTGCTACCTAGCTACACATGTTTAAAAAACATGACATGTTAAAGTGGCTAGTGCTACACATAGATATCAGGCTACACCCTTATTTCTAAGCTGTAAACAAGTGAAACGTCAAATTTAAAACCATTCAATGATTAGTGTTGGTAACAAATCTGTAACTAAATAATTGAGACATATTATGGCAGATATCCACATGTCTAACACAAATGCTAACACAAAAGCATACTTATGCTATAGGGTACTGATGGTGAACCTTCTCACTCCATAACTTGACCAATCCAACTCACATCATGCCTCAAATGCTGCAATGTTGGAAGTGCATAATGTGGGTTGAACTTTGACAACAGCTGCAGTGCGAAGGTTATCCTTCTGTGTTCTTGGCTTTTAAATAAAAGCATACAAGTAAATATAATAATACATTGTTGATTAAGGGACATGATGTACACCTGTAATATTGTGCAAACAATGGATGTAGGACTATTCCTCTTCAACATTACTTATATTTGTGTCATTTGAAAAAATACATATTTTAGTTAAAAATTAAAAACCCATGTTCAGTAGCTGTGAAAGGCCCGTTTGTGTACTTCTATATTGTTTGCAACCAATGTATTGTATACGGATGCAAGCGCGTCACACTAATAGATTAGATTTATTTTAAATGGAATGTAGCAGAACCAATTGGAGATAAATGAAAAGGATGAGCCACTGAGACACGCTCAGCAGAGTACAAGCAGCAGTGCTTGAACAAGTAACTGGAGCGTGATCTGCACTCAAAAAAGTAAAAAACACAGACTGAAGTGAACACTGAAACACAACTGTCCACAATCTGTGAAAAGCTCCTTTCTGTACTTCTATAGTGTTTGCAACCAATGTATTGTATACGGATGGAAGCGCGTCACACTAATAGATTAGATTTATTTTAAATGGAATGTAGCAGAACCAATTGGAGATAAATGAAAAGGATGAGCCACTGAGACACGCTCAGCAGAGTACAAGCAGCAGTGCTTGAACAAGTAACTGGAGCGTGATCTGCACTCAAAAAAGTAAAAAACACAGACTGAAGTGAACACTGAAACACAACTGTCCACAATCTGTGAAAAGCTCCTTTCTGTACTTCTATAGTGTTTGCAACCAATGTATTGTATACGGATGGAAGCGCGTCACACTAATAGATTAGATTTATTTTAAATGGAATGTAGCAGAACCAATTGGAGATAAATGAAAAGGATGAGCCACTGAGACACGCTCAGCAGAGTACAAGCAGCAGTGCTTGAACAAGTAACTGGAGCGTGATCTGCACTCAAAAAAGTAAAAAACACAGACTGAAGTGAACACTGAAACACAACTGTCCACAATCTGTGAAAAGCTCCTTTCTGTACTTCTATAGTGTTTGCAACCAATGTATTGTATACGGATGGAAGCGCGTCACACTAATAGATTAGATTTATTTTAAATGGAATGTAGCAGAACCAATTGGAGATAAATGAAAAGGATGAGCCACTGAGACACGCTCAGCAGAGTACAAGCAGCAGTGCTTGAACAAGTAACTGGAGCGTGATCTGCACTCAAAAAAGTAAAAAACACAGACTGAAGTGAACACTGAAACACAACTGTCCACAATCTGTGAAAAGCTCCTTTCTGTACTTCTATAGTGTTTGCAACCAATGTATTGTATACGGATGGAAGCACGTCACACTAATAGATTTGATTTTTTCTAATATAATGGAGCTGCACCAATTCCACTAAATAAAATAAAAAAATAAAAAAAAGTGACACGTGCAGATGCCTACAAACAGCGGTGGATGCAGAGCAAACTGCAGCGTCACCTGCACTGTCACACACACACACCTTGCACAGAGCTGTTAAAACAACACTGGCAAAATGAAGCTTTACACAGCGGTTGGTAAACTAGCCTGCCTCAAGCACAGTAGTACACAAAATCGCAATATCTAACTGTCCCTCAGAGTCAGCACAGCAGCGTTCTGTCCCTAACTGAGTTCACAGCACAGTGACGCTAAAATGGCTGCGGCGCCTTTTATAGTGCATTCTGACATCATTTCAGCAGCCAATCACAGCCATGCCATTAGTTAAGATGACCGCATCATTACAGGATGTGCCCACACTTCGTAGGATTCCTCATTGGCTGACTAAAATCACATTGCCTCTCAAAGAATTATGGGAACTTCCGATTCCGGTATACGATATTGAAAAAGTATCGGAATTAAGTATCGGAATTCCGATAACGCGAATATCGGCCGATACCCGATACTTGCGGTATCGGAATGCTCAACACTACCAGGGACATTTAAGATCCATAACGTGTTCCACAAGTCCTTATTGAAAAGGTTTGTCGAGTCAGTGGTTCCTATGGCTGCGCTCCTGACCCTGTTTTGGTTGAGGGCAATCTGGAGTATGTGGTTGAGAAAATATTGGATTCTCGTTTTTCTAGACGGAAATGTCACGCTGTCTAATGATATGTATACAATGTCAGTAAACTATTAATACAGGAACAACACTCTATACAACAACTAGTATAGCAACATCAGCATGTAAGTATAGAATAGATTTACCTGACACGATATCTGCTGAACTCAGGGTTAATCTTGAGGACTTGATGAGCTGAAACAGGAAAGAGGTGGACCGGGATCTAACCTGACCCTAAACTGGGGTCCTAACTAATCCCTCACCTTGGAGGTACTGATAATGGTTCAGAGGTCCAAGTCTCCAACCTAAAGGGTATGCCACACTAAACAATATCGCTAACGGGATCGCTAAAAAACTTCACTATTTAGCGATCCCGTTAGCGATATTGTTCAGTGCGGCAGCTTCCAGCGACGAGCTTCCTGCTGTGATCTCGCTCGTCGCTGGAATCGTTCCGGACCCTATTTCATCGCTGGCGCTCCCGCTGGGTAAGTATCTTATCACTGTGTGGCACCTTTTCTTAGCGATTTAGCGGTACTTTTGTACCGCTAAAGTCGTTAAGAAGATCGCTAACGGCGATAGTGTCGTTAACTATATCGCTAAATGTGGCCGCATTTAGCGATATAGAAACAATCCCGCTAGCGATCGCATTAGTATGCGTCGTTATTGTGATCGCTAGCGGGATTGTTTAGTGTGGCAGTACCTTAACCCTGTCTCCTATCAGACCCTGAACCCTGTAATCAGTCCTAAGAAGGATCCTGACTACCACCAAAGGGATATGGGCTGATCTTAGCTAAATACACAGATTAGACATATAAGACAGACAGGATAACACTCGCTTGCATACACACTCAAACACCAAAGGAACATAAATGGTCTGGGAAATAAACTCTAACCAAGTTGAGCTTAGAACAACTAAGGAGCTCACAACTAAAGTCTATACAGATTCATTCCTATCTGTGGTCTGCATGAAGGTTTCACTGGCAACTCCCCAAGCAGACAACCAGGAATTTAAAGGAAACCAATCAACAAATAATCAATTGCAGCCGGGAGAAACTGCACCCAGTCCCAGCACCGAGCACAGACAGAATTAACTCCCTAGCTGCCAAACACAAAGAAACAGCAGCTCAGCTGTGAGAAGTCAAAATGTGCAACCGCGACGATCTTCGTGGCAATGCACACATGACAGTACCCCCCCTTCTACGGGGCCTCCGGACCCTCAGGGCCAGGCCTGCCCGGGTGAGTTCTCTGGAAGGTCCGAACCAAACGATCTGCGTTAACATCAGACGCAGGGACCCACGTCCTCTCCTCTGGACCATACCCCTTCCAATGCACCAAGTACTGAAGGGACCGACGATTCAGACGTGAGTCAATGATCTTTGATACTTGAAATTCCAAGTTACCATTGACCAACACAGGAGGAGGAGGTAGAGGTGACGTATGACTGGTGCCACATACCTTTTAAGTAATGACTTGTGGAACACATTATGAATTTTAAACGTAGGAGGGAGGTCCAGACGAAATGCCACCGGATTAATTATGGAACTGATCCTGTACGGCCCGATGAATCTGGGACCCAGTTTCCAGGAGGGCACTTTAAGTTTTATATTCCTGGTAGACAACCATACCAGATCGTTCACATTCAGATCTGGACCAGAAACTCTCCTCCTATCAGCCATACGTTTGTAACGGTTCCCCATCGCACTCAGATTATTCAATACACCTCTCCACACAGAAGCAAGTGACGACGAGAACGCTCCTCCTCAGGAACCCCAGAAGGGCCCCCCCCCATTGAAAAGTACAAAACTGGGGATGAAAACCATATGCCCCAAAAAACGGGGACTTACCAGTGGACTCGCTCCGCCTGTTGTTAAGAGCGAACTCTGCCAGAGGCAAGAAAGAAGACCAGTCCTCTTGGTTCTCTGAGACAAAACACCGGAGATATGTCTCTAAGCTCTGATTCAGACGCTCTGTCTGACCATTGGTCTGCGGATGAAAAGCCGAGGAAAATGACAATTGCATCCCCCGACGTAAACAAAATGCCCTCCAAAATTTGGACACAAACTGAGACCCCCTATCTGACACCACATCAGAAGGCAACCCATGAAGTCTAACGATCTCCCTAATGAACACCTGCGCCAGAGTTTTAGCATTAGGGAGTGCAGGAAGAGCAACGAAATGTGCCATCTTACTGAACCTGTCAACAACCACCAGTATGACAGTATTCCCTGACGACGGAGGGAGGTCCGTAATGAAGTCCATAGATAAATGAGTCCATGGACACTCCGGAAGTTTCAAGGGTAAAAGGGTCCCAGACGGACGGGTATGAGGGGTTTTAGAGCGAGCACACACCCCACATGACGCGACAAAAGTTATAACATCTTTATTAGCATTAGGCCACCAAAACCGGCGAGAAAGGAGATCCAAAGTAGCCTTACTCCCTGGATGTCCTGCTAGAGCAGAATTATGATGTGCCTCAATAACCTTTTGTCTCAACAGATTTGGGACAAACAGTCTCCCTGGAGGTCCTGCAGGGGCGTCCCCCTGAGCCTCTAACACCTCCTCCTCAAGCTCAGAAAATACAGCCGACACTACCACCCCCTCCTGAAGGATAGGACTCGGGTCATCCGTTTTCCCGGCCCCTGGGAAACTGCGAGACAAGGCATCAGCCTTTACATTCTTAGACCCCGGGCGATAAGTGACGACAAAATTAAACCTGGTAAAAAACAACGACCATCGAGCTTGTCTGGAATTCAGACGCTTAGCGGATTCCAAATACAACAGGTTCTTGTGATCAGTAATAACGGTAACCGGGTGGACTGCCCCCTCCAAAAAGTGACGCCATTCTTCAAAAGCTAACTTAATGGCCAAAAGTTCCCTATTGCCGATATCATAATTCCTTTCGGCGGACGACAATTTCTTAGAAAAGAAAGCGCACGGATGCCATTTACCAGGGGACGGACCCTGGGACAATATAGCACCCACCCCTACGTCAGACGCATCCACCTCCACAATGAACGGCTGAGATGCATCTGGTTGGATGAGAACGGGTGCCGAAGCAAAACATTTCTTCAAAGAGGAAAAGGCTTGGCAAGCTTTGTCCGACCATTTAGAAAAATCCGTCCCTTTTCTTGTCATGTCAGTGAGAGGTTTGACGACAGATGAGAAATTACAAATAAATTTCCGGTAGTAGTTAGCAAACCCCAAAAAACGCTGCAGAGCCTTAAGATCCCCTGGCTGATCCCATTCAAGCACTGCTCTCACCTTTTCAGGGTCCATACGGAAACGGAGGCTGACACCAAAAAACCCAAAAACTGAAGTTCCTGTACGGCAAATACACACTTCTCCAGTTTGGCGTATAATTTATTGTCTCGCAAGATCTGAAACACCTGTCTCACATGCTCCTGATGAGACACAAGATCTGGCGAGTAAATTAAAATGTCGTCCAAATATACAACCACAAACAGCCCCACAAGGTGACGAAAAATGTCATTAACAAAATGTTGGAATACTGCTGGTGCAGTAGTCAGACCAAAAGGCATGACTAGGTTCTCATAATGTCCCTCCGGGTGTTAAACGCCGTTTACCACTCATCCCCCTCTTTTATCCTAATCAGATTATACGCCCCCCTGAGATCCAATTTAGAAAACCATTTGGCGCCAACAATTTGATTGAAGAGATCAGGAATAAGAGGGAGTGGATACGGATCTCGAACAGTAATCCGATTAAGTTCGCGGAAATCCAAGCAAGGGCGTAGGCCTCCATCTTTTTTCTTCACAAAGAAGAACCCCGCGGCCACAGGGAAGATGAAGGTCTAATATGCCCTTTGGCCAGACTTTCAGAAATATAATCTTTCATAGCCTGCCTCTCAGGACCAGAAAGATTATACAACCTAGCTTTAGGCAACTTAGCATCAGGAAGGAGATTAATAGAGCAGTCATACACGCGATGAGGAGGCAACTCCTGACACACCCTCCTCAGAGAAAACATCCCCAAAATCCTCCAAAAAAGGAGGCAATGTACTAGGCACGACCGCACTGATGACTGTGTTCATGCAGTTGCTTTTGCAAAACTCACCCCATTGGCTTATTTCTCTGGACTGCCAATTAATCACAGGGTTATGTTTAACCAACCAAGGAAGTCCCAACACAATGGGAGTAGGTAGACCCTCCAACACATAGCAAGATAATTGTTCCCTATGTATTGCCCCAACCCGAAGGTCAATGTTATGAACCTCATGAACAAAGCTACCTTGGCCGAGAGGCCTGGCGTCAATGGAGAATATAGGGATCGGTTTGACCAATACACTCAGATGCATACCTTGAGCCTGAGCAAACTGAGCGTCAACCAGATTAGCCCCGGAACCACTATCAAGAAGAACAGACAATCTCTCCACTCTCGTACCAACTACCACCTCCACTGGTACAAGGAACTGAGAAGAACTGGCGGATGAAATACATACTCCCAGGTTGTCGTCCACCACACAACCTGGGATTAACAGTTTTCTGGCGACTTTTGGCTCAACAAGGCACGGGATGGACATTCTCCAACAAAATGTCCCTCTTTCCCGCAGAAAAAACATCTTCTAGTCCTGCGGCGTACCGCCAATCCCTCCTACGAAATGATGTCCCTCCCAACTGCATAGGCTCATCCGAACAGACAAGGGGAACCTCAACATAAGGGACTTTAGTGGTAGGTGGAGAAACAACAGGGAGTGGGGTTACCTCACCCCTCTCCCGAAGCCGTCTATCAGTACGGATAGCTAAGGCCATAGCAGCCTCCAGAGAAGGAGGAGACTCATACTGAGCCAAAACGTCTTTTAATTTATCAGAAAGCCCATGACAAAACTGGCTCCTAAGAGCTGGGTCATTCCACTGAGTATCTGTGGCCCATCTACGAAACTCAGAAGCAAATTCCTCTGCCGGACGATCTCCCTGCTGTATCTTACGTAATTTTGTCTCAGCAAGAGAGACCCGATCTGGGTCATCATATACCAATCCCAGGGCAGTAAAAAATTGATCTACAGACAGTAGAGCCGGGGATCCCGAAGGAAGGGAAAATGCCCAGGATTGAGGGTCCCCTTGCAGAAGTGAGATAACAATTCCCACTCTCTGCTCCTCACTCCCTGATGATCGAGGCCGAAGCCGAAAATACAATTTACATGCCTCCCGGAAGGTGAAAAATTTGTCTCGCCCACCAGTGAACCTGTCCGGGAGAGCAACCTTAGGTTCAACTCTGGTTTGCTCCAGGGAGACAAAACGTTGGACTTAATGTCCGTCAGCTCCATGGATAATCCCTGCAACTGCAGAGCCAGCTGGGCTACTGGATCCATGGTAACTGGAGATAATTTTTATGGCCAGTGAAAATGTCACGCTGTCTAATGATATGTATACAATGTCAGTAAACTATTAATACAGGAACAACACTCTATACAACAACTAGTATAGCAACATCAGCATGTAAGTATAGAATAGATTTACCTGACACGATATCTGCTGAACTCAGGGTTAATCTTGAGGACTTGATGAGCTGAAACAGGAAAGAGGTGGACCGGGATCTAACCTGACCCTAAACTGGGGTCCTAACTAATCCCTCACCTTGGAGGTACTGATAATGGTTCAGAGGTCCAAGTCTCCAACCTAACCCTGTCTCCTATCAGACCCTGAACCCTGTAATCAGTCCTAAGAAGGATCCTGACTACCACCAAAGGGATATGGGCTGATCTTAGCTAAATACACAGATTAGACATATAAGACAGACAGGATAACACTCGCTTGCATACACACTCAAACACCAAAGGAACATAAATGGTCTGGGAAATAAACTCTAACCAAGTTGAGCTTAGAACAACTAAGGAGCTCACAACTAAAGTCTATACAGATTCATTCCTATCTGTGGTCTGCATGAAGGTTTCACTGGCAACTCCCCAAGCAGACAACCAGGAATTTAAAGGAAACCAATCAACAAATAATCAATTGCAGCCGGGAGAAACTGCACCCAGTCCCAGCACCGAGCACAGACAGAATTAACTCCCTAGCTGCCAAACACAAAGAAACAGCAGCTCAGCAGTGAGAAGTCAAAATGTGCAACCGCGACGATCTTCGTGGCAATGCACACATGACAGGAAACTCCAGTATTTGGTTAAGTGGAGAGGTTATGGTCAGGAGGACAATTCTTGGGTGTTTGCTATGGACATCCATGCTAGGAGACTGATCCGTGCGTATCACAGAGCTCATCCTGACTGACCTGGTTGCCCAAATGAGGGTTCGGTGAACCCTCCTCAAGGGGGGGTACTATTGTGAATGTGTTAGTAATTAATTCTGAGCAGAAGCTCCCTCTGGTGGTTACAAACAGTACTGAACCATTCAATGAGGATTGGCAATCAGGAGTTACAGACTGGTCTTATATAAGGGAGGTTCCCTCCCATCATGGTTGCCGGTGATCAATCGTTCTTGTCTCAACTGTGGTTCCTGGTTCACTTGGAAGCTTGCTGAGTCTTGCCTCTTCTCCTGCTCTCAGATAAGATATTTTCTGTTTTTTTGTTTTTGTGCTTACCATTTGCATATTTCTCTGCATTTCTGTGAGATTAGCCAGGTCTCCCCCCCCCCCCCCGGGGGGCTTGGGCTCCTCTCAGTTCGGCTGGAGCCACTGTTATTTGTTCATTTGCCTTTTCCAGTTTTTTCAGTGGCTGCGGCTTAGTTTTGTTACACCAGAGAACTAATTTAGGTGGTAGATGTCGTGTGATCTCAGGTGTTTTTGCAATTAGTAGAGTTGGTATTTTTTAGGGTTTTTTGGATTGCAGTAAGTGTCCTTCCTATCCTTTTCTGTCTAGGAAGATTGGCCCCAACGTTTGCTCATACTATTTTCTGTCTGTGTCTGAATTTCCTCTTGTCTAACCGCCATTACATGTTTGGGGGCTTCTTATGTTCTTTGGGGATCTGCTCAGGGGCAGATAGCTTTCCTCTTTCTATCTTTAGGTGTAGTTAACCTCTTAGGCTGTGACGAGGCGTCTAGGACCAACGTAGGTACGCTCCACGGCTGCCTTTAGTTGTGGTGGTTAGTCAGGGTACTGCAATCCAGTAGATTCCAACCTCTCTGGTGTATTGCCATTTTTGCCTGCTCTCCTCAGCTACCAAATCATAACAGTGTAGGCTGGACGTTTAGCAGCTGCAAATGGAGGAATTGGAGAAGTTGGAGGAAGAGGAGGACAAAGCGAGCCATTTTGCTGGCAACCTATGCGTCATCAGGGGAAGGTAGTACAAAATCATTTGAAACCCAGGCATGGTTCATTTTAATGAAGGTGAGATCACCATCATTTTGGGTCGACTGCCGGGTCCTTCTTTCTGTCAGGATTGATCCAGCAGCACTGAAGACTCTTTCTATAGCACACTACCAGCAGGGCAAGCGAGCTCCTGTAAGGCATATTGTGCCAATTCAGGCCAGGTGTCCAGTTTACAGGCCCAGTAGTCATAACGGAATGAACTGTGAGGGAGAACATCGATAGGGGAGGAGAGGTAATTTTGAACCATAGTTGACAACTGCTGTCTCCTGTCTGTTGCAATCGATTCAGTGTTAACAGTCGTGTGAGTGGTACTCGAGAAATCAGTCCACAATAGGGTCATGAAACCCCTGCCTCCAACGTCACTTCGGCAGTGTGCACCACGAACACCTCTTCCATGTTGCCCAGTACGGCTCGTGGTAGAAAATGCACCGCTGCTGTGTGCTGGGAATGCCTCTAACAAACGGTTTACCAGAGTTGCTTGTTTGTTTGCCACTATTAGCTCTAGGTTCTCCTGTGGCATGATGTTCTGTAATTTGCCTTTATAGCATGGATCGAGGATACTGGTCAACCAGTAGTTGTCATCCTTCATCATTTTGGCAGTGCGGGGGTCCCTTTTTAGGATCCGCAACACATAATCACACATGTGGGCCAATGTTCCAGGTGTCAATAATGCACTGACAGTGGTTGGTGGAGGAGCACTTTCTGGCAAATCCACATCCCTCCAGTCACGAACAAACCCTGTACCTGACCTTGGCAAGCCAACATTTTCTTTTGCCTCCTGAGAAGCATCCTCCTTCCTAAAATAATGATCCCCCTAATCCTCCTCTTCCTCTACTTCCGCCACCTCGTCCAGGACAGTTCCCTGAGCAGACAATGGCTGACTGTCATCAAGGCTTCCCTCCTCCTCCTCTTCCTCCTCCGCTGCAGATGCCTGATCCTTAATGTGCGTCAAAGTTTGCATGAGCAGATGCATAAGTGGGATGCTCATGCTTATGATGGCGTCGTCTGCGCTTACCAGCCATGTGCATTCCTCAAAACACTGAAGGACTTTACAGAGGTCTTTCAGCTTTGACCACTGCACACCCGACAGCTCCATGTCTGCCCTCAAACTACCTGCCCGTGTATCCTCCCACAAATGCATTACAGCCTGCCTCTGTTCGCACAGCCTCTCACCATGTGCATGATGGAGTTCCACCTTGTTGCAACGTCCATGATTAGGCGGTGCTTGGGGAGGTGGAGCGATCGCTTCAGCCTCTGCATACGACTGGAGTCTACGAGCGAGCGACGTATGTGCGAGAACAGTCTTCGCACCTTATGGAGCAGGGCTGGTAACTCTGGATAATTATTTATGGAGCACTGCACCACCAGGCTCAAGGTGTGAGTCAGGCAAGGTATGTGTCTGAGTTTTGCCAGGGCTATGGCCGCCACAAAATTACGGCCGTTATCACTGACTACCTTGCCTGGCTCAAGATGTAGACTGCTCAGCCATGACTCAGTTTCTCGCTGCAAGTAGTCGGCCAGTACCTCCGTGGTGTGTCTGTTGTCGCCCAAAGACATCATCTTTAAAACAGCCTGCTGACGCTTACCACTAGCTGTTCGATAGTGGGACACCTCGTGTGCAACACTGGCAGCTGCGGATGGAGTGCTCGTGCGACTGCGCTCTGTCGACGAGCTTTCGCTTCTGGAGGAGGAGGAGGGTCGAACGCCTAAAGCCAACTTTTGCCTATACCGTGGGCTAGGCAGCACTGTCCCACCGCCGCTGTCCCCTGTGGAGCCTCCATCCACCATATTAACCCAGTGCACCCATGCATCTGTTGTGAGGTGCACCTTTCCACTCACTGATTGTTTGAGTGCATGGACAATGCGGTCTATCACATGCAGGTGGAGGGCAGGGATGAAGTGCCGACTGATTAGGTCATAGTGTGGGACAGCGTAGGTCATGAGCTCTCGTAACACTGCGCTTTCAACCAAATGGAAAGGCATCATCTCTAATGAGATCAGTTTGGCAATGTAGGCGTTCAAAGCCAATGTACGCGGATGAGAGGATGAGTACTTTCTTGTCCTACTCAGAGTGTCTGCTAGGGTGAGCTGGACTTGAGAGCTGCATATGGGGGGACTAGCGGTGGACATGGCGGACTGAAAGGGGGTTGGTGATGGTGGTGGTGGTGGTGATGGCCTAGATTCAGTCTTTCGTTGGAAAAACGTTGTGATTCCCTGACTGCTTTGGCCTTGCGACGACACCTCAACATTTGTTGCTGGTGGTGTGCTAACCGGTGGGCTTACATTGGGGGAAGCAATGTAGCGTTGCTGGCTACCTTCAGTCGGAGCAGGTGCACATGTGCTACCTGAGGTTTTGTAGTCCGTCCACGCTTGCAAGTGCATGGTGTTTAAATGTCTAAGCATGCAACTGGTATTCAAATTTCGGAGATTTTTCCCTCGGCTAAAGGTCCATCCGCACATCTTACAGATAACCTTTGCCTCATCAGTAGGATTTTGGTCAAAAAGTGCCACACTGCACTCTTCCTACAATGGGATAAATTTTCAGGGCTTACACGCTGTGCTAATTTGACCATCTGGCCAAGCTGTCCTGCAACTCTTTTTGTTTTTTTAACATGTTTTTGGATTGCTACGGGCCTGCCAGATAACCGCAGATGCGATTTCGATGCCTGCTGCGGATCCTCCTACTCTTCTGAGCTATTGCCAGCGGCATCCTCTTCCCCCAATGGATGCCAATCCGGGTCAACAACTGGGTCTTCCATCACCTCCTGTTCAATTTCATCTGCACCTTCCTCTGTGTCACCGTGTAAGGTGGTATAGTATGCGGGAAGGGGTACCTGAGTTTCATCAGGGTCAGATTCTGGCTCAGTAGACTGCGAGGGCAATGTAGTGCTCAAGGTGAATGTACCAGCAGAATCATATAGCAGTGGCTGGCATCAGTGCACTCCATGTCAGATTCATCTTGGACTGGGGAATTCAGGATTTGACTTGATAACCCAGGCATGGTATGTGAAAAGAGCTCCAGGGAGTAATCTGAAGTGTGGCCTGCCGCATTCTTCACTGTTGGTGGGGGTGAAGGACACAAGGAAAGGTGTTGTTCCTGACCAGGAGCCTGCACTGACGATTCAGTGGTTGCATTTTTTGAAACTTTAGAAGAGGAGGCAATAGAGCTGGAGGCTGTTTTGGCAATGTAGGCCAAAAACCTGTTCCTGATGCTCCGGCTTTAAAAGCGGTTTACCTACTCCCAGAAAAGGGAGCCTTCCAGGCCTTCTGGAGCCAGATGATGACGCAGGCTCAACACCTCCTGTCTTAGGTGCTACTGTGCTTTTGGCACTACCAGCAGATGCAGCACCACCATCAGTACCAGCTGGCCCCCCCGCCCATGTCCGCGGCCTCTTCCACCATATTTCCTCATGTTTGTGAAAATGTACCAAAAATACCAGAAGATATATGGTACTGTATCAGAATCTTACAGCTGTATACGGTGAAGGGGAAAATTTAAATCTCCATATACATTTCTGGAGTCACACACAGACACAGGCTCAGTATGGATTAGACCAGAATATAAAAAGCAGAAAAACGGTACTGTATCAGAAGCGTACAACTGTATACAGTGTACGGGTAATTGTAAATCTCTGTATATATTTCCTAGGTCACACACAGACGCTCACAGGCTCAGTATGAATTAGACCAGAATATAAAAAGCAGAAAAGCGATACTGTATCAGAAGCGTACAGCTGTATACAGTGTAGGGTTAATTGTAAATCTCCGTATATATTTCCGGAGTCACACACAGATGCTCACAGGTTCAGTATGGATTAGACCAGAATATAAAAAGCAAAAAAAGGGTACTGTATCAGAAGCTTACATGTTATGTTTTGGTAGCAGAGGAGAGCAGGCAAAAACGGCAATACACCAGAGAGGTTGGAATCTACTGGATTGCAGTACCCTGACTAACCACCACAACTAAAGGCAGCCGTGGAGCGTTCCTACGTTGGTCCTAGACGCCTCTTCACAGCCTGAGAGATTAACTACACCTAAAGATAGAAAGAGGAAAGCGATCTGCCCCGGAGCAGATCCCCAAAGAACATAAGAAGCCCCCAAACATGTAATGGCGGTTAGACAAGATGAAATACAGACTCAGACAGAAAATAGTATGAGCAAACGCTGGGGCCCAATCTGCCTAGACAGAAAAGGATAGAAAGGATACTCACTGCAATCCAAAAAAACCCTAAAAAATGCCAACGCTACTGATTGCAAAAACACCTGAGATCACACGACCTCTACCACCTAAATCAGTTCTCTGGTGTAACAAAACTAAGCCGCAGCCACTGAAAAACCTAGAAAAGGCAAATGAACAAATAACAGTGGCTCCAGCGGAACTGAGAGGAGCCCAAGCCCCAGGGGGGGGGGCCTGGCTAACCTCACAGAAATGCAGAGAAATATGCAAATGGTAAGCACAAAAACAAAAACAGAAAAAATCTTATCTGAAAGCAGAAGAAGAGGCAAGACTCAGCAAGCTTCCAAGTGAACCAGGAACCACAGTTGAGACAAGAACAAATGATCACCAGCAACCATGATGGGAGGGAACCTCCCTTATATCAAGCCAGTCTGTGACTCCTGATTGCCAATCCTCATTGAATGGTTCAGTACTGTTTGTAACCACCAGAGGGAGCTTCTGCTCAGAATTCATTTCCAAAACACTCACAACACGTACAGCTGTATACAGTGTAGGGGAAATTGTAAATCTCCATATATATTTCCGGAGTCACACACAGATGCTCACTCAGTATGGATTAGACTAGAATATAAAAAGCAGAAAAAAGGTACTGTATCAGAAGCATACAGCTGTATACAGTGTAGGGGTAATTGTAAATCTCCGTATATATTTCCGGAATCACACACAGACGCTCACAGGCTCAGTATGGATTAGACCAGAATATAAAAAGCAGAAAAACGGTACTGTATCAGAAGCGTACAGCTGTATACAGTGTAGGGGTAATTGTAAATCTCCGTATATATTTCCAGAGTCACACACAGATGCTCACAGGCTGAGTATGGATTAGACCAGAATATAAAAAGCAGAAAAAGGGTAATGTATCAGAAGTGTACAGCTATATACAGTGTAGGGGAAATTGCAGATCTCCGTATATATTTCCGGAGTCACACACAGACGTTCTCTCAGTATGGATTTGACCAGAATACAAAAGGCAGAAAAAAGGTACTGTATCAGAAGATACCAGGTGTATATACAGTAGTATAGGGGAAAATTTTAAATCTCTTTCCAGCCCTAACTCTCTCCCTACTGATAAACAGCGTCAGCAACCTCTCCCTACTATTAACCCCTCTCTGACATTAGACGTACTATCCCGTCCATGAAACCCGTGCCAATCTGACCATGGATGGGATAGTACGTCATTGGCAATTAGCTGCGCTCCCGGAGGGTGTCAGCTGATTATCACAGCTGACACCCGTGACTGTGTGTCAGGAGCGGTCACGGACCGCTCCCGGCACATTAACCCCTTGCACACCGCGATCAAACATGATCGTGGTGTACTGGGGGCACAGGGAAGCATCGCGCAGGAGGGGGCTCCCTGCGCGCCCCCCTGAGACCCTCAGACCAGCGCGATGTGATCACGCTGTTCTGAGGGCTTCCTCCCTCCCAGGACCCGGATCCAAGATGGCGCCGGGGTCCTGGAGGGAGGCGGCTTCCTCAGTGTCTGCTGGGAGCAGGCACTGAGAAGCCTGCAGCCTGCCTGTGCGATCGCTGGTGTGACAGAGTGCTGTGCACACTGTCACACCAGCGATCTGATAAAATACAGTGATGTCCCACCTGGGACAAAGTAAAAAAGTAAAAAAATAAAAATAAACATGTTTTAAAAAAAAAATCCAAAATAAATAAAAAAAAAAATATATATTCCCCAATAAATTCATTTCTTCCTGTAAATAAAAAAAACAAAACAATAAAAGTAACATATTTGGTATGCCTTTCCGTAACGACACCCCCTGTAAAACTGTCCCACTAGTTAACCCCTTTAGTGAACCCCTTAAAAAAAAAAAAAAAAAGCAAAAAATCAATGCTTTATCATCATACCGCCAACAAAAAGTGGAATAACACACGATCAAAAAGACCGATATAAATAAACATGGTACCGCTGAAAACTCATCTTGTCCCGCAAAAAACGAGCTGCCATACAGCATCATCAGCGAAAAAATAAAAAAGTTATAGCTCGCAGAATAAAGCGATGCAAAAATAATTATTTTTCATATAAAATTGTTTTTTTCTATAAAAGCGCCAAAACATAAAAAAATTATATAAATGAGGTATCGCCATAATCGTACTGACCCGAAGAATAAAACTGCTTTATCAATTTTACCACACGCGGAAGATAAAAATGCCTCCCCCAAAGAAATTCATGAATTGCTGATTTTTGTTCATTCTAACCTCCCAAAAATCGAAATAAAAAGCGATCAAAAAATGTCACATGCTCAAAAATGGTACCAATAAAAACGTCAACTCGTACCGCAAAAAATAAGACCTCACATGACTCTGTGGGCCAAAATATGCAAAAATTTATAGCTCTCAAAATGTGGCGATGCAAAAAACTATTTTTTGCAATAAAAAGCGTCTTTTAGCGTGACAGCTGCCAATATAAAAACCCGCTATAAATGGTAAATCAAACCCCCTTTATCACCCCCTATTAGGGAAAAATAATAAAATAAAAAAATGTATTTATTTCCATTTTCCCATTAGGGTTAGGGTTAGGGTTGCGGCTAAAGTTAGGGTTAGGGTTGGCGCTAAAGTTAGGATTAGGGTTAGGGTTGGGATTAGGGGTGTGTTAGGGTTAGGTTTGTGGTTAGGGTTGGGACTAGGGTTAGGGGTGTGTTGGGGTTAGGGTTGGAGTTAGAATTGGGGGGTTTCCGCTGTTTAGGCACATCAGGGGCTCTCCAAATGTGACATGGCGTCTGATCTCAATTCCAGCCAATTCTGCATTGAAAAAGTCAAACGGTGCTCCTTCACTTCTGAGCTCTGCCATGCGTCCAAACAGTAGTTTATTCCCACATTGGGGTATCAGCGTACTCTGGACCCCAAGCGTTATTGTGCAATTTGTCCTATTTCTTCTGTTACCCTTGGGAAAATAAAAAACTGGGGGCGAAAATATCATTTTTGTAAAAAAAAAAAAATGATTTTTTTGTTTTTTACGGCTGTACATTATAAACTTCTGTGAAGCACTTGGGGCTTCATAGCGCTCACCACACATCTAGATAAGTTCCTTGTGGGGTCTATTTTCCAAAATGGGGTCACTTGTTGGGGGTTTCCACTGTTTAGGTGCATCAGGGGCTCTCCAAATGCGACATGACGCCCCCAGACCATTCCATCAAAGTCTGCAATCCAAAACGTCACTACTTCCCTTCCAAACCCCGACGTGTGCCCATACAGTAGTTTTCGCCCACATATTGGGTATCAGCGTACTCAGGACAAATTGGACAACAACTTTTGGGTTCCAATTTCTTCTGTTACCCTTGTGAAAATAAAATATTGGGGGCGAAAAATCATTTTTGTAAAAAAAAAAAAAAAGATTTTTTATTTTAGGCTGTACGTTATAAACTTTAGTGAAACACCTGGGGGTTCAAAGTTCTCACCACACATCTAGATAAGTTCCTTGAGGGGTCTAGTTTCCAAAATGGTGTCATTTATGGGGGTTTCCACTGTTAGGCAGATCAGGAGCTCTCCAAACACGACATGGCGTCCAGCCAATTCTGCGTTGAAAAAGTCACACGGCGCTCCTTCCCTTCCAAACTCTGCCATGCACCCAAACAGTGGTTTACTCCCACATATGGGGTATCAGCGCACTCAGGACAAATTGCACAATAACTTTTGGAGTCTTGTTACCCTTGGAAAAATAAAAATTGGGGTGAAAAGATCATTTTTGTGGAAAAAATATGATTTTTAAATTTTACGGCTCTACGTTATAAACTTGTGTGAAGCACTTGGGGTTCAAATTGCTCACCAAAGATCTAGATAAGTTCCTTAGGGGGTCTAGTTTCCCAAATGGGGTCATTTGTGGGGGGTTTCCACTGTTTAGGCACATCAGGGGCTCTCCAAATGCAACATGGCATCCAATCTCAATTCCAGCCAATTTTGTTGGAAAAAGTCAAATGGTGCTCCTTCCCTTCCGAGCTCTGCCGTGCGCCCAAACAGTGGTATCCCCCACATATGGGGTATCAGCGTACTCAGGACAAATTGGACAACAACTTATGTGGTCCAATTTCTCCTGTTACCCTTGGGAAAATAAAAAATTAGTGACTAAAAATAATTTTTGTGGGAAAAAAATAGGATTTTTTATTTTCATGCCCGGGCATTATAAACTTGTGTGAAGCACTTGGGGGTTCAAAGTGCTCACCAAAGATCTAGATAAGTTCCTTAGGGGGTCTAGCTTCCAAAATGGGGTCACTTGTGGGGGGTTTCCACTGTTTAGGCTCATCTGGGGCACTGCAAACGGAACATGACCCCCATCAACGTCTGCATTCCAAAACTTTACTACTTCCTTTCCAAGCCCTGCCGTGCGCCCAAACAGTTTCCCCCCCCCACATATGGGTATCAGCGTACTCAGGACAAATTGGACAACAACTTTTGGGGTCCAATTTCCTTGGGAAAATTAAAAAATTTGGGACTAAAAAAACATTTTTGTGGAAAATTGTTTTTTTTTTTTCACACCCAGGCATTATAAACTTTTGTGAAACACTTGGGGTTCAAAGTGCTCACAACAGATCTAGATAAGTACCTTAGGGGGTCTAGTTTCCAAAATGGTGTCACTTTTGGGGGTTTCCACTGTTTAGGCGCATCAGAGGTTCTCCAAACGTGACATGGCGTCCAATCTCAATTCCAGCCAATTTTAGTTTGAAAAAGTCAAACGGCGCTCCTTCCCTTACGAGCTCTGCCGTGTGCCCAAACAGTGGTTTTCCCCCACATATTGGGTATTGGCGTACTCAGGAGAAATTGCATAACAACCTTATCTGTCCATTTTCTCCTTTTACCCTTGTGAAAATAAAAAAAAAGTTTGTAAAAGATAATTTTTGTGGCTAAAAAGTTAAATATTCATTTTTTCCTTCCACGTTGCTTTAGTTCCTGTGAAGCACCTGAAGGGTTAATAAACTTCTTGAATGTGGTTTTGAGTACCTTCAGGGGTTCAGTTTTTAGAATGGTGTCACTTTTGGGTATTTTCTGCCATATAGACCCCTCAAAGTGACTTCAAATGTGAGGTGGTCCCTAAAAAAAATGGCTTTGTAAATTTTGTTGTAAAAATGAGAAATCGCTGGTCAACTTTTAACCCTTATAACTTCCTAACAAAAAAAAATTGGGGTTCCAAAATTGTGCTGATGTAAAGTAGACATGTGGAAAATGTTATTTCTTAACTATTTTGTGTGATATATTTCTCTGTTTTAAGGGAATAAAAATTCAAAGTTTGAAAATTGCAAAAAAAATTTCAAAAATAAACGCAAGTTATATCGAAGAAATTTTACTTCTAACGTGAAGTACAATATGTCACGAGAAAACAATCTCAGAATCGCGAATATCCGTTGAAGCGTTCCAGAGTTATAACCTCATAAAGAGACAGTGGTCAGAATTGTAAAAATTGGCCTGGTCATTAACGTGCAAACCACCCTTGGGGGTGAAGGGGTTAAGATCGGAATAAGTAAAATGGCGGTTGGTGGTCAGGGCTTTTATTGACACTATGACGCCCCCCAAAGCAAGCCAATCACTGCAACGCCCTTCTCTAAGATGGTGGTGGACGCTGCCCATGTCATCTCGTTGCCCACAGTGTACGTCCTTGCTCATTCGCTGAAAAAAGGCGCCTGCAAGCATTATGGGAAAACCGACTTTGGCGCTCAGGTCGACGACCGCATGGCCGACTTCACGCTATGGTCAGGTTTCACCGAGCGAAACCCGACTTTGGCGAATGTCGGCGACTTATGAATCTGACCGACCTGTTTCGCTCAACTCTAGTCATAATCTATTTATTTTTTTCCTCAACATCGACTCATGAGGGAATGCTCTTTGCCTTTATAACTGTTTATTTAACTGAGAAATAAAAAAAGGAAAAAAACAGCAATTCTGCCATTGTTTTTAGATTTTATTTTGTGGCAAAAATAACCTGATATGTTTTCTGTAAGGGAATACCAAATTTATATACATTAGCATTCTTATATTTCTCATTACTTAAAAAATGCAAAACGTTGCAAAAAAGAAAATTTTTGTCACCATATTCTGAGCCATAATTTTTTATTTTTGGCCAACGGTATTGCTTCCAAGCTTGCTATTTTTTTGTGACAAAATTAGCATTTTTTGTTGCTATTTTGAGATTCATAAAACTTTTTAAACTTTTTTTTTATTCTATCTTTTTGCAAGGCAAAATAAACGAAAACAGCAATTCTGCCATTTTGATTTTGTTTTTCATTTCAACATTCATCATGGTATAAATGTGATATTTTATTAGTTCAGACAATTACGCACTCAAATGCAAAGTATGTCAATGTTCTTATTTTTTAGATTTTATTATTTATGTCTGGGAAAAGGAAGTGATTTAAATATACATATTGGGGAAAAGTAATTTAAAAAAGGGTTGTTTTTCCTATTTTTATTT
>JARQOD010000004.1:375047374-375097581 GCA_033576555.1 Oophaga sylvatica | reverse complement strand
TGCTTTATCATCATACCGCCAAACAAAAAGTGGAATAACACACGATCAAAAAGACCGATATAAATAAACATGGTACCGCTGAAAACATCATCTTGTCCCGCAAAAAACGAGCTGCCATACAGCATCATAAGCGAAAAAATAAAAAAGTTATAGCTCGCAGAATAAAGCGATGCAAAAATAATTATTTTTCATATAAAATAGTTTTTGTTCTATAAAAGCGCCAAAACATAAAAAAATTATATAAATGAGGTATCGCCATAATCGTACTGACCCGAAGAATAAAACTCTTTATCAATTTTACCACACGCGGAATGATAAAAATGCCTCCCCCTAAAGAAATTCATGAATTGCTGATTTTTGTTCATTCTAACCTCCCAAAAATCGAAATAAAAAGCGATCAAAAAATGTCACATGCTCAAAAATGGTACCAATAAAAACGACAACTCGTACCGCAAAAAATAAGACCTCACATGACTCTGTGGGCCAAAATATGCAAAAATTTTAGCTCTCAAATGTGGCGATGCAAAAAACTATTTTTTGCAATAAAAAGCGTCTTTTAGCGTGACAGCTGCCAATTATAAAAACCCGCTATAAATGGTAAATCAAACCCCCTTTATCACCCCCTTAGGGAAAAATAATAAAATTAAAAAAATGTATTTATTTCCATTTTCCCATTAGTTAGGGTTAGGGTTGCGGCTAAAGTTAGGGTTAGGGTTGGCGCTAAAGTTAGGATTAGGGTTAGGGTTGGGATTAGGGGTGTGTTAGGGTTAGGTTTGTGGTTAGGGTTGGGACTAGGGTTAGGGGTGTGTTGGGGTTAGGGTTGGAGTTAGAATTGGGGGGTTTCCGCTGTTTAGGCACATCAGGGGCTCTCCAAATGTGACATGGCGTCTGATCTCAATTCCAGCCAATTCTGCATTGAAAAAGTCAAACGGTGCTCCTTCACTTCTGAGCTCTGCCATGCGTCCAAACAGTAGTTTATTCCCACATTTGGGGTATCAGCGTACTCTAGACCCCAAGCGTTATTGTGCAATTTGTCCTATTTCTTCTGTTACCCTTGGGAAAATAAAAAACTGGGGGCGAAAATATCATTTTTGTAAAAAAAAAAAAATGATTTTTTTGTTTTTACGGCTGTACATTATAAACTTCTGTGAAGCACTTGGGGCTTCATAGCGCTCACCACACATCTAGATAAGTTCCTTGTGGGGTCTATTTTCCAAAATGGGGTCACTTGTTGGGGGGTTTCCACTGTTTAGGTGCATCAGGGGCTCTCCAAATGCGACATGACGCCCCCAGACCATTCCATCAAAGTCTGCAATCCAAAACGTCACTACTTCCCTTCCAAACCCCGACGTGTGCCCATACAGTAGTTTTCGCCCACATATTGGGTATCAGCGTACTCAGGACAAATTGGACAACAACTTTTGGGTTCCAATTTCTTCTGTTACCCTTGTGAAAATAAAATATTGGGGGCGAAAAATCATTTTTGTAAAAAAAAAAAAAAAAAGATTTTTTATTTTATGGCTGTACGTTATAAACTTTAGTGAAACACCTGGGGGTTCAAAGTTCTCACCACACATCTAGATAAGTTCCTTGAGGGGTCTAGTTTCCAAAATGGTGTCATTTATGGGGGTTTCCACTGTTTAGGCAGATCAGGAGCTCTCCAAACACGACATGGCGTCCAGCCAATTCTGCGTTGAAAAAGTCACACGGCGCTCCTTCCCTTCCAAACTCTGCCATGCACCCAAACAGTGGTTTACTCCCACATATGGGGTATCAGCGCACTCAGGACAAATTGCACAATAACTTTTGGAGTCTTGTTACCCTTGGAAAAATAAAAATTGGGGTGAAAAGATCATTTTTGTGGAAAAAATATGATTTTTAAATTTTACTGCTCTACGTTATAAACTTGTGTGAAGCACTTGGGGGTTCAAATTGCTCACCAAAGATCTAGATAAGTTCCTTAGGGGGTCTAGTTTCCCAAATGGGGTCATTTGTGGGGGGTTTCCACTGTTTAGGCACATCAGGGGCTCTCCAAATGCAACATGGCATCCAATCTCAATTCCAGCCAATTTTGATTGGAAAAAGTCAAATGGTGCTCCTTCCCTTCCGAGCTCTGCCGTGCGCCCAAACAGTGGTTATCCCCCACATATGGGGTATCAGCATACTCAGGACAAATTGGACAACAACTTATGTGGTCCAATTTCTCCTGTTACCCTTGGGAAAATAAAAAATTAGTGACTAAAAATAATTTTTGTGGGAAAAAAATAGGATTTTTTATTTTCATGCCCGGGCATTATAAACTTGTGTGAAGCACTTGGGGGTTCAAAGTGCTCACCAAAGATCTAGATAAGTTCCTTAGGGGGTCTAGCTTCCAAAATGGGGTCACTTGTGGGGGGTTTCCACTGTTTAGGCTCATCTGGGGCACTGCAAACGGAACATGACCCCCATCAACGTCTGCATTCCAAAACTTTACTACTTCCTTTCCAAGCCCTGCCGTGCGCCCAAACAGTTTCCCCCCCCCACATATGGGGTATCAGCGTACTCAGGACAAATTGGACAACAACTTTTGGGGTCCAATTTCCTTGGGAAAATTAAAAAATTTGGGACTAAAAAACATTTTTGTGGAAAATTGTTTTTTTTTTTTCACACCCAGGCATTATAAACTTTTGTGAAACACTTGGGGGTTCAAAGTGCTCACAACAGATCTAGATAAGTACCTTAGGGGGTCTAGTTTCCAAAATGGTGTCACTTTTGGGGGTTTCCACTGTTTAGGCGCATCAGAGGTTCTCCAAACGTGACATGGCGTCCAATCTCAATTCCAGCCAATTTTAGTTTGAAAAAGTCAAACGGCGCTCCTTCCCTTACGAGCTCTGCCGTGTGCCCAAACAGTGGTTTTCCCCCACATATTGGGTATTGGCGTACTCAGGAGAAATTGCATAACAACCTTATCTGTCCATTTTCTCCTTTTACCCTTGTGAAAATAAAAAAAAAGTTTGTAAAAGATAATTTTTGTGGCTAAAAGTTAAATATTCATTTTTTCCTTCCACGTTGCTTTAGTTCCTGTGAAGCACCTGAAGGGTTAATAAACTTCTTGAATGTGGTTTTGAGTACCTTCAGGGGTTCAGTTTTTAGAATGGTGTCACTTTTGGGTATTTTCTGCCATATAGACCCCTCAAAGTGACTTCAAATGTGAGGTGGTCCCTAAAAAAAATGGCTTTGTAAATTTTGTTGTAAAAATGAGAAATCGCTGGTCAACTTTTAACCCTTATAACTTCCTAACAAAAAAAAATTGGGGTTCCAAAATTGTGCTGATGTAAAGTAGACATGTGGAAAATGTTATTTCTTAACTATTTTGTGTGATATATTTCTCTGTTTTAAGGGAATAAAAATTCAAAGTTTGAAAATTGCAAAAAAAATTTCAAAAATAAACGCAAGTTATATCGAAGAAATTTTACTTCTAACGTGAAGTACAATATGTCACGAGAAAACAATCTCAGAATCGCGAATATCCGTTGAAGCGTTCCAGAGTTATAACCTCATAAAGAGACAGTGGTCAGAATTGTAAAAATTGGCCTGGTCATTAACGTGCAAACCACCCTTGGGGGTGAAGGGGTTAAGATCGGAATAAGTAAAATGGCGGTTGGTGGTCAGGGCTTTTATTGACACTATGACGCCCCCCAAAGCAAGCCAATCACTGCAACGCCCTTCTCTAAGATGGTGGTGGACGCTGCCCATGTCATCTCGTTGCCCACAGTGTACGTCCTTGCTCATTCGCTGAAAAAAGGCGCCTGCAAGCATTATGGGAAAACCGACTTTGGCGCTCAGGTCGACGACCGCATGGCCGACTTCACGCTATGGTCAGGTTTCACCGAGCGAAACCCGACTTTGGCGAATGTCGGCGACTTATGAATCTGACCGACCTGTTTCGCTCAACTCTAGTCATAATCTATTTATTTTTTTCCTCAACATCGACTCATGAGGGAATGCTCTTTGCCTTTATAACTGTTTATTTAACTGAGAAATAAAAAAAGGAAAAAAACAGCAATTCTGCCATTGTTTTTAGATTTTATTTTGTGGCAAAAATAACCTGATATGTTTTCTGTAAGGGAATACCAAATTTATATACATTAGCATTCTTATATTTCTCATTACTTAAAAAATGCAAAACGTTGCAAAAAAGAAAATTTTTGTCACCATATTCTGAGCCATAATTTTTTATTTTTTGGCCAACGGTATTGCTTCCAAGCTTGCTATTTTTTTGTGACAAAATTAGCATTTTTTGTTGCTATTTTGAGATTCATAAAACTTTTTAAACTTTTTTTTTATTCTATCTTTTTGCAAGGCAAAATAAACGAAAACAGCAATTCTGCCATTTTGATTTTGTTTTTCATTTCAACATTCATCATGGTATAAATGTGATATTTTATTAGTTCAGACAATTACGCACTCAAATGCAAAGTATGTCAATGTTCTTATTTTTTAGATTTTATTATTTATGTCTGGGGAAAAGGAAGTGATTTAAATATACATATTGGGGAAATGTAATTTAAAAAAGGTTGTTTTTCCTATTTTTATTTGTCTTCCTAGATGACTGGAAGCAATGATTGCTTGTACAATACATTGCAATACTTTTTTAGGCATGGAAGTACTGGTATAGCTATTTAGACGCTTGTAGAGATCTGAAATGCCAATGAGTAATCTAGTGTAAAAGCCATATGCAAATCAGGCTGGAAGTGCCCTGGGGTGTGATAATGCAATTGTAAGAAAAAAAATCAGCAATTCTGTCATGGTTTTGATTATACTTTATGTTATGCTATTCACAATGTGGCATACATGACATAGTGACTTTGTTCTGTGTGTCATAATGCTTACAGTGATACTACATTTATATATTATTTTATGTGCAGCCATATTCAGAGAGCTATAACATTTTTATTTTTGCTTTGACAAATCTGAGTGGGGGTTTTTGCAGGACCAGTTTAAGTTTTTATTGGTACATAACATTTTTTTGATTGCTTTTCACTTATTATTTTTATTTTGGGGAGGCAGGCATCATAAAAAACAGCAATAGTATTATTTGTATTGTTGTCTTTACACTTTTACACTATTCAGTATAAAGAATAAGTGATAAGATTTCTTTGTTCTTATGGTCAGTATAGTAACATTACAACAATACCAGATTTATACAGGTTTTTATGTTTTTACTAAATCAAATTTATTTTAAAAAAATGTTCTTCTTTGATAATATTTTGATAGCTATAACTTTTTTCTCTTTGACAGAGCTGTGTCAGGAATTGCTTTATTCAGGAGTTGAAGTTTCTCTTGGTACCATTTTTGGAACAAGAATTTTTCAGAATTACCAAAAAAAAGGGCAATTATGTAATTGTTTGTAATTTTTTTATGCTGTTCATAGTGCAGAATATAAAATGCTGTGCCAACTAAACTATTCGAGTTAGTACAATTACATCAATACCAAATTTATATAGCTTTTCTTTCCATTTCACTAGTTTTGCACACTAAAAAGAGCTATAACTTTTCTATTTTTCTGCAAACAAACCTGTATGAAGTCTTGTTTTTTTGTGTGATGAGTTGAAGTTTTCAGTTATACTTTTTTGCTGTAAATATGATCCTTTTATCATTTTTTTTCTTCCATTTTGAGGCAGTGTGAGAAAAAACAGCATTTTAAGCATTTTTTTATTTACCTTATGGGTTAAAATAAGTTAACATTTTATGGCTCGTTCATTACGAACATTATAATAATACTTATGTGCTTCTTTTTTAGCATACTTTTTATTTTGTTTTGTTTATATTTATATTTTTTTACTTTTTCCCTTTTTTATTTAGTGCCTCTATAGGACTTGAAAATCTGGAAGGCTTAAACTGTGTGCAGAATTATTAGGCAAATGAGTATTTTGATCACATCATCCTTTTTATACATGTTGTCCTACTCCAAGCTGTATAGGCTTGAAAGCCAACTGCCAATTATGTAAATCAGGTGATTTGCATCTCTGTAATGAGGAGGGGTGTGGTCTAATGACATCAACACCCTATATAAGGTGTGCTTAATTATTAGGCAACTTCCTTTCCTTTGGCAAAATGGGTCAGAAGAGAGATTTGATGGACTCCGAAAAGTCAAAAATTGTGAAATGTCTTGCAGTGGGATGCAGCAGTCTTGAAATTGCCAAACTTTTGAAGCGTGATCACAGAACAATCAAGCGTTTCATGGCAAAAAGCTAACAGGGTCGCAAGAAGTGTGTTAATAAAAAAGCACAAATTAACTGCCCTTGAATTGAGGAAAATCAAGTGTGAAGCTGCCAAGATGCCATTTGCCACCAGTTTTGCCATGTTTCAGAGCTGTAACGTTACTGGAGTATCAAAAAGCACAAGGTGTGCCATACTCAGGGACATGGCCAAGGTAAGGAAGGCTGAAAAACGACCACCCTTGAATAAGAAACATAAGATAAAACGTCAAGATTGGGCCAAGAAATATCTTAAGACTGATTTTTCTAAAGTTTTATGGACTGATGAAATGAGAGTGACTCTTGATGGGCCAGATGGATGGGCCAGAGGCTGGATCAGTAAAAGGCAGAGAGCTCCACTCTGACTCAGATGCCAGCAAGGTGGAGGTGGGGTACTGGTATGGGCTGGTATCATCAAAGATGAACTTGTGGGACCTTTTCGGGTTGAGGATGAAGTGAAGCTCAACTCCCTGACCTACTGCCAGTTTCTGGAAGACACCTTCTTCAAGTAGTGGTATAGGAAGAAGTCGGTATCGTTCAAGAAAAACATGATTTTCATGCAGGACAATGCTCCATCACATGCATCCGAATACTCCACAGCGTGGCTGGCCAGTAGAGGTCTAAAAGAAGAAAAAATAATGACATAGCCCCCTTGTTCACCTCATCAGAACCCCATAGAGAACCTGTGGTCCCTCATAAAATGTGAGATCTACAGGGAGGGAAAACAGTACACCTCTCGGAACAGTGTCTGGGAGGCTGTGGTAGCTGCTGCACCCAATGTTGATCGTAAACAGATCAAGCAACTGACAGAATTTATGGATGGAAGACTTCTGAGTGTCATCTTAAAGAAAGGTGGCTATATTTGGTCACGTTTTTTTTTGAATGTCAGAATTGTTTATTTCTAAATTTTGTGTTGTTATATTGGTTTACCTGGTGAAAATAAACAAGTGAGATGGGTATATATTTGGTTTTTATTAAGTTGCCTAATAATTCTGCACAGTAATAGTTACCTGCACAAACAGATATCCTTCTAAGATAGCCAAATCTAAAAAAAAAACACTACAACTTCCAAAAATACTAAGCTTTGATATTTATGAGTCTTTTGGGTTGATTGAGAACATAGTTGTTGTTCAATAATAAAAAGAATCCTCTCAAATACAACTTGCCTAATAATTCTGCACACAGTGTATATTTGGTAAAATGCACTGTAATATTTATGCACTGCTGCTTATTAAACAATCAGTTTACACATGGTTTATTAGATCCTGCTTATGGCTGGGCCTGATAGGCCACCAAAGCTAGCAAACAATTGCACACCATGATCGTTTATATCAGGATCAGTGGGGTAACCACGGCATCTAGAGGATTAAATCGCAAGGATCAGTACTGACATGGATGCTGGCGGTTGCAGAGGGAGCTCAACTGTATTTTAAAGGCATCCAGGTCTTTAAAATGTAAATCCATTGACTGCATTTTCAAGAAAACCATATTTTAATTCGTAGGCAAATGAGGCATTAAGTGATCGGAGTGTGACAGAACAGTTCCCAAACTTTTACCATCCAAAATTATTTCCTACCAGCATGACCTGCCTTTTTAGCTTAACTGAAATCTCAATATCTTTCTGACATCATGTGCCAGTTAAGGAAATCAGATAGTAAGCTACCAATCAAGCTAAAGAAGCTGGTGAAAGGTCGGAAAACAATCTTGGTAGCCAGAAGCTCAAGAATTGCTCTGCTAGGCCGGTTTCACACGTCCAGATATTTCCGGTACCGGAAAAATCGGTACCGGAGATATCCGTGTGCATGTGTCCGTGTAAATACGTGGTATATCCGTGTGGCACAAGTGTGGCACACGTGTGCCACATCAGGACCACACGGACAGCCAGGACAGCTACAGTAAGCGCTGTCCCCTGCCTGTGGTGCTGAAGCTGCTTGTTATTATTCTCTCTGCTCTGCCGGCAACAGCGAGCAAGGAGAATCAATGAAAAACCCGATGTGGGGTCCCCATTAGGTGTTATGAACTGCTACAAGCACTAAGGAAAGATGGGAATTCTGTCCCTACAATAGAACTGAGCTGGATCCCTACGATGTAACGGAGAACCTGATCCTGCGACCAGACCCGCTAAAGTCCTCAGCTAGTCTGAACGAAGACCTATAGTTGCGAGGGAGGAATCCCTACAAGATCTAGGGACTGGGAGAAAAGGTGGACACCTCCTAACAGAAATTGTAGCAGGGATAATTAAACAGAAAAACAAATTACTACGAGATCCTAAGATCAAGCAAAACTGACTGAGTAAGGCACCTAAGCTCCGGCTAGCTTAAGAGTAGATAATACAATGAAGTCCAGCAAAGCCAGAAGGGCGGAGCCAGACTAAATAGGGAAAAAAGGTCATGTGACCAGCAAACAAACAAAATCTAACAGAGGGTTCTAACAGTACCCTCCCTTCTAAGAGGATCCTCCGGATCCCCTAGGACTTAGGCTTATCCGGAAACCTCTTGTGAAACGCTCTGACAAGTCTAGACGCAGAAACATCATCCGCCCTCACCCATGAGTTATCCTCGGGTCCATAACCCTTCCAAGCGACGAGGTACTGCAACTCCCTCTATACCGTCTAGAATTTAGGATGCGGGAAATCTCATATTGCCCGTCCTCCACCACCAGGGGAACAGTGGCCGAGACGTCTCCATCTGAAACCTCAGCTTTTTTCAAGAGAGAAACATGAAACACCGGATTAATCTTCCAGGAGGTAGGAAGCTCCAACTTAACAGCAGATTGGTTAATAACCTGAAGCACCTTAAAGGGC
Source organism: Oophaga sylvatica (assembly GCA_033576555.1). NCBI lineage: Eukaryota > Metazoa > Chordata > Amphibia > Anura > Dendrobatidae > Oophaga > Oophaga sylvatica. The sequence goes on along the minus strand of JARQOD010000004.1, from coordinate 375,088,539 downwards.
CCTACAAACTTGGGACCCAATTTCTTAGACGGAATCCTCAAGTGCAGATTCTTAGAGGACAACCAAACCATGTCACCAATAGTAAACAAAACCTCTTGCCGTTTTCTATCAAAATACACTTTGGATCTTTTGTTAGCCTCCTGAAGATTACCACGCACATCAGTCCAAACTCTCTCCAAATCACCAGAAAAATTCTCCTCTTCAGGTACAGCCGATCCCAACTTGGAAAATGACCCAAACGACGGATGTCTCCCAGTACAACAAAAAAAGGCGAACAACCAGCAGAAGCGGATGTATGGTTGTTAAGAGCAAACTCAGCAAGTGGCAGAAACTCAGACCACCCCTCTTGATTATCAGTCACAAAACAACGCAAGAACTGCTCAACATCCTGGTTTTTCCTTTCTGTCTGGCCATTAGACTCAGGATGATATCCAGATGAAAACGACAAATGAACTCCCAACCTGTCACAAAAAGCGCGCCAAAAACGAGCCACGAACTGAGGTCCCCTATCAGAAACAATGTCAGTAGGAACGCCATGTAGTCTGACAATTTCCTTGACAAAGGCCTTAGCGAGAGTCTTAGCGCAGGGCAATTTGATGAAAGGAACCAAGTGACACATCTTGCTAAAACGGTCCACGACCACCCAGATGACAGTGAAACCCTCAGAGGGGGGAAGGTCAGTAATAAAGTCCATAGCCAAATGTGTCCAAGGTGCACTAGGGACCTCCAGAGGGCAAAGCAACCCCGCAGCAGGAGTATGAGAAGACTTAGATCTAGCACACACAGTGCACTGACGCACCCACTTAATGACTTCCTTCTGCCATCCAGGCCACCAAAAGCTGCGACCCACAAGTCTCTTGGTCTCAGAGATTCCAGGATGACCTGCCAACCGAGACTCATGACACTCAACAAACAAATCCCTCCTCAGGGTACCAGGCACAAACAACCTCCCATGCGGCGTGCCAGATGGGGCATTCTCCTGTGCTTTAAGAATCTCATCTTCCAACACAGAGTCCAAAGCAGCAATCACAACCCCTTCTTGCAAAATGTTGTCCTCCTCCTCAGTACCAACCATAGGAGAAAAGCTGCGAGTCAAAGCATCAGCTTTAACATTTTTAGTACCTGGGATGTAAGTAACGGTAAAATTAAACCGTGAGAAAAACAGTGCCCACCTAGCCTGACAGGCATTCAAGCGTTTGGCAGCATCAAGGTAGATCAGATTTTATGATCGGTGAAGACTTGAACGGGAAATTCCGCTCCCTCCAAAAAATGACGCCAGTGTTCAAATGCGAGTTTAATTGCCAACAATTCCCGATTACCAATATCATATTTAGTTCAGACTCAGAAAATTTCTTTGAAAAAAAAGCACAGGGATGTACTCCATCCGTCTTTTCCTGAGACAACACCGCGCCGACCCCCACAGAAGAAGCATCAACCTCAACCAAAAATGGTTTAGTCACATCAGGCTGCGTAAGGATGGGAGCAGAGCTGAACCTCTCCTTTAGCAACACAAAAGTCTCAATGGCCTCAGTAGTCCACTGAACCGCATCAGCACCTTTCCTGGTGAGATCGGTCAGAGGTTTGGCAATCACAGAAAAATTTTTAATGAATTTTCTATAATAATTGGCGAACCCCAAAAACCTCTGTATTGATTTCACACCAATAGGTCTAGGCCAATCCTGCCCAGCTTGCACTTTCACCGGGTCCATCTCAAAACCTTCACTGGAGACAATGTAGCCCAAAAAACTAAGTCTCTGTACCGCGAACTCACATTTTTCTAGCTTGGCAAAAAGTGAATTATCACTCAGTAACTGTAATACTTCACGCACATCCTCCAATGAGACTCCAAATCCGGTGAATAAATCAAAATGTCATCCAAATACACAACCACACTTCTGCCGATCAAAGGTCTAAGGATGTAATTTATAAGATTCTGAAAAAATGCCGGAGCACTGGAAAGCCCAAAAGGCATGACCAGATTCTCAAAATGACCCAGTGGAGTGTTAAACGCAGTCTTCCATTCATTCCCCTCCTTCATGCGCAACAAATTGTATGCCCCTCGAAGATCAATTTTCGAGAACCACTTGGCCCCCACTAACTGATTAAACAAATCAGGAATCAATGGCAGTGGGTAAGGATTGCGTACAGTGATTTTATTAATCTCACGAAAGTCTAGACAAGGCCGTAAACCGCCGTCCTTTTTTTCAACAAAAAAAAATCCAACCGCCACAGGAGATTTGGAAGGCCTAATGTGACCGGCGGCCAAGCTTGTCTGTATGTATTCCTCCAAAGCCTTTCTCTCAGGAATAGTCAAATTAAATAAACGACTTTTAGGAAGAGTTGCTCCAGGGACAAATTCAATTGCACAATCATATTCTCTATGAGGAGGCAATACCTGCGATTCCTTATCAGAAAAAACTTTCCAAAAATCCTGAATATGTACAGGTAACTCCCCCTTAACAACAGCAGCAATACGCCTGTTACAACACTTGTCATAACAATTAGGACTCCAGGACTTAATTTCATTGGTAGACCAATCCAGTACTGGATTGTGCAATTTTAACCAGGGTAACCCCAAAATCACCGGTGAGGGCAAATTATTCAAAACTACCAAATCCAAATTCTCTTGATGAACACCATTAATAGTAAGAGGAAATTCACAGATATGGTGAGTAACATTTTTCAAGGGAGAACCATCCACAGACACCACATTAATAGGGGAAGACAGAAGTTTGGGTTTTAGTTTTAGTTTTTCCAAAAATTTCCCATCAATCACATTGAGAGTTGAACCACAATCCACAAATACCCGAAACTCCATTAATTCCTCCTCAACAGCAGTGGTAACAAAAAGAAAGACACCTTTATTGTTTAAACAAGCTATACGGGCGAAACTGACCTCATTTCTTTTTCTCTTTATTCATTCGAAGCGCACAGTTATTAATGAAATGGTCAGATTTGCCACAATAAAAACACAAACCTTCAGCAAATCTGCGTTCTTTTTCCTGAGAGTGAGGTGCCATTGCTCAAATTTCCATCGGCTCTGCAATGTCAGTACAGTCCCTCTCCAGACTTGGAGCTGACAAGGCAGATTTACTCTCATTAACCCTTGCACGCAGTCTCCTATCCACCCGTATGGCTAATTGCATAGCCTCTTGCAAGTTACCAGGTATAGGATAAGCAATCAGCAAATCTTTAACCCTTTCACTTAACCCTGCAAGAAATAAACTTTTCAAAGCTGAATCGTTCCACCCCACCTGAGTGGACCACCTTCGGAAGTGAGTACAATATTTTTCCACATTACCTGATTCCTGCCTCAAACGTCTCAATTCTGTCTCAGCTGATGAAACACGATCAGGATCGTCATACAATAACCCCAAAGCAGAAAAAAAAACTATCCACTGATCTAAAGCATGGATCTCTAGGCTGCAGAGAAAAGGCCCAGTCCTGAGGTTCTTTGCGCAAAAGTGACATTATGAACCCTATACGCTGTGATTCATCACCAGAGGATCTGGGTCTCAAACGAAAATACAACAAGCAAGCATTTTTAAAAGAAAAAAAATCTTGTTGTTCACCAAAAAAAAAATCAGGCAAACGTACCTTTGGCTCCACGAAATGTGCTCCAGAACAACTACTCACGTGTTGCTGGATTTCAGCCACCTCCAGAGAGAGACCCTGCAGGCGTTGAGCAAAATCCTGAACCGACACCATGATGGAAACAGAAAATCTTTCCTTAGAGATTTTTTTTTTTTTTTCAGGCTGGACTTACTGTTATGAAGTGCTACAAGCACTAAGGAAAGATGGGAATTCTGTCCCTACAATAGAACTGAGCTGGATCCCTACGATGTAACGGGGAACCTGATCCTGCGACCAGACCCGCTAAAGTCCTCAGCTAGTCTGAACGAAGACCTATAGTTGCGAGGGAGGAATCCCTACAAGATCTAGGGACTGGGAGAAAAGGTGGACACCTCCTAACAGAAATTGTAGCAGGGATAATTAAACAGAAAAACAAATTACTACGAGATCCTAAGATCAAGCAAAACTGACTGAGTAAGGCACCTAAGCACCCGGCTAGCTTAAGAGTAGATAATACAATGAAGTCCTGCAAAGCCAGAAGGGCGGAGCCAGACTAAATAGGGAAAAAAGGTAATGTGACCAGCAAACAAACAAAATCTAACAAGAGGGTTCTAACATTAGGTTTTCAACCAACCCGGCAAAACTATACAGCTGGAGGCTGCTATTCTCAGGCTGGAAAGGGGCCATGATTATGGGCCCCCCCAGCCTAAAAACAGCAGCCCCCAGCTGCCCAGAAAATACGCATCTATTAGATGCGTCTATTCTGGAGCTTTGTCGGGTTCTTCCCATTTGCCCTGTAGCGCTAGCAAGTGGGGTTAATAAAGGGTTAATGCCACCTTGCTATTGTAAGGTGGCGTTAAGCCAGGATTAGTAATGAATAGGTGTCAACAAGACACCTATTCATTACTAATCCTATAGTAAAGAAAGGGCTAAATAAATACACACACAGTAACAATAAAGTCTTTTAGTGAATGAATACACTACACAGGTATTAATTCTTTATTATACTGCCATTGCTTAATCGATGCTCTCAATGTCCTGTAAAAAATATAAAATAAAAAAGCATCAATATCTCATACCTGTCCGGCGATCAGTCAAGTCCCATGGCGTAAATCCATCTCAGGGGTTAATCAGTTTACAGCCGGAGCGACTGCTAATGCAGCCGCACCGACTGTAAACTACTGGGAAATGAATGGAAGCAGTGAGCACAGACTCAGTGAAGAGCGGTGACGTCACTGACTCCTGCTCGCTGCTCACATTCATTCCCCAGTAGTTTACAGTCGGTGCGGCTGCATTAGCAGTCGCTCAGGCTGTAAACTGATTAACCCCTGAGATGGATTTACGCCGTGGACTTGACTGATCATCGGATAGGTATGGGATATTGTTGCTTTTTTATTTTATATTTTTTACAGGAGATCGAGGGCATCAATTAAGGAATGGCAGTATAATAAAGAATTAAAACCTGTGTAGTGTATTAATTCATTAAAAGACTTTATTGTTACTGTATGTGTGTTTATTTAACCCTTTCTTTACTATAGGATTAGTAATGAATAGGTGTCTTATTGACACCTATTCATTACTAAGCCTGTCTTAACACCACCTTACAATAGCAAGGTGGCATTAACCCTTTATTAACCCCACTTGCCACCATTACAGGACAAGTGGAAAGAACCCGACAAAGCTCCAGAATAGGCGCATCTAATTGATGCGCCTTTTCTGGGCAGCTGGAGGCTACTGTTTTTAGGCTGGGGGGCCATAATCATGGCCCCTTTCCAGCCTGAGAATAGCAGCCCCCAGCTGTATAGTTTTGCCGGGTTGGTTGAGAACCTAAGGGGGACCCCACGTCGGATTTTTCATTGATTCTCCCTGCTCGCAGGGTCCATGGTTCCGGAGAAAAACAGACATGTCAGCGTATTTTGCACACGGACACACGGTCCGTGAAAACACGCTGACGTGCAGAGACACATTCATTTTAATGTGTCTACGCATGTCATTGTCTCCGGTACGTGAGAAAACTGTCACTACACGTACCGGAGCCACTAACGTGTGAAAGAGGCCTTACACCGAAAGCACTTAATTTCTCATTTTTAAATTAATTAAAATCTTAATTTCCTGAGAATGCAGCAACAAATAGAAGTTATAACGTTGTCGATAGATTTAGTTTTCAAAGACTCATATATGCACGTCTATATATGTGGCTTGAGGTTTGGAGGGGTTGATCTTACTGACAGATTCCTTTAAAGCCAAATGTCTGCAGTGATTGAGCTGGGCATAGCTCCTCTGCCAACTTGATGACTAGGGACTACATGGCAGCATTTCTTTCATCTGTCTATGCAACAGGAAGAAAAATATTTAGAGTTGAGAGTCCTCAGTGGTTGATACCTTTTAATGGCTAACTGAAAAGATGGTAACAAATTGCAAGCTTTCGAGACTACTCAGGTCTCTTTATCAGGCATAGACTAATACAAAATCTGAAGAATCACATATTTATACACAAAACAGGACAGAAAAAAATGCAATAGGTAAGACAAGTGACGTGAAGCAGAATAGTCATTCTGGCAGAGGGATGAGCATAAATATTGGAACAGTTCATAGATAAGGAGTGTGAAAGTTTTATTACCCTCTGATTGGGGTCTGGTAATGTTTTGTGATGTTTTCACAGGGTATTTGGAGTAAATTCCTTAATTGATATAGAATGTCATAAATCCGTGTGACAGGTTCATTCCAGCATTTTTTCTGTCCTGTTTTGTGTATCTCCTTATCTATGAACTGTTCCAATATTTATGCTCATCCCTCTGCCAGAATGACTATTCTGCTTCACGTCACTTGTCTTACCTATTGAATTTTTTCTGTCCTGTTTTGTGTATAAATATGTGATTCTTCAGATTTTGTATTAGTCTATGCCTGATGAAGAGACCTGAGTAGTCTCGAAAGCTTGCAATTTGTTACCATCTTTTCAGTTAGCCATTAAAAGGTATCAACCACTGAGGACTCTCAACTCTAAATATTTTTCTATCTACTGGCTAACACGGTACAAAGATATACATCTTTACTGTATGCAACAGGAAGCAAACCTACACCAAGTATGACCAAAATTTGCAATATGAATCATATACAGATGCACATAAGATGTGCTCTGATCACACCTTTACAGTCACACATCTACTGGAGCCAATCACAGGCCTCAGTGGTTGACCCAAGAATAGGTTGTTGTGTCATCACTTCCTTTCCAGGTGCAAACTAGTAAAGCGACCTACTTTGCAGCCCCGGAATTAGATTAGGTGGGTATGCCTGATTTTTTCCCTAGATTTTGAAGCCATCTCAGCTGTTTTGCAAATTTTGTTTAGAGGTCAAACATCATTTACTAAATCTCCAAATTTATGTTCAGATCATACATTTAAGTAGTATATTTTACCCAATGATCCCAATTTTAAACATTATTTTTTGGCTGTGTATTACTGAATATGGAAGTGAAGCACATTACTATTCCCTACAGTTTTTTTTAAGTATACTGACCAATACTTGCCTGATTTAGACCAAAATGACACTCTTTTGGGCCTATCACTTGACGTATGTGTCAGGCGGTTTCCTAGTGCATACTTCTAATGTAAATATGAACCTAGCCTGATTTGTAGGCTGCTTATGATTATCCCATGACAAAGTGTAAAGTCATACAAACATGTTACTGTGGAAGTATCAACATATTGCCACACTTTATGTATATATACTTTTCCATAACACCTTCTTCAGTTACGTCAAGATACATGACCTAGGGTCATACTTGCAGTTTTAGCAGTAATTTTTTTTTGCATTACAATTTATCTGAATGAACTGACAAACTGATGACCAACTGACATAGATTTGCATCAGATTATGAGATATGATCATTATCAGATTATCAGTTTTTTTAATCTGTCCATCCCCCACAGTATTAAGAAGAAAAGAAACTCTACCTGGATGTAAACTAGCACTAACAATTATAAATTAGCACTAATAAAGCTTCAAAATCATGAGCCAATGCCAGTCTAAAGCCTCAATCAGACAACCATGTAACACGGTCTGAGTACTGACTGCGATACACAAACTGACAGCGGAGCTCCTGACCCAAATTTGCTAGCCTTGTAGGAATATATGAGTACATGTCAGGAGATCCGTGGCCGTGCCGTGCATCATGGTCCATACATTGACATCTGAATGTGGATTAGAGTGTACACTCACAAACATGATACAAGGAGGATAATACAAATATCCATATTCACATTAATGTAAAAAAAGAACATTTATTAATACATGGAATGGAAAAAGCTGCAGTCATCCTCTTACTTTTTGTAAATATTAACAAGAAAAGTCCTTTACTGTGATCACATGGATTATTTTGGATTGTCTAGAATGTAATATAGCAAATCACATTAAGCCAATTTTATTGTCATTTTTTTGTGTTTTCACCAATGGGTTTGCTCCTAGTGCACTTAGTAGATTGGTCCTAAGTGTAACATGCTTTTGTTACACTTACATACAACTTTATGAGGTGTTGCAGCGTCCATACAAACAAGCTAAATCTTATCAGCAAAGTTCAGTCCGAATGTAAGCATAAAAGTATATATACGCAATTTACCATCAATTAGGGTTTCCAGTCACACACTGTTACTTACCCATGCCACACTGGGTGCATTCATAGGGCTCCTGCCCACTGCATTCCTCACAGTTAGAGTGGCAGTTCACACACTGAGCGTTAAGTGCAAACTGACCATTGGGACACATCATGGCCGACAAGAGGCCACAGACATGGAAAAGAAGCAGCATAGAGCTGTATACTGTTGCTTTTTTAAGCTCCATTTCTTGGGGCAGAGTCTCCCTGCAAAGTGTCTGCTATCCAACAGGTGCACCCTGACAATGAGCAGGTAGAGAGATTTTCCTTGAATGAATTGCAGCATGAAATGAGAGTCACAGACTAGTCAAACCGGTTTCTATCCACTTTCCCGCAGATCAAATTCCAGATTTATTCGAGGAAAGCAATATGGGCAGGAAAAAATGTCTTTTAGCCTCTGGTCAACTGAGCTACTTGTAGTAGTGGAAGAGCTGTATCTGTTGTATCTATTTGTTCTAAAGGTTGTTGATCCAGGCGCATTACCCACATGGAAGCCATTACTCTGACTACCGGTATAGTAAATTTTGCCTATCATCTAACACAGTCGGTACTCCTATTATTGGATATATAGAGTATATTCCTTCATATGAAAAACTTTTTATCCAACATTTTATAAAAAGAAACATAGGTAATTTAAAGGAAACAGAAAAAAAGAAGTTTTTTGTGAGCCATAATAACCTGACTTTTAAAGTCCATGATGTGTCTTTATTTTACTTGTATCAAAGATTTTGTTAAAATTGTTCAGACACTTTTATATATTTGGAGCTGGTAAACTAGGGAAGAAGCAAATACAGTACCTTGAGAAACATACCCAATGAACTTTTCCGCATTTTTTCACATTACATCTGTAAGGGGTTGTAGGTTTAACTCCTTTATGTCCTCTATGTTGCTAATGTAGATATTCATTTATATATATAATATATATATATATATATGTACATATAATATATATATTTGTATGTTACAGGGACAGTGCAGTCTGGTTTGTGGCCATTAGATGGTGGCATAGAGGTCACTACTGTAGAGTTAGTAATATAGGAGTTAACTATAGGAGGAGTTAGTTGGGGAATAGTCGGGAAGGTCTTCCTGTGTGTAGTCAGTTGGGGGCCTGACCCCTTTGTGCTCGGGAAAGCTATATGCCCGAGCTGTCTAACTACCCTGTAACGTAGAAGCTTATGCCCAGCCATCCAGGGGGTACACAGAGAGGAGAAGAGTATAGCAGAACCAGCAGTAAAGAGGAATGGGAAAGGAAGGAGGAAAAGGAAGATTAAAGGTCACCCTAAAAGTGTATGGGCAGATCACTCCAGAATGTGGTGGATAGCTACGTGGGCTGAATCTCGGATGTCTGGGGCGAAGCAGGCAGAGGAGAGCTTCACCATGGTGACACTTTACAGGGAGGAAACTGAGAGGTCGAGTGAGACGCCTCACCCCGCGGAAACACTTAGTGACAAAGGAAACAGTGAAGGGAAAGACAAAGTGATGTGCCTTCTTGACTGCTATGGAAATGCTGTAAACTGTGTGGATGTTCTGTGTCTTGAAGTAATTAAATCTGTTCAGTTAAGAGTTGCCCTGGACTGGGTCTCAATTTGTTGGAATCCAGAAGCAGGGTCATGCCAGCGCAGAAAAGAGGATGCTGACAGCACAGTGAGTACTGATCGTACCATGCAAGAAAAGAGGTACCGTTTCCCTGTAGAGAGAGGTCAGGGTACACAATGCCCACAGAACTCAGCCACGACTACGGCCCTGGCCTGACTCTACACATCCACAAACTTAAATGGATTTTATTTGGATTTTATGTGATATATCAACACAAAGTAGCAAATATTTGTGATTTGTAAAGGAATTGATACATCGTTTTCTACATAATTTAAAAATATACATTTGAAAATTGTGACGTGCATTTGTATTTAGTTTAGGTGGATAGCCATTTCTTGGAAGGTTTTCCATAGTGCCATATGCCTTCCAGTTATTTATGATGGATAAAACAGTGCTCTATAAGATGTTCACAACTTTATCCCTGACCTGAGTGGCGTTCTTTGGTTTTCTTGGCGCTGTTTGATCGCTAATGTTCTCAAACCAACCTCTGAGGCCTTCACAGAACTTTTTTAGTTATACTATGAAAAAATTACACACGGGTGGACTCAATTTACTAGTTATGTGACTTATGGAGGCAATTGGTCACTCAGGATTTTATTTAGGGGTATCAGGCTACAGGGGCTGAAAACAAATGCATGTGACAATTTCCAGAGTTATAGTTTTAAAATAATTAGAAAACCATGTAAAATTTCCTTTACACTTTGCAAATACTTGATACTTTGTGTTCGTATATCACATAAAATACATTTAAGTTGTAGGTGTAACTTGAAAAAAGGTGGAAAAGTTCACAAGGTATGAATATTTTTTCAAGGCACTGTAAATTCCAAAATGCTCACATATGTCAAAAATTACTTTGCATGATGTGTGTCACTGATATTAACAAGGTGCAAAATTGTAAAACAATTTAGTTAATCAGGTGCTTCATTTTGCTTTTGAGAAAAGAAAAGAGCAGATTGCGCTAACATAACACTACATACTATAAATTTACAGAAGAGGGCATCTCTTGTATAAAACCCTGTTCACATGCAGTGCCAGTAATGTGGGCGAAAACTCCAATAGCAGCTGGAGTGTTTTCATTGCTCTCCTGCATAATTAATTAATTTTGCAGCAAAACAGCTGTTTTACCAGCAAGACTGCAAAAATCATCACACGCCTCCTGATGAAGAGATAACAAAATGTGCATTAGGGTGGTGGAGACACTTCAGCATGTAATTGTACTGTCAAATCTGTGCCCTCCTTATTGTTATTATTTGGGAAGCTTTACCTATACATACGTCACTATGTTAGGGCTTGATTCCTATTTTCTTTTTTCTACGTATACACCTATTCTAACATGTATGTGCTATCACTGCTTGTATATACACAGTGGGGGAAATACGTATTTGATACACTGCTGATTTTGCAAGTTTTCCCACCTACAAAGAAGATGTAAGCGAGGTCTGTAATGTTGTGATTTGGTAGCTGAGGAGAGCAGGCAAAAACGGCAATACACCAGAGAGGTTGGAATCTACTGGATTGCAGTACCCTGACTAACCACCACAACTAAAGGCAGCCGTGGAGCGTTCCTAAGTTGGTCCTAGACGCCTCGTCACAGCCTGAGAGGTTAACTACACCTAAAGATAGAAAGAAGAAAGCTATCTGCCCCGGAGCAGATCCCCAAAGAACATAGGAAGCCCCAAACATGTAATGGGGGTTAGACAAGAGGAAATACAGACACAGACAGAAAATAGTATGAGCAAACGTTGGGGCCCAATCTTCCTAGACAGAAAAGGATAGGAAGGACACTTACTGCAATCCAAAAAACCCTAAAAAAATACTAACTCTACTAATTGCAAAAACACCTGAGATCACACGACCTCTACCACCTAAATTAGTTCTCTGGTGTAACAAAACTAAGCCGCAGCCACTGAAAAAACTGGAAAAGGCAAATGAACAAATAACAGTGGCTCCAGAAGAACTGAGAGGAGCCCAAGCCCCCAGGGGGGGGGAAACCTGGCTAACCTCACAGAAATGCAGAGAAATATGCAAATGGCAAGCACAAAAACAATAAACAGAAAATATCTTATCTGAGTGTAAGGTTCTTTGTCTCTGTTGACATGTTCCTTGAAACTCAGTTTTTCGTCGGCCATTTTGCTTTCTGTCTTTCTGCAGCTCTTGCCCTCAGTTAATATGGAGTTTCCAGTTTTCATGTTCCCGCCCTGATTCTTCCCTCTTGCTTCTTAAGCAGCCTCAGCTGAACAATCAGTGCTCCTGAATCAAGCCTCAGTCAGTCTGTGACCTGACTCCTGGAAGCCTTGGACTTGTACTCCAGCTATTCCCTACTGAGGAACCTTGGAACACTTTTGGACTCTGGAAACCTGCTGTTTGGTGAATCCATGTTTGCAGAGGAATTACGGTACAGAGAAGAGATCCTGAACCTGCTTTGGAGATTTATTGTAGTGCTTGAAGTTACTCTGGCCTGCTGTGTCTCCTGTCGCTGTTCCTGCAAACTGTGTGAACTTTTCAGCATGCTTGTATGAAGTAATACAAGTCATTTCATATCAACCTATGTCTCCTGTGTTTCCTCGCACCCAAGCACAAGACGCTATAGGAACTGTACACTATACATGACAAGATTCAGGAGCCAATGTTTAGTGTCTGCTGGGTCTGGGAAAGCCGTGTCTGCTGTGACTGTGGATATCAGATGTCCGTTTAATACCTTATGTGATGACAGTGGTTGTGACTTCTCACAACCATTCCAGGTGAGCGCATTCCCTTAAAATTTTACTCTGGAGTGTTACCACAGGTAAACACTATTGTTTTTTTTTTTTTTTCCTTTCCTCTTCCAGCACTTCTGCCTTAAAAGATCTGGAAGATGGAGGCCCGCATAAAGGAACTTTGCGGAGTGACTGATACAATCCTTTCAGATGTACAGACTTTAAAAACCCGTTTTGCAAGCCTACAGGACCTCACTAATCATAATTTGCAAGTGTTTGGACAGACTACCCAGGAATTGCGAGCCAGGATTGAGGCTCTAGAGCAGGGGTGGGGAACGTATACGGCCCGCCATATCACCTGGTCCGGCCAGGCTCCTGGTGAGCAGAAGCGGAAGATCCATCTCTGCTTCCCCCCACAGTGACAGCAACGACAGCCAGCCGGGACTGTGCGATCCTCCCGCCCCTCTCCTGCACGCCGCCTGTCGTGTGTGGGTAGAGCCGCCACTGGGTAAGTGTGTGCAGATTGCAGGGCCGGGCAAGTTCCGGGGCCCTGAGCAGGCGGGGGGGCCCACTCGCTGTCGCGCCCGTTAGCGGTGTCAGCGCCGTCACTGGGCCCCCCCCGCTTGCTCAGGTCCCCTGCAGGAGCCCGGCGCAATACTCACCCCTCCCCGTGCCTCCGCTGCCGCAACTCCGAGCTCCAGGGGGCGCCGGTGCTTTCTCTCTCACAGCAGCGCCGCTGAATGACGTCATCATTCAGCGGCCGGCTGTGGCAGAGAGCGCGCGGACAGGTGAGATCGGTGTGTGTGTGTGTCTGCCTGCCTGTGTGTGTGCCTGTGTGTATGTGAGAGAGTGCTGCCTGCCGTGCTGTATGTGTGATGGTGGTGGGGGGAGGCAGGCAGTGATGGTGGTGAGGAGGAGGCCATGATGATGATGATAATGGGGAGGCAATGATAATGGGAAGGCGATGATGATGATATTAATGGGGAGGCAATGATAATGATGATGATGGGGAGGCAATGATAATGGGAAGGCGATGATGATATTAATGGGGAGGCAATGAATGATGATGATGGGGAGGCAATGATAATGATGGGGAGGCGATGATGATGATGGGCAGGCATTGATGATGATGGGGAGGCAATGATAATGATGGGGAGGCGATGATGATGATGTGCAGGCATTGATGATGATGGGGAGGCAATGATGATGATGGAGAGACAATGATGATGAGGAGACAATGATGATGGGGAGACAATAATGATGATGGGGAGACAATGATGATGATGGGGAGGCAATAATGATGATGGGGAGGCGATGATGATGATGATAATGGGGAGACTTTCCACAGAGCCTTTTCCTGAGCCGTAACAGTGCAGAACGCAGCACAGCGCAGAGGAGAGCTCCATATTTTGTATGGAGCATTATATGGGGACCAGTATCCTGTATGGAGCATTATATGAGTAGCAACATCATCAATACCTCCCAATATCAAATGCCTCACCAAAGAGAAGTCATTCCAGCCATCACATTAGGTAGGAGTTATTTAAATGTTTGAATAAATATAGTTGGCTAATGTTTAAGTTTATTAATGAGTGATGAGCGAGTACACTCATTGCTCGGGCTTTCCTGAGCATGCTCGGGTGTCCTCCGAGTATTTTGGCATGCTCGGAGATTTAGTTTTCGTTGCCTCAGCTCCCTGATTTGCAGCTGCTGGACAGCCTGAATACATGTGAGGAATGCTTGTTTGTTAAGGAATCCCCACACGCCAAAATACTCAGAGGACACCTGAGCATGCTTGGGAAAACCCGAGCAACGAGTATACTCGCTCATCATTATTAATAATTTTATGCGGCCCCCGAACACTATTATAAAATTCAAATGGCCTTCGGCAGAAAAAAGGTTCCCCACCCCTGCTCTAGAGGAACGAGCCCAGGCTCCTGCCATAACCCCGAGTTCTGGGATCCCCAAATTACCTCCTTTTCGTTTTGGCGGTGAACGTGAGAAATTCAGGGGATTTATTAATCAATGCAATTTATTTTTCTCTGCACATGCTTCACAATTTCCCACTGAACGATCCAAAGTGCTTACTATAATCATGTTGCTTACCAATAAGGCTTTGATGTGGGCAAACCCTCTGATTGAGACTGAGGATGATTGTTTGAATCACCTTGATGCTTTTATTTCAGCCATGGGGCAGGTGTTTGATGACCCCAATCGAGGTGCAACAGCTGAAGCAGCCATGTTAACTTTGCGCCAAGGTAAGCGTTCAGTAGCCGAATATGCCCTGGATTTCAGGAGATGGGCTCTTGATACCACTTGGGACACTTCAGCTAAAAAATCTATTTTTCAGGTTGTCTCCACTGATTAAGGATGAACTTGCTCGTGCCGACCCTCCCACTGCGTTAGGTGACTTTATTAACTATTGTATCCGTATTGATGCTCGTCTGACTGAACGCAGACAAGAGAGATGGTTCAAAATAATCGCACTAACCTTTTACTACCTCCCTCCTCAGCTAAGGAACCTTTGAGTAGGATCACAAGGGAACCAGAACCTGAACCCATGCAGGTGGACTCTTTACAAAGACGGGTTAGTGATGCACGCAAAGAACATCGTATAAAGGAAAATCTATGTTTCTACTGTGGTAAGTCAGGGCACTTCATTATAAACTGCCCCAGCCATTCTCGTAAGACTACTGCAGCAGTCATTCACTGTGAGTGTTGCGAGAGGAGCTCTGTCATGTCCGAGTCTCAGGCTCCAGAGAGATCTGCTGCAAGAGATCTTGATTTCTCGGACTTAAACTCTGTTAGTTCTGGGGACGATGACAGTATAAACGCTGCAATTTTTCAAGTTTCCTCAGCGTGTCCCAGCTGAGTTGTAAAAGAAACAATTCTCATTGCTTCCTTTCCATCAAACTCTGGGTTGACTCAGTCTGGGTGTCTAGCTCTGCTATGATCGACTCAGGAGCAAGTGGAAATTTCATGGATATCTCCTTTGCTCTGAAACAGTGGATACGTTCAGTGAAGAAGGCTACTCCAGTACAGATGGAGACTGTGGATGGCTCTCTACTGACTTCTGGACCAGTGGATCAAGAAACAGAGCCTTTGAGGGTCCTTATGGGTAAAGATCATCAGGAGAAAATGTCTTTTTTGCTTATCTCTTCTCCCCACTTTCCCATTATTCTAGGGCTACCATGGCTGCAGGCGCAGAATCCTACGATTAACTGGGAGACCAAGGAATTACACTTTCCGGAGAAACAGATGAGTCAAGGAGTTTCAGCTTGCTCTGTTCCTAAAGGAACCATGTCAGTCCCTGAACTACCAGCTGTATACCAGGACTATGTGGATTTATGTGAATAATACTTGGCACAACTGTAGAAAGATGTGCCAGAGAGGATCCCAATCCGTATAGTGATGTATATAATCTCGGACACACCATATGATTCAGTGATAGTATTTAATAAGTTCAAAGGCAGTAATACACTGTATGTACTGCCTTTTGAACTTTATAATACTATCACTGATCATATGGTGTTGCCGAGATTATATTAATATGTGGATTTATGTGACAGAAGAACGTGATCACTTCCTCCTCACCGTCCATATGATTGTCCAATTGAATTATTGCCTGGAGCCGAGATACCTTTTGGTAAGATCTACCCCTAGCGGGGCCCGAGCTAAAAGCTTTGAAGGATTATATAGACGAAAATTTAGCCAAGGGCTTCATACGCCCTCTTCATCTCCCGCAGGTGCACCCATCTTCTTTGTGAAGAAAGATGGATCTCTGAGACCCTTCATAGACTATAGGGAACTCAATAAGGTTACTATTAGAAACCGTTATCCATTCCCTTTAATCCCTGAGTTGTTGGAGAGAGTGCGGCATGCCAAAATTTTCTCTAAACTGGATCTCCGTGGGGCCTATAACTTGGTCCGTATTAGACCTGGGGATGAATGGAAGACTGCTTTCAGGTCACGCTATGGACACTTTGAATATCTAGTTATGCCTTTTGGTCTGAGTACCGCCCCAGCCACTTTCCAACACTTCGTGAATGATATCTTCAGGGATCTCCTAGATACATTTGTGGTGATTTATCTGGATGATATTCTAATTTTTTCTAACTCCACAGAGGAACATCATGGACATGTGAGAATGGTCTTAGAATGCCTAAGACAAAACCATCTCTACATCAAACTTGAAAAATGTGAATTCCATAGGACCGAAATTCAATTTCTGGGGTATGTACTATCTACGCAAGGGATTAGTATGGATGGAAGCAAGACCCAAGCCATCAAGGATTGGCCAATTCCTAGAAATGTGAAGGAGGTGCAGCGTTTCATCGGGTTTGCCAACTTCTATAGACGTTTCATTAAGAATTTTTCTGAGGTAGTGTCACCTATCACCCAACTTACCCGGAAACAGTCTAGGTTCTCCTGGAACCCGCAAGCTCAGGAAGCATTTTCCTGTTTAAAGGATAAATTTACCACCGCACCTATCTTAGTACATCCCAACCCCGAGCTTGCCTTCATAATAGAGGTGGATGCTTCAGACTGTGCCGTTGGAGCTATACTCTCTCAGAGAACAGGTGAGAAGAATGTCTTGCATCCCTGTGCCTTCTTTTCCCAGCAGTTGTCTTCGGCTGAGAGGAACTACGATGTGGGCAATAGAGAATTGTTGGCCATTATTGCCGCCTTCAAGGAATGGAGACATCTTCTTCAGGGAGCTGCACAGCAAATAGTCGTCCTGACAGACCATCGTAACCTTGAATTTATCAGGTCGGCTAAGTGCCTGACTCCTCGCCAGGCTCGCTGGAATCTTTTCCTAAACCAATTTAATTTTGTCATTTCTTATAGACCAGGATCGCGCAATGGAAAGGCTGATGCACTCTCTAGGATTCATTCAGCAGAGACACGTCCACTTACTCCTCCTAAGACTATTCTTCCTGACTCTAGATTCCTGGGAGTGATTCATAATCAAGACCTACTTAAGGACATCAAGGAAGCATACCATGCGGATTCTTTGTTGGCTCAACCCCCAAGGGACGTAAGTCTTGTCTTTAAGAATGGTGTGTGGATTCAGGGACAACGTCTGTATATACCTGAAACAGTCAGATTGAGAGTATTGCAACTCATCCACGATTCCAAGATAGCCGGGCATAGGGGAATTCTAAAGACACAAGAATTTCTTTCTCGTTTCTTTTGGTGGCCCACTTACAGGAAAGATGTCTTAAACTATGTCACTTCATGTGAAGTCTGTGCAAGATGCAAAACACCTCGCTCCTCACCAACTGGTCTGTTGCAACCTCTTCCCACCCCGTCCCGCCCGTGGGGATCCATTTCTATGGACTTCATTGTGGAGTTACCAACCTCTCAAGGGAAGAACACCATTCTAGTGGTGGTTGACCGTCTAACAAAGGCAGCTCATTTTATCCCTTGTGTCGGCTTACCCACTGCAAAACAGACATCAGACTTGATGATTAAGAATGTGTTTCGCTTACATGGAGTACCGGATGAGGTCATTTCGGATCGAGGGGTGCAATTCACTTCAAGGTTTTGGCAAAATTTCTGTGCAGCATTGGACATTAAAGTAAACCTTTCTTCTGCTTTTCATCCCCAGACTAATGGACAGACAGAACGAACCAATCAGACCCTGGAGCAGTATCTCCGCTGTTTTATCTGCCACCTACAGGATGATTGGGTGGATCTACTTCCACTGGCTGAGTTCTCTTATAACAACTCTCAGAGCGCCTCCACTAAGCAGTCTCCTTTTTACTCCAATCTAGGTTATCATCCTAACATTCTTCCTCGATTTCCCATAGATACGCCCTTACCGGCAGTGGCTGAAAGAATCACTTCTTTACAAAAGAATATGGATCTTCTAAAGGAAAATCTAGAATTGGCTCAGGAAAGGTACAAGAAAGCAGCAGATAAATTTCGTAAACCTGCACCAGCTTTCAAGGTAGGAGATTTGGTCTGGCTGTCAACCAGAAATCTTAAATTAAAGATTCCATCATCTAAATTGGGACATAAGTACATTGGACCTTATAAGATCAATAAGATTATAATTGCTGTTGCTTGTCGTCTTCAACTGCCCAGAACTATGAGAATCCACCCTGTCTTTCATGTATCCCTACTAAAGGCTGCAACACCCAATACGTTTCCTGGACGTTCTTCTCCTTGCCCTGACCCAGTGCTGGTCGATGGTCAGGAAGAATTTATGGTGGAAAGGATTCTAGATTCCAGGTTGTACAGAAATCAGTTGCAATATTTGATTAAATGGCAGGGCTACCCAGTGGAGGACAACTCATGGGAACCAGTCAATAATGTAAATGCTCCTCGCCTGCTCCGCCAGTTTCATCAGAGGTACCCTGACAAGCCTGGTCTGAGGTCATCCGGAGGTTGTCCCTAAGGGGGAGTAATGTAAGGTTCTTTGTCTCTGTTGACATGTTCCTTGAAACTCCGTTTTTCGCCTGCCATTTTGCTTTCTGTCTTTCTGCAGCTCTTGCCCTCAGTTAATATGGAGTTTCCAGTTTTCATGTTCCCGCCCTGATTCTTCCCTCTTGCTTCTTAAGCAGCCTCAGCTGAACAATCAGTGCTCCTGAATCAAGCCTCAGTCAGTCTGTGACCTGACTCCTGGAAGCCTTGGACTTGTACTCCAGCTATTCCCTACTGAGGAACCTTGGAACACTTTTGGACTCTGGAAACCTGCTGTTTGGTGAATCCATGTTTGCAGAGGAATTACGGTACAGAGAAGAGATCCTGAACCTGCTTTGGAGATTTATTGTAGTGCTTGAAGTTACTCTGGCCTGCTGTGTCTACTGTCGCTGTTCCTGCAAACTGTGTGAACTTTTCAGCATGCTTGTATGAAGTAATACAAGTCATTTCATATCAACCTATGTCTCCTGTGTTTTCCTCGCACCCAAGCACAAGACGCTATAGGAACTGTACACTATACATGACACTGAGAGCAGGAGAACTAGGCAAACCCAGCAAGCACAAAAAAAAGATAAAATGGAACTTATCTGGCTGCTAGCAAGATGCAGACACGATCACGAGCAGAAAAGAAACAGCAATCAAGGAATTGAGACAAGAACAATTGATCACCGGCAACCATGATGGGAGGGAACCTCCCTTATATAAGACCAGTCTGTAACTCCTGATTGCCAATCCTCATTGAATGGTTCAGTACTGTTTGTAACCACAGAGGGAGCTTCTGCTCAGAATTCATTTCTAACACATTCACAACAGTACCCCCCTTGAGGAGGGGTCACCGAACCCTCATTTGGGCAACCAGGTCGGTCAGGATGAGCTCTGTGATACGCACGGATCAGTCTCCTAGCATGGATGTCCGAAGCAAACACCCAAGAATTGTCCTCCTGACCATAACCTCTCCACTTAACCAAATACTGGAGTTTCCGTCTAGAAAAACGAGAATCCAATATTTTCTCAACCACATACTCCAGATTGCCCTCAACCAAAACAGGGTCAGGAGGCGCAGCCATAGGAACCACTGGCTCGACAAACCTCTTCAATAAGGACTTGTGGAACACATTATGGATCTTAAATGTCCCTGGAAGAAGTAAACGAAAGGAAACAGGATTAAGAATCTCCATGATCTTATAAGGTCCAATGAACCTAGGCTTAAATTAGGAGATGCAACTCTCATAGGGATATTTCTTGAGGACAACCAGACCAAGTCCCCCACTTCAAACCGAGGACCATCAGTCCTATGCCGGTTGGCAAACCGCTGGGCCCTCTCCTGAGAGAGGGACAACCTCTCCACTACCTGGTCCCAAATCTGCTGCATACGCTCCACAACAGAGTCAACACCTGGACAGACAGAAGCCTCCGTCTGTCCCGAAGAAAATCGAGGGTGAAACCCAAAATTGCAGAAAAATGGAGACATCAAGTGGCAGAGCTAGCCCTATTATTAAGAGCAAACTCAGCCAAAGGCAAAAAAGAGACCCAGTCATCTTGATCAGCAGACACAAAGCATCTCAGATAAGTCTCCAATGTCTGGTTTGTTCTCTCAGTTTGTCCATTGGTCTGAGGATGAAAAGCCGAGGAGAAAGACAATTGAACACCAAGTTTAGAACAAAAAGTCCTCCAAAATCTGGAAACAAACTGGACTCCTCTGTCAGACACAATGTTCTCAGGAATGCCGTGTAACGAACCACATGCTGAAGGAAGCACCAATTCGGAGGAGGAGGCAACTTAGGTAATGGCACAAGATGTATCATTTTGGAAAACCTATCACAAATCACCCAGATAACGGTCATTCTCTGAGAAACAGGGAGGTCGGAAATTAAATCCATAGAGATATGGGTCCATGGTCTCTTGGGCACAGGCAATGGCATCAACAAACCACTAGAGCGAGAGCAAGGCTTGGAGCGAGAGCAAGTCCCGCAGGACTGCACAAATTCCCTGACGTCACGAGACAAAGTAGGCCACCAAAAGGACCGACTAACCAAGTCTCTGGTACCAAAAATTCCGGGATGACCGGCCAACGCGGAACAATGAATCTCAGACATCACACTCTTTTTCCACCGGTCTGGGACAAACAATTTCCCAATAGGGCAGCGCTCGGGTTTATCCTCCTGACACCCTTCCAGAGCCAGTCTCAAATTGGGCGAGATGGCGGAAAGAACTACACCCTCTTTCAAAATAACAGCAGGATCAGATAACTCAGGAGAGTCCGCAAGGAAACTCCTCGAGAGGGCATCCGCCTTAACATTCTTAGTGCCAGGAAGAAAGGAAACCACAAAATTAAAACGTGTGAAAAACAAGGCCCACCTGGCCTGTCTAGGATTAAGTCGCTTGGCTGATTCCAGATAAACCAGATTCTTATGGTCCGTGAGGACCACCACCTGATGTTTGGCTCCTCCAGCCAATGTCTCCACTCTTCAAAAGCCCACTTCATGGCCAATAACTCCCGATTACCCACTCATAATTACGTTCAGTTGGAGAAAATTTTCGAGAGAAAAAGGCACAAGGGTTACTTTTAGAGGTCTCGGATCTCTTTGGGACAAAACGGCACCTGCCCCAATTTCAGAGGCATCAACCTCCACCTGAAATGGCAGAGAAACATCAGGCTGCCGTAGAACAGGAGCAGAAGTGAATCTCTGCTTAAGTTCCTGAAACGCAGAGACTGCCTCAGGAGGCCAATTCACCACATCAGAACCCTTTTTGGTCAAATCAGTCAATGTTTTAACAATAACAGAGAAATTACCAATAAATTTACGATAAAAATTGGCAAAACCCAAGAATCTCTGAAGAGCCTTTAATGAAGTAGGTTGGACCCAATCACAGATGGCCTGAACCTTGACCGGGTCCATTTCAATAACAGATGGGGACAAAATGAATCCCAGAAATGAGATCCTCTGTACGCCAAAAAGACACTTTGATCCCTTCACATACAGAGCATTCTCTCTCAAAATCTGGAACACAGTCCGAACATGTTTCACATGAGAGTCCCAGTCATTGGAAAAAATCAAGATATCATCCAAATAAACAATCAGAAATTTATCCACAAAATCCCTGAAAATGTCATTCATGAAGGACTGGAAGACGGAAGGAGCATTAGTGAGCCCAAAGGGCATCACTAGGTACTCAAAATGCCCACTGGGTATTAAACGCCGTCTTCCATTCATCCCCGTGCTTAATGCGAATAAGGTTATACGCCCCCCTGAGGTCAAGCTTGGTAAACCAAGTAGCACTTTTCACCCTGGAAAACAGGTCAGAAATCAAGGTAACGGATATTGATATTTCACAGTGATATTTTCAAGAGAGATAATCAATACATGGCCTTAATGAACCATCCTTTTTGACCACAAAGAAAAAACCGGCACCCAAGGGTGAAGAGGATGGTCTGATATGACCCTTCTCCAATGACTCCTTAATATAAGACAGCATAGCGTCATGTTCAGGTCAGACAAGTTAAAAAGGCGACCTTTAGGGAATTTACTACCAGGCACTAATTCAATAGCGCAGTCATAGCTCCTATGGGGGGGCAAGGATGCAGATTTACTTTTGCTAAACACATCAAAAAATCAGTCAAAAAGTCAGGAACATCCTGAGCCTGGGGAGAGGCAGAAAAAACAGGAGTGTTGGCATTAAAACATTGGCAGCCCCAACTGGTTAAAGACACAGATTTCCAATCCAAAACAGGAT
Organism: Oophaga sylvatica; assembly: GCA_033576555.1. NCBI lineage: Eukaryota > Metazoa > Chordata > Amphibia > Anura > Dendrobatidae > Oophaga > Oophaga sylvatica. Next base: position 375,065,862 of record JARQOD010000004.1, on the reverse strand, counting down.
TATGAGTCTGTAACCAAGGGAAACCCAGTACAATAATGTCATTCAAGATTATACAGCACCAAAAATTTGCAACTCTCCTGATGATCAGGTTCAACCCTCATTATCACCTGAGTAGAGAACTGGGGTTTATTCTCAGCCAAAGGGGTAGAATCAATCCCCAGTAGCGGAATAGACTTCCGTAGGGGTATCAAGGGAAACCCACAACGTTTAGCAAAATCAAAATCCATCAGGTTAATAGCTGCTCCCGAATCAACAAAAGCCTGAGCAGAAAATGTGGACAGGGAGCAAATCAGAGTAACAGCCAACAGAAATTTAGTCTGAACACTACCCAAGACAACTGAGCGTGCAAAACGTCTTCCCCGCTTAGGGCAGACTGAAATAGCATGAGAGGCGTCACCACAGTAGAAACATAACCCATTGCGTTTTCGAAACTCATGATGCTGTGCCCCAGAAGCCACTCTATCACACTGCATGGGTTCGGAAGCTGGTTCACAAGGCAACACTATTCCACGCATACCTCTACGCTCACGCAAACGTCTGTCAATTTGAATCGCTAATGACATAGAATCATTGAGACCAGAGGGAGCAGGGAAACCCACCATAAATCATTTACATTCTCTGACAGACCCTTCCGAAAAAGGGCTGCCAAAGCATCATCATTCCATTTGGTCAGGACTGCCCACTTTGGAATTTCTGACAGTACAACTCAGCGTCCTCAAGCCCCTGATTTAATGCCAACAAGGTTTTTTCAGCTTGATCAGTGACATTAGGTTCATCGTACAATAACCCCAGAGCCAGAAAAAATGCATCAACATTACTCAAAACAGGATCCCCAGGTGTCAGGAAAAAGCCCAATCCTGAGGATCGCCGCGCAGGAAAGAGATGACAATTTGAACCTGCTGTGCTGTGTTCCCTGAGGACTTAGGTTTTAAGGCAAAAAACAACTTACAGTTATTTTTGAAATTAGAAATTTAGCTCGTTCCCCAAAAATAAATCTGGCATGGGGATCCTAGGTTCCACAACGGTAACCCTGCAAGATAGTAGCAATACTCCGAACTTCAGTGGCAAGCTGATCCACATGGCCAGACAACTGTGCAAACTCCATTGAGAGAAAAAAAAAAATCCTCCTCAGCACCCAGACAAAAGAGGGAAAAAAATGAACAAACAGAGAAAAAAAATTTTTTTGACAACTTCGTTTTTTCTTTTACTATTTTTCCCTTCTGTTGAGTACCATATAATTTTCAGTTGGGCCGGTGATACTGTTATGATTTGGTAGCTGAGGAGACAGGCAAAAACGGCAATACACCAGAGAGGTTGGAATCTACTGGATTGCAGTACCCTGACTAACCACCACAACTAAAGGCAGCCGTGGAGCGTTCCTAAGTTGGTCCTAGACGCCTCGTCACAGCCTGAGAGGTTAACTACACCTAAAGATAGAAAGAGGAAAGCTATCTGCCCCGGGGCAGATCCCCAAAGAACATAGGAAGCCCCCAAACATGTAATGGCGGTTAGACAAGAGGAAATACAGACACAGACAGAAAATAGTATGAGCAAACGTTGGGGCCCAATCTTCCTAGACAGAAAAGGATAGGAAGGACACTTACTGCAATCCAAAAAACCCTAAAAAATACCAACTCTACTAATTGCAAAAACACCTGAGATCACACGACCTCTACCAACCTAAATTAGTTCTCTGGTGTAACAAAACTAAGCCGCAGCCACTGAAAAACTGGAAAAGGCAAATGAACAAATAACAGTGGCTCCAGAAGAACTGAGAGGAGCACAAGCCCCCAGGGGGGGGGGAAACCTGGCTAACCTCACAGAAATGCAGAGAAATATGTAAATGGCAAGCACAAAATAGAAAACAGAAAATATCTTATCTGAGAGCAGGAGAAGAGGCAAGACCCAGCAAGCTTCCAAGTGAACCAGGAACAACAGTTGAGACAAGAACAATTGATCACTGGCAACCATGATGGAGGGAACCTCCCTTATATAAGACCAGTCTGTAACTCCTGATTGCCAATCCTCATTGAATGGTTCAGTACTGTTTGTAACCACCTGAGGGAGCTTCTGCTCAGAATTCATTTCTAACACATTCACAACACTGTAATGTTTGTGGTAGGTACACTTCAACTGTGAGAAATTGAATCTAAAAAAAATCCAGACATTCACATTGTATGTTTTTTACATAATTAATTTGTATTGTATAGCATGAAATAAGTATTTGATACAATAGAAAAACAGAACATAAAATTTGATACAGAAACCTTTGTTTGCAATTACAGAAGTCAGACATTTCCTGTAGTTCTTGACCAAGTTTGCACACACTGCAGCAGGGATTTTGGCCCACTCCTCCATACAGATCTTCTCCTGATCTTTCAGGTTTCGGGGCAGTCACTGGGCAACATCGCGTTTCAGTTCCTTCCAAAAATTTTCTATTGAGTTCAGGTCTGGAGCCTGGCTGAGCCACTCCAGGAACTTAAAATTTTTCTTACAGAGCCACTCCTTAGTTGCCCTGGCCGTGTGTTTCAGGTCAATGTCATCCTGGAAGACCCAGCCACGATCGATCTTCAATGCTCTTACCGAAAGAAGGAGGTTGTTGGCCAAAATCTCGCAATACATAACCCCATCCATCCTTCCTTCAATACGGTGTTGCTGACCTGTCTCCTTTGCAGAAAAGCACCCCCAAAGTATGACATTTCCCCCACCATGCTTCATATTTAGGACACTGTACTTGGGGTTGTACTAATCCTTCTTCTTCCGCCAAACACGGCAAGTGGAGTTGATAACAAAAAGTTCTATTTTGGTCTCATCTGACTACATGATCTTCTCTCATGACTCCTCTGGATCATCTGAGTGGTCACTAGAAAAACTTCAAATGGGCCTCGACATGTGCTGGCGTGAGCAGTGGACCTTGCGTGCCCTACAGGATTTTAATCCATGATGGCATAGTGTGTTACTAACAGCAATGTTGTAGATTGTGGTCCCAGCTCTCTTCTGGTCATTAACCAGGTCCTCCTGTATAGTTCTGGGCTGATTTCTGACCTTTTTAAAATCATTATTACCCCACGAGGTTAGATCTTGCATGGAGCCCCAGACTGAGGAAGGTTGACAGTCTTCTTGTGTTTCTTCCATTTTATAATAATTGTGCCAACAGTTGTGGCTTTCTCAAACAGCTGGTTGCCTATTGTTTTGTACCCCCATTCCAGCCTTGTGCAGGTCTACAATTTTGTCCCTTGTGTCCTTAGACAGCTCTTGGGTCCTGGCCATGACGAAGATGTTCAAGTGTGGTTGATTGTGTGTACAGGTGTCTTATATACAGGTAACAAGTTCAAACAGGTGCAATTCATACAGGTAATGAGTGCAGAGTAGGAGGGCTTCATAAAGAAAAACTAACAGGTCTATGAGAACCAGAATTTTTGCTGGTTGATAGGTGATCAAATACTTATTTCATGCAATAAAATGCAATTGAATTATTTAAAAATCATACAATGTGATTTTTTTTATTTTTAGGTTCTGCTTCTCACGGTTGAAATGTAACTACGATAAAATTACAGACTTCTCCATTCTTTGTAGGAGGGAAAAATTGCAAAATCGGCAGTGTATCAAATACTTATTTCCCCACTGTATGAGTGCTTGCATTGGTGCTTAGTAACATCTGTTTTGTCTAATTTTTACAATATTAGTATTTTAAATGCTTAATTATATTTTGTTTTACTGTACTGGATTTTCTTGCACTCATGCTGGTGTGTTAACTATTTGAGTTTTGCCTGTTAATTACTTAATTAACCCTTTTACCCCCAAGGGTGGTTTGCATGTTAATGGTCAGGCCAATTTTTACAATTCTGACCACTGTCCCTTTATGATGTAATATCTCTGAAACGCTTCCATGGAGCCTGGGTTCTAAGGGGTAAGGTTCCTCCTTGTGGAGAGTGACATACCAGCTCTGGCGTGTCGAGGTAAGGAGGCTTATTCGCCGTGCAATGCTCCTCTGGGAAATGTTATATGCATGGAGCCTGGTGATTCTGACAAATTTTTCTCATGACATATTGTACTTCATGACAGTGGTAAAATTTCTTTGATGTTACTTGCGTTTATTTGTGAAAAAAATGGAAATTTGGCAAAAAATCTTAAAATGTCTCAATTTTCCAAATTTGAACTTTCATGCCCTTAAATCACAGAGACATGTCTTAATAAGTAACATTTCCCACATGTTTAATTTACATCAGCACAATTTTGAAAAAAAATTTTTTTTTTGTTAGGAAGTTATAAGAGTTAAAAGTTGACCAGCGACTTCTCATTTTTACAACACCATTTTTTTTAGTGACCACGTCAAGTCACTAAAGTCACTTTGAGACGTTTATATGATAGAAAATACCCAAAAGTGACATCATTCTAAAAACTGCACCCCTCAAGGTGCTCAAAACCACATTCAAGAAGTTTATTAACCCTTCAGGTGCTTCACAGGATTTTTTGGAATGTTTAAAAAATGAACATTTAACTTTTTTCACAAAAAATTTACTTCAGATCGATTTTTTTTTATTTTACCAAGGGTAACAGGAGAAATTGCACATCAAAAGTTGTTGTAAAATTTGTCCTGAGTACGCTGATACCCCATATATGCAGGTAAACCACTGTTTGGGGGCATGGCAGAGCTCGGAAGGGAAGGAGCGCCGTTTGACTTTTCATGAAAAATTGGCTGGATTTGAGATTGGACGCCATGTTGCGTTTGGAGCTCCCCTGATGTGCCTAAACAGCAAAAAACCCACAAGTGACACCATTTTGGAAACTAGACCCCATAAGGAACTTATCTAGATGTGTGGTGAGCACTTTGAACCCCTAAGTGCTTCACAGAAGTTTATAATGTAGAGCCGCGAAAATAAAAACTAATTTTTTTCACAAAAATAATCTTTTCACCCCCAATTATTTATTTTCCCAAGGGAAACAGTTGTGTAATTTGTCCTGAGTATGCTGATACTGCATATGTGGGCTTAAACCACTGTTTAGGCGCATGGCAGAGCTCAGAAGGAAGGAGCGCTGTTTGACTTTTCAATGCAAAATTGGCTAGAATTGAGATCAGATGCCATGTCGCGTTTGGAGAGCCCCTGATGTGCCAAAACAATGGAAATCCCCCAATTCTATCTTCAACCATAACCCTAACACACCCCTAACTCTAATCCCAACCCTAACCATAACCCTAACCCCTAACACACCCCTAACCCTAATCCCAACCCAAACCCTAATCCCAACCCTAACCCTAATCCTAACTTTAGCACTAACCCTAATCCTAACTTTAGCCCTAACCTTAACCCTAACTTTAGGCCCAACCCTAACCCTAACTTAATCCCCAATCCTAATCCTAACTTTAGCCCCAACCCTAACACTAATGGGAAAAAATAGTTTTTGCATCATCACATTTTGAGAGCTATAATTTTTCCATATTTTGGCCCACAGAGTCATGTGAAGTCTTATTTTTTGCGAGACGAGATGACGTTTTTATTGGTACCATTTTTGGGCACATGACATTTTTTGATCGCTTTTTATTCAGATTTTTGGGAGGCAGAATGAACAAAAACCAGCAATTCATGAATTTTTTTTGGGGGGGGCGTTTACACCATTCTAAGTGTGTGGTAAAATTGATAAATCAGTTTTATTCTTAAGATCAGTATGATGACAGCGATACCTCATTTATATTGTTTTATGTTTTGGCGCTTTTATACAATAAAAACTATTTTATATAAAAAATAAATATTTTTGCATCGCTTTATTCTGAGAGCTATAACTTATATTTTTTTGCTGATGACACTATATGGTGGCTTGTTTTTTGTGGAACAAGATGACGTTTTCAGCGGCATCATGTTTATTTATATCCGTCTTTTTGATCACGTGTTATTCCACTTTTTGTTCGGCCTTATGATGGTAAAGCATTGTTTTTTTGCCTTTTTTTAATGGTGTTCACTAAAGGGGTTAACTAGTTGGACAGTTTTATAGGTCAGGTCGTTACAGACGTGGCGATACCAAATATGTGTACTTTTAATGTTTAGATTTTTTTTTCATTCAAATATTTATTTATTGATGGAATAAATATTGATTTTTTTATTATTATTTTTTATTATTTTATTAAATATTTTTACAATTATTTAAAAAATGTTTTTTATTTAATTCTTACTTTTACACTTTGTCCCACTATAGGACACTCATTTTGTGCAGGCTGATCGCTTCTATAGCATGCAGATTTGCATGCTATAGAAGCTGTCAGTGCTGCACGCATTTTACACTGACCTGAGAGCCTTCCTGATCATGCACTACGCATGACGACATCGGGTCTCCATGGCAGCGATCGGGACCCCGCAGCATGCCACGGGGTCTCGGATCTGAAGACAGTTGGGCTGTCAACCCCAGTGCCGGCTCCAGAACGCTGCGATCATGTTTGATCTCAGTGTTCTGGGGGTTAAAGTGCTGGGAGCGGTCCGTGACCACTCCTGGCACTTAGTGCTGGGTGTCAGCTGTGAGAATCAGCTGACACCTGGCGGTGATCAGCCTTGCTCCCCCCGTGAGCTCGGCTGATCGCCCATGACGTACTATCCCGTCCATGGGCATTAAGGCCCAGGGCACATGGACTGGATAGTATGTCCGAAAGTCAGCCAATGTACGTGAGATTTCAGAAAAAAAACAGGTGGTTAAAATGCAGGAAAAAAGCGTCAAAAATGCGATATGTGAACATACCCTTTTTGGACTGACCTGGAGGATCATATTACCAGGTCATTTTCAACGCAAACTGTGAGAACAAAGCCCAAAAGTTTATAACATTTCTACTTGGAATTTTTTTTCCAATGAAATGTAAAATGAATGGTGTCATTCAAAACTACTGCTATATTGACTTGAAAATAAAAATGTTATGGCTGTTGAAAGAGGAGAAAAAAACAAAAGTGTAATAGCTAAAAATCGCCATGTCTTGAAATAGTAAAGGATATTGAATCTATTTGAAAAGGTTGACACTCTGCTACACAGAGGAGACCCATTTTCTGTTGCCCAGGTGTTATCTTGATGGTTCCCTTTGGTACTCCTGATACAGATGTATTTATGCTACTCTGTGTGTACAATTATTAGGCAATTGAGTATTTTGACCATATCATCATTTTTATGTAGGTTGTCCTACTACAAGCTATATAAACTTGAATGCTGATTTGATGAAGCAGATCAGGTGATGTATATTTATGTAATGAGAGAGGGTGAGGCTTAAGGATATCAACACTGTTTATCAAGGTGTGCAGAATTATTAGGAAGGCTTGGCAAAATGCGGCAAAAAAAAGAGATTTAACTGACTCTGAAAAGTCAAAAATTGTTAAAAGTTGTACGGAGTAACGGATGAGATGAGAGCCACTTCTGACGGACTAAATGGATAGGCCCATGGTTGGATCAGTAATGGGCACAGACCTCCTCTTCAACTCAGATGCCAACAAGGTGGAGGGCTGGTATTATTAATCCCTACCCAACAGGGGGATTTTCCAATTTTCATTTTCAGTTTTTGCTCCCCTTCTTCCCAGAGCCATAACCCTTTTATTTTAGGAACCTTGAGTACTGTAGAAATTCTTTTGTAACCTTGGCCAGATGTGTGCCTTGCCACAATTCTGTCTGTGAGCTCCTTGGCCAGTTCCTTTGACCTCACGATTCTCATTTGGTCTGACATGCACTGTGAGCTGTGAGGTCTTATATAGACAGGTGTCTGACTTTACAAATCAAGTCCTATCAGTTTAATTAAACACAGCTGGACTCCAATGAAGGAGTAGAACCATCTCAAGGAGGATCACAAAGAAATGAACATGTGACTTAAATATGAGTGTCTGAGCAAAGGGTATGATTACTTAAGACCATTTGATATTTCAGTTTTTCTTTTTTCATAAATTAGCAAAAATGTCTACATTTCTGTTTTTTTTTCAGTAAAGATGAGGTGCAGAGTGTACATTAAAGAGAAAAAATGAACATTTTTGCATTTACCAGATGGCTGCAATGAAACAAAGAGTGAAAAATTTAAAGGGGTCTGAATACTTTCCGAACCCACTGTATTAAACAGTTTCTTATCTTACTTGTTAAGTTGATTCTCTCAAAGTATAGTTAATTAAATAATCTTTTTCATATGCATAATGTTTTAAATAACCTTTCTCCATGAAGAAGCCACAAGTTGTTAGTGTAATGTGTGCGGCTTATACCCTTTCCCTTTCTTGCTATATTCCTAGGGTAGCATTATTAGGTCACACACCTGTGTTTGATATGGTATTTATACTATATCATTGGATCTATTTTTATTCTTATGCTTTTGTGATCTTTTTGGTATATTACAACCATTATTTTTATTTTCATTCATGTTTTCTATTTTTGTACAAACGTGCGTTGGGGCTGACAGCTTTTGCACATTTCCACATGGAGCAGTATGGGTAAGATGGTCCTCTGCCATACATTCTTTCTCTCCTCTTCCACCAGTGTATGTGACTTCACCTTTGTAATATAATGCATAGGATTTACCTTTTTCCTTTGCCATTTGAATTTGCCTGCACACAATTGTCAGTGTACTCTATTTGGTAGATAATACAATGAGGGCATAGCTTACTTTTTACTGCAGTTAGAGACGAACACTCTCTTATACTCTTTAATCTTTATTATATGGATATACATGTCTCCTGACTGCAGATTTTAATATGCTTCTTTTTATAACATGCATGTATCAGTTTGCCATTTCCCTATACCCGTTACCATTGTATGGATCTGTTGCATACTGATTTTATTGTACTCTGTTTGCCCTATTTTTGATTTACTCTGTAATAAATTTGTATATACTGTAAGGTTTTTACTCACTCGGCTGCTTCAGAGGTAAATCAGGAGACACTTCCTTATGCAAAAAGTCCTTAGGTTTATTGCTTCATAAACCACATAGTAACAGGCAATACAAATCTTCAATGTTTCAGCTCCTGCCTGGAGCCTCACTTCTCAGTCACAAAGTCCTCTCTGTAATGTCCCACATGGAAGTCTGTCCACACTGGCAGACTCCCACCCACTCTCTCAGGTGCCAAACAAACTCCATTACATAGGCGTAACCCCACCCATAGGTGAGGTCAGGATCACATGGTTAGGTCACCTGATCATGACCTCATCAAAGGTCCTTCAGACACACAAACCATGCTTCCATGCATATCTCGAGGAGCATACACAGTGCCCCCTAGCTGCATCAGGGGTCACTACACCACATACCTCCCCCTCTGTTCAAACTTGTGGGGTTGAACACTTGTTACCCGACCAGAGATCCTTCTCAGTCGTCTCTGCCAGTCAAACCGTCTGGCTAAGTCGGGCCCTCTGTCAGACCACCCGCCCTCCCCAGCGGTCAGTACGGCGTCGCAATTCCCCTGCACCCATACGTCCTGTCTGGTCTGAGTCCTTTTCAGCTCGTTCACCACAGGTTCTCCCGCTTAGGTCACTCATCACTGAGCTAACTGAGGCATCACTATTTCTACCTCTTCCATCAGGCGCTCTTCGCCTCTCAACACTACGGATTGAAGGTGGCGGCCATCTTCTTTCCATTTCCTGCAGCTCTCTGTTGACCTGCTCCCTCTCCAGTTGTAGCTGCTCTACCTCTCTCAAAAATATATATATATCCGGAAATATACAATGCACTAAATAAAATTATATGTATAAAATATAAATAATAATTTAAATAATAAGTGCTTATATCACCAGAAAAGACAATTGGATGGTAGACCATCCGAAAATGTGAATAAAGAAAACCCAGGAAATGGAAGGGAATAACCCAGATGAAAGGATGAAGAAACGACCAAAATATATCAAAATAATGCCTTTATTTGTACAAAGAAATGGCTGACAAATTTGCAATAAAACCATGTAAAAATGTTAATACAAAATACAGTAATAAACTAAAAACACACCAAACACACCACAAGATGAGAGTTGAAAAATAAATAAATATACACAACAATAAAATAATAACACTTACGAAGATACTCAAAGTTGTGTATACATATGCTCTTTGTAATAACCAGGTGTATGCACAGATGGTATATATGGCAAAATAATAATATATTATATTATTGTTATACAATATGTGGCACCAAAATAAATGTGAACTTAAGCACCCCCACCGCAATTAGTGTTTAATGCCCAATGTGAAAAAAATGTGTGTATTGAAAAAAATAGAAAAATCATGCATTAATGTGCATGAGCCACACATATACAAAGCAAAATGTACGAAAATAAACTAAGCTAATGGTGTTGATAAAGTGGATCATAACAAAGCACGAAAAAAATAAAAAAATATTTTTTGTTTGATACTAATATATAACGGGTGCTAGTGCACTGAAAATACACAATAAATCAATGAAATGTGCTTAATCTAAACACAGCAAACAGAAAATGCTGATAATTGTGCAAAAACATTGTGCCACATATTAAGAATGAACTACTACCTGGGAGCATAAACAGCGTGGTGTGCTGGGAGAGAAAAGAACGCGCCCCGACGCGCGTTTCGGAAATAGATCCTTCGTCAGGGGGATGTGAATGTGGGCTTAATACAGGGCTATATATTGGATCACTAATCAAATTCACCTGGACAACGCAAAACACGTAGCATAGAAGCGGAAGTGACGTCTAAAAGATCATTGTAATAATGTCTTGAATGACTACTGAAAAAATGCAGAACAGCGCATGCGTGACCTTACACAAGGCCGGAAATGACGAAACACGGAAATTACGTACGTGTCACCTTTTGTTTCTATGGTGATGTCATCTGCATGTGGATATCCAGCCCAGTTTTGGGCGGTGATGTCTTTTAATTGGTTTCGTTTGTTTTCGTTAGTCTGCGCAAGCGCACTTATTAAACACCTTCATTGTTACCTCACGATCGTCATTTCCGGCCTTGTGTAAGGTCACGCATGCGCTGTTCTGCATTTTTTCAGTAGTCATTCAAGACATTATTACAATGATCTTTTAGACGTCACTTCCGCTTCTATGCTACGTGTTTTGCGTTGTCCAGGTGAATTTGATTAGTGATCCAATATATAGCCCTGTATTAAGCCCACATTCACATCCCCCTGACGAAGGATCTATTTCCGAAACGCGCGTCGGGGCGCGTTCTTTTCTCTCCCAGCACACCACGCTGTTTATGCTCCCAGGTAGTAGTTCATTCTTAATATGTGGCACAATGTTTTTGCACAATTATCAGCATTTTCTGTTTGCTGTGTTTAGATTAAGCACATTTCATTGATTTATTGTGTATTTTCAGTGCACTAGCACCCGTTATATATTAGTATCAAACAAAAAATATTTTTTTATTTTTTTCGTGCTTTGTTATGATCCACTTTATCAACACCATTAGCTTAGTTTATTTTCGTACATTTTGCTTTGTATATGTGTGGCTCATGCACATTAATGCATGATTTTTCTATTTTTTTCAATACACACATTTTTTTCACATTGGGCATTAAACACTAATTGCGGTGGGGGTGCTTAAGTTCACATTTATTTTGGTGCCACATATTGTATAACAATAATATAATATATTATTATTTTGCCATATATACCATCTGTGCATACACCTGGTTATTACAAAGAGCATATGTATACACAACTTTGAGTATCTTCGTAAGTGTTATTATTTTATTGTTGTGTATATTTATTTATTTTTCAACTCTCATCTTGTGGTGTGTTTGGTGTGTTTTTAGTTTATTACTGTATTTTGTATTAACATTTTTACATGGTTTTATTGCAAATTTGTCAGCCATTTCTTTGTACAAATAAAGGCATTATTTTGATATATTTTGGTCGTTTCTTCATCCTTTCATCTGGGTTATTCCCTTCCATTTCCTGGGTTTTCTTTATCTACTTCTCTCAAGTATGACACACGATACTCCAGGAGCATCCGGATATTCCCAAGGCTCTCCCTGGATCCGACAACGAGGAATGGAACCATCCCATCTTCACCCCTGACCTGGACTTCGTCATCAGCCGGGATCCTGACTCTCGTCACACCGGACTTATTCACCATCTCCTGCATCACTTTCCCAAGTCTTCCGATGACTTTCTTCACCAGACCTCTGGGCACTTGAATGATGTCTTCCACCAAGCCAAGCTGATTTTGCGTCTTTCTTGCTTGCTCCAGACATCGAGCGGCTTCTTTATTCCTCCACATGATCATCTGTTTCGTTCGGAGGCATTGTAGATGCATGTCTCTCAGGACAGCCACTTGCTTCAGTGTGACTTCCTTAGTCGACAGTATGACTAACTGTTCCATCTCTGGCACCCAGTTCACACTGCATGCTTCTACCGCCTTTCTAAAGGCCTCATTCACCTCCTCACTGGCACACACTTCTCGCAGGTCTTCGGGTATCTCTATTACACACTTGAAACCCGACCCGTCACCTTCTTGGACAGACTGTTGGACCTCCTCGTCCTGAGCATTAGTACAGTTTTCCAAGACATCGCTCTCCCTTGTGTGCCCATCTGCATGGCACTTCCCTTGCTGGATTTCTTCTTCCATAGATTTCTGGAGCTGGGCACCAGTCTCCTCCTCCATCTTGAGCTCTCGGAGAACTTCATCTCGCTCTTCTGCCAAGCAGCGACACTCCTGCTGATGTTTCTCTTGGGCCTCTCTGAGCACCTCCGTCTCTCTCCATAGAGCCTTGTTCATACTCTTACACGCTGACAGATGATCTCTGAGCCTAGAGACTTCCCTCTCCAGCTCCTCCACTCTGTGCTCAATCATTCGTCTCAGGACCCTTTCTCGCTCGACTGTCTCTTTCACTGTTTCTTTAAACAGCTCTCTCTCATGGTCCTGCTCTCTTTTAGCCAGCACATGTCGCACCATCACCTCTTTAATTGCATTTTTGGCTGGGCACTCTTGCCTACACACACTCTGCCTCTCCAGAGTTCCGCCCGTTCCATGCATCCGCAGTTTCCACTGTCTCACGACTCTTGGTAACTTCAGAGAGCTCCAGCTTACTGCACTCACTTTCCCTTGCGGTCGAGTCACAGTCTGCATAGGAGTCACTCCCACTCCCCCTGTCATCCTGGAACAGCACGTCCCCACTTAGACAGGTCTCTGCCCCCTTTCCTGGAGCTCTACCGTTTCTCACGGTCACACGTCTTGTCACGTCCAAGTCCCCGAGTTGGTCTGACCCACACTTTCTCCCGGTCACCTGGAACTCTGGACTATCGCTATTAGGTGTTACCTTCTTTTCACACATCACACGACAAGGAACCACTACAGCCACCTGCTGTGATGAGGCTCCCTCCTCTGAACAACAACACACTTTATCAATTTCCCATGCCTTTTCAAATAATGTGAAGTCCCGCTTCCTCTCATAGGGGTACACTAAGTTCGATGGTATACCAGCATAACACCCTTTTGGAATCTCCACCCACTTTTGGGCCACCATCCCCTTTTGGGTTGCCACCCCCTTTTGGGACTCCGCCCCCTTTTGGGCCACCATCCCAATTTGGGTTATTGCCCCCTTTTGGGACTCCACCCACTTTTGGGTAACCATCCCTGTTTTGGGTTTCCGCCCCCCTTTTGGGACTCCTCCCCTTTTAGGGACACCACCAATCACTGGGGAACACACCACGGCTCTTACAGGCCCCAGTCCACACAGTACCCTTAGACAGAGTCTTTTACTTAGGGCGTGTACTGGCCCTTTAAGAGTTTGTGTGCCTCGGTTCACACTGTCCTTTTTACCACACCAGCTCCTGATGGTACTGCCACCGCTTCCGTTGCAGCCACCAACAACCAGCACCTCCAGATGCTACTCCTAAGCTGCTGTGGCTGTTACTGCAGCTCCGGCTGCTGCAGAACTTCTTGCTGCAACAGTCACTGTAGCTCCTGCTACCACAAGTCTCTGCACGCTGCGCTGTCTTGCCGCTTGTCACCTTCATGACCCCACGAGTCACAGCCAGCCGCTTGTCACCTTCATGACTTCTCCGAGCCACAGCAAACACCTCACACGTGTTCCAGAAAAAAAACAGTTTCTCACTGACCCGTCAGTACACCACAGACTCCTGTCTGTTACCTGTTGATCACTCAGGTTTCCGGACACCTCCTTTTCATAGAGGCATCCCACAAGGACAAAAACAATCTCTCACTGACCCGTCAGTACACCACAGACTCCCGTCTGTTACCTGTTGGCCACACAGGTTTCCGGACACCTCCTCTTCATAGAGGCATCCCACAAGGACAAAACAATCTCTCACTGACCCGTCAGTACACCACAGACTCCTGTCTGTTACCTGTTGGCCACGCAGGTTTCCGGACACCTCCTCTGAGGTATTCTCTCAGCATGCTTTTTTCTCAATTTTCAATGACCCAGGTCAACATTGTAGCGCCGGCGTCCTCTGCCAGGCAGGGACGCTGTTCCCCTGCGCCAGCGTCCTCTGCCAGGCAGGGACGTCGCTCCCCTTACCCTCACACAGCGTCCTCCTTCCGCCCTGCTGGGGCTGCGCGCTCCTTCCCTGCCACTGGGCTTAGGGCGCGCGCGCGTGCACGCCCCCGCTCTTAAAGGGGCCGCGCGCATCTTTCAAAAAAGGTCCCCGGCCAATGCCGGTGGACTCCACCTTATATAAAGCACCTCCTCCTTAATGGAGGTGCCCGAGCAATGTTGTTGTTGCACTGTTTAACTCTGCTTCAGCCCTCAGGGTCCGTTACCAGTTACCTGCCTGTTTCCTGCCAGTTTCCTGTCTGCTACCTGCCCGCAAGCCTGCCTGGAGGTTCGGCCGTCACATGCGGTGACCATCGGCAATTCCAGAGACTCTCGCCTGCTCACTTGGGGGCGCTCATCAGCCATCTGTCTGCAAGCCTACCTGGAGGTTCGGCCGTCATCTGCGGTGTCCATCGGCTATTCCAGAGACTCTCGCCTGCTCACTTGGGGGCGCTCATCTGTCATCTGCCTGCTAGCCTACCGGGAGGCTCCACCATCTCAGGTCGTATATACCTGTCCATTCAGAGACTGCCCCGGCCCCTTGCCTGCCTGTTTATCCAGAGACTGCCCCGGTCACTTGCCGTGACTACCTGCCTGTCTACCCAGAGACTGCCCCGGTCACTTGCCGTGACTACCCGCCTGTTTGTCCAGAGACTGCCCCGGTCACTTGCCGTGACTACCTGCCTGTCCCTCCAGAGACTGCCCCGGTCACTTGCCGTGACTACCTGCCTGTCCCTCCAGAGACTGCCCCGGTCACTTGCCGTGACTACCTGTCTGTCCCTCCAGAGACTGCCCCGGTCACTTGCCGTGACTACCTGCCCGTCTACCCAGAGACTGTCCCTGTCACTTGCCGTGACTTCCTGTCCGTCTCCCCGGGCGCCACCCGCTCCTTTACAAGGAAAGCCTCCTTGTATAATAAAGCTCAGAGGTTCCGCCTCCCAGACCCGTTACAAACATAACACAGACTCCTGTCTGTCACCACTGCTTAACAGCTTCTTCAGATACCTCATATCAGAGGCACCCCATAAACATAAATGCACAGTTTATTCGTGACCACTGGTCACACTCACGGTTCTCACAGACCGTCCGTTCCTCCTCTGGTTCCTGATTCCCAGTCCTGGAACATGTGCTCCTTGGGCCGCTGCCCGCATTCTCCACCAATTGTAAGGTTTTTACTCACTCGGCTGCTTCAGAGGTAAATCAGGAGACACTTCCTTATGCAAAAAGTCCTTAGGTTTATTGCTTCATAAACCACATAGTAACAGGCAATACAAATCTTCAATGTTTCAGCTCCTGCCTGGAGCCTCACTCCTCAGTCACAAAGTCCTCTCTGTAATGTTCCACATGGAAGTCTGTCCACACTGGCAGACTCCCACCCACTCTCTCAGGTGCCAAAAAAACTCCATTACATAGGCATAACCCCGCCCATAGGTGAGGTCAGGATCACATGGTTAGGTCACCTGATCATGACCTCATCACAGGTCCTTCAGACACACAAACCATGCTTCCATGCATATCTCGAGGAGCATACACAGTGCCCCCTAGCTGCATCAGGGGTCACTACACCACAATACTTTTTCAAAAAAACTTTTTCGGACTTTGACTTCTAGTCTCTTATAGGTTATAAACTCTATTGGAGTGTTCTTTTTTTATACACTTTTGGCTATATACAGACACATAGTTGAAATACGTTTGATGCATCACTATATAATGTTTTTGTTTGGATGATATCAATTATATTTCCATTTATGTTTTTGTATTTGGTTTCATATTTATTTGTAGGGAGATAGTTTGGATCTCCACATATATGATATATTGCATTGTAGAGATCTAGTTAGTCCTTTTAAAAAAATCACTACTTTTTTCCTTTTACTTGTTTTTATTGTGCACTCATTATGCTGTTCACTATGACCATATATAAAAAAAACTTTCCACTTTTTTAGATTGCCTTTTGTACTATATGGTTACTCTTGACTTTATACACCGCCTTTCTTTCTTCCAGTCTTGAATAACCAATGGAAACTATTACAATCTTGCAATGCACATTAGTGACATATATTAGGCAATTAATAGGTGTGGCAATCTTTACTTCACTGTTGCTGTCATTCTTCACCTTATCTTCCCAGCACATCTAAATATCTCAGCTCCAATTATTCAAGAAACAAAATAGAAAAGGCCCAGGAGGCATGGCATTGTGAAATACTTCAAGATACAATACATTTCCTTCTTCTCTGTCAAGTCAGTCAAAGGACAAGAACAGATGAAACTCTGCTTGAAATTGTTGAATACATAACCAATATATGCAACTGAAAGCCTGATTTTACTTGGCGGTATCTGGTAGCCATTTGCAATGAGGTAATGGACCATGCACTTTTTAGAGGTGAAACTTGCTAAATAAATCTGTTTCACTTATCTATTTATATAAGAGGCATCGTGATTACTCGCTAATCCCGCCCCCTGCACAGTAGCTCCCCCCACCACATTACCACACATAATCCCGCCCCCCACCACATTACCACACACAATCCCACCCGCAACACATTACCACACGCAATCCCGCCCCCCACCACATTGCCATACACAATCTCGCCCCCCCACTACATCACCACACATAATCCCGCCCCCCAACACATTACCACACATAATCCTGCCACCCCACCACATTACCGCTCATAATCCCGCACCCCCACCACATTACCGCTCATAATCCCGCCCCCCACCACATTACCGCTCATAATCCAGCCCTCCACCACATTACCTCTCATAATCCCGCCCCCCCACCACGTTACCGCTCATAATCCCACCCACCCACCACATTACCACACATAATCCCGCCCCCCAGCATATTACCACGAATAATCCCGCCCCTCCACCACATTACCGCTCATAATCCCGCACCCCCACCACATTACGGCTCATAATCCCGCCCCCCCACCACATTACCGCTCATAATCCCACCACCACCACATTACCGCTCATAATCCCGTCCCCACCACATTGCCACACATAATCGCGCCCCCCCACCACATTACCGCTCATAATCTGGCCCCCCACCATAATCCCGCCCCCCACCACATTATCACACATAATCCCGCCCCCCCACCACATTACCACACATAATCTCGCCCCCACCACATCACCACACATAATCCCGCCCCCCCACCACATTACCACACATAAGCCCACCCCACCACATTATCACACATAATCCCGCTCCCCACCACATCACCACACATAATCCCGCCCTCACCACATTATCAACATAATTCCACCCCCACATTACCACACGAGGCTCCGTCCCCCACATTACCACACGAGGCTCCGTCCCCCCACATTATTACACGAGGCTCCGTCCCCACACATTACCACACGAGGCTCCGTCCCCACACATTACCACATGAGGCTCTGTCCACACACATTGCCAAACTGAATAAAATGTATCATTAGTATTATTCAGATTTTTGATGATTATTATTATTAACTTCATTTTAATTTCATTTACCACCTGCATAAGCACTATTGAATGTTGTCATTATTTACTTTAGTTTAATCACCAGCAGCGTTAATTAGATAGCAATAAGCGTGCCGAGGTCGAATGCTGTCCGTGAAAACATGGACAACACATAGACAGGACTAGGAATAATGTTATTCAACTGAGCTGATCAGATGAGCATTTTTTTTTCACTGAACCAATGAATCTGCATGACAAAAATTAGAACATGCACTAGTTTATTGCATATGTTAGTTCAGTCCCCCTCATTCAAGTCTATGGATGTACAGAAAAAAAACCGGATCCCACACGTAACATCCGCATAGCATTTTTTTTACAGATTCATTGCAGTTCTTTAACAGATAAAACAGTAAGTTGTAAATTACTTGTATTATTAAAGAGGTTGTTTACTACTTTTTCACTGATGACCTACAGTGATGGGCGGAAGCCCTAGATGTTCGGGACCAGTGAGTCTAGCCGAACAGTTAACAAAAGTTCGGTTTGGTACTAGAACCGTACCCGAACCC
>JARQOD010000004.1:375006885-375047274 GCA_033576555.1 Oophaga sylvatica | reverse complement strand
GGAGGATAAACCTGAGCGCTGCCCTATTGGGAAATTGTTTGTCCCAGACCAGTGGAAGAAGAGTGTGATGTCTGAGATTCATTGTTCCGCGTTGGCTGGTCATCCCGGGATTTTTGGCACCAGAGACTTGGTGAGTCGGTCCTTTTGGTGGCCTACTTTGTCTCGTGACGTCAGGGAATTTGTGTAGTCCTGTGGGACTTGCTCTCGCTCCAAGCCTTGCTCTCGCTCTAGTGGTTTGTTAATGCCATTACCTGTGCCCAAGAGGCCATGGACCCATATCTCTATGGATTTTATTTCCGACCTCCCTGTTTCTCAGAGAATGACCGTTATCTGGGTAATCTGTGATAGGTTTTCCAAGATGATACATCTTGTGCCATTACCTAAATTACCTTCCTCCTCCGAGTTGGTGCCTTTGTTCCTTCAGCACGTGGTTCGGTTACATGGCATTCCAGAGAACATTGTGTCTGACAGAGGAGTCCAGTTTGTTTCCAGATTTTGGAGGACTTTTTGTTCTAAACTTGGTGTTCAATTATCTTTCTCCTCTGCTTTTCATCCTCAGACCAATGGACAAACCGAGAGAACAAACCAGACCTTGGAGACTTATTTGAGATGTTTTGTGTCTGCTGATCAAGATGACTGGGTCTCTTTTTTGCCTTTGGCTCTTAATAATAGGGCTAGCTCTGCCACCTTGATGTCTCCATTTTTCTGCAATTTTGGGTTTCACCCTCGATTTTCTTCGGGACAGGCGGAGGCTTCTGTCTGTCCGGTGTTAACTCTGTTGTGGAGCAAATGCAGCGGATTTGGGACCAAGTAGTGGAGAGGTTGTCTCTCTCTCAGGAGAAGGCCCAACGGTTTGCCAACCGGCATAGGACTGATGGTCCTCGGTTTAAAGTGGGGGACTTGGTTTGGTTGTCCTCAAGAAATATCCCTATGAGGGTTGCATCTCCAAAGTTTAAGCCCAGGTTCATTGGACCTTATAAGATCATGGAGATTCTTAATCCTGTTTCCTTCCGTTTGCTTCTTCCAGGGATATTTAAGATCCATAACGTGTTCCACAAGTCCTTATTGAAGAGGTTTGTCGAGCCAGTGGTTCTTATGGCTGCGCCTCCTGACCCTGTTTTGGTTGAGGGCAATCTGGAGTATGTGGTTGAGAAAATATTGGATTCTCGTTTTTCTAGACAGAAACTCCAGTATTTGGTTAAGTGGAGAGGTTATGGTCAGGAGGACAATTCTTGGGTGTTTGCTTCGGACATCCATGCTAGGAGACTGATCCATGCCTGTCACCGAGCTCATCCTGATCGGCCTGGTTGCACAAGTGAGGGTTCAGTGACCCCTCCTCAAGGGGGGGGTACTGTTATGAATGTGCTAGAGATGGTTTCTGAGCAGAGGCTCCCTCTGATGGTTACAGACAGTACTGAACCTTTCAGCGAGGAGTGGCAATCTGGAATCACGGACTGGTCTGATATAAGGGAGGTTCCCTCCATGATGGTTGCCGGTGATCAATTGTTCTTGTCTCAATTGTGGTTCCTGGTTCATTTGGAAGTTTGCTGGAGTCCTGCCTGCATCTCCTGCTTACAGATAAGATTTTTTTTGCTTTTCTTTTTGTGCTTGCTTTTTGCTTTGTTTTCTGCTCTTTTGTGGAGGTCAGCCAGGTCCCCTCCTGGGGCCTGAGCTCCTCGCAGTTTTTCTGCAGCCACTGTTGTTTGCTCATTTGCTTTTTCCTGTTTTTTCAGCGGTTGCGGCTTGGTTTTTG
Organism: Oophaga sylvatica; assembly: GCA_033576555.1. NCBI lineage: Eukaryota > Metazoa > Chordata > Amphibia > Anura > Dendrobatidae > Oophaga > Oophaga sylvatica. The sequence goes on along the minus strand of JARQOD010000004.1, from coordinate 375,045,521 downwards.
TTCACACTGAGATCTGATTTAGAGTTTGGCGAGATCGTGTGATCTCAGTATTTTTGTAATCAGAATTGTTGGATTTTTGTAGGGTTTTCTGGGTTGCAGAAAGTAATCTCTCCTGTCCTATCCTCTTTAGTCAGCTTGTGGCCCCAGCGCTTGCTCAGTCTATTTTCTGCCTATGTTTGTATTTTCATCTTGTCTAACCGCCATTATATGTTTGGGGGCTTCCTATTTTCTTTGGGGATCTGCTCCGGGGTAGATAGCTTTCATCTTTCTGCCTTTAGGTGTAGTTATCTCTCAGGCTGTGACGAGGCGTCTATGATCAACATAGGAACGCTCCACGGCTACCTCTAGTTGTGTCGTTAGTTTAGGAATCTGCAACCCATCAGTTACCAACATCTCAGGTGTTTGGCTGCCCTGCTGTTGTTCCTGTCCTCCTCAGCTACCGAAACATAACAGTTTTTGTTTGGCTGCTGTCAAAAATAGTTTTTGCATCACCATATTTTGAGAGCTATAATTTCTCCATAGTTTGGCCCACAGAGTCATGTGAGGTCTTGTTTTTTGCAGGACGAGTTGATGTTTTTATTGGTACTATTTTCGGACGCATGACATTTTTTGGGGCTTTTTATTCCGATTTTTGGGCGGTAGAATGAACAAAAACCAGCAATTCATGAATTTCTTTTGGGGGGGCCTTTTATACCATTCCACGTGTGGTAAAATTGATAAAGCAGTTTTATTCTTCGGGTCAGTACAATTACAGCAATACCTAATTTATATAATTTTTTATGTTTTGGCGCTTTTATACAATAAAAACTATTTTATCTAACAAATAATTATTTTTGCATCGCTTTATTCTGAGAGCTATTTTTTTATTTTTCTGGTGATGAAGCTGTATGGGGGTTTGTTTTTTGCGGGACAAGATGACGTTTTCAGCGGAACCATGTTTATTTATAACCGTCATTTTGGTCGCGTGTTATTCCACTTTTGTTCGATGATATGATGATAAATCATTGTTTTTGCCTTGGTTTTTTTTATAGTGTTCACTAAAGGGGTTAACTAGTGGGACAGTTTTATAAGTCGGGTCATTACAGATGCAACAATACCAAATATGTGTACTTTTATTGTTTCGATTTTTTTTCGTTCAAATATTTATTTAGTGATAGAATAAATATATTTTTTTATCTTATTTACATTTTTTTTACTTTATTCTATCTTTTACACTTTGTCCCACTATGGGACAATCATTTTTTGCAGGCTGGTCGCTTCTATAGCATGCAGATGAAGCAGATAGATCACAATTTGATTGCCTAAATCGCTGCAGTCTGTAAAAAAATAAAGCGCTCCAAATGCTGATGGTGTCTCCCCACCCCCTGAGGAAGTAGCAACGAAACGTGCGTTGGGGTGGGGAGACACTATCAGCATTTGGAGCGCTTTATTTTTTTACAGACTGCAGCGATTTAGGTAATCAAATTGTGATCTATCTGCTATTTCCTTAGTATAACCACATGTGTACTATTTTATATGGTCTGCACAGGCAGACTGTAGCGATTTAGACAATTAAATTGTGATCTACCTTCTATTTTCTTTGTATAGCCACAAGCACAGGCAGACAAATTAATTATGTCCATACAATGGATGTGGTTATCTACTTAAAGGAAAGCCCTTATACCTATTTGTTAAAGCTATGAAATACTGCTGCTAATATTACATGCATTTTATATTCACATTGGATGATATCTGATTACTTTTTTATATCCCATCATGCACTAGGTTGATACAGCAGACAAATATATTTTGTGATTATTATTAGGTGTTTGCATTTTGACTTGTCGACCATTATACTAAACTGCATTATATGCAAGTACTTCATTGCTTTGGATGACACAATAGACAAACACAGCAGATTTGTCCAATTTAAGATAAACAAATGTCTCTTTGTCTGCATTTGTGTCTAATTATGTTGCATATTAAAGGGTATATGTCATGACACAATATTTTTATATGCTTATTAGCACAAACATCACTGTTCATCCGCTCTCTACTATTTATATATCATTCAGTAAATGCTTTGGTGTTTCCCTCATTATGTGAGGCACCTGACTTATTACTTGTTGATAATTGGTTCTTGGATGTTTTAATGTTTTTTTCAATAAAGATATTTTCATACGTATCCAATTGCATATCTGGTTCTTCAAGTGCCCTAGACAGTTTCATTTCTAGTTCACTTATGTTGATTTTCTATGCTATAGAAGCTGTCAGCGCTGCTCTTACTGCACTGACCTGAGAGACTTCCTGATCACGCACTGTGCATGACCAGAAAGTTTCTCACCTCTGGTAACCCGGATGTCGTCATGACGACATCGGGTCACCATGGCAGCAATCGGGACCCCGCGTCAAGCCGCGGGGTCTCCGATCCAAAGGCAGTGGGGCTGTAAGCCCTCTGCCTGCTCCTGGAATGCTGCGATCGTGTTCGATCGCAGCATTTCGGGGGTTAAAGTGCAGGGTGTCAGCTGTGAGAATCAGCTGACACCCGGCTGCGATTGGCCACACACCACCCGTGTGCACGGCCGATCGCTGAGACCTACTATCCTGTCCATAGTCAGACAGGCCCAGGGCACTTGGACTGGATAGTACGTCTGATGTCAGAGAGAGGTTAAATAATGTTTTGCAACTTTTTTTCTAAATAATACTGCTCACTTCTTGAAAAGTGGAGAAGTACTGAATTTATTAATATTATTCTGGATAGATTGATATTAAGACTGTGAAACTAAAGCAGAATTCATAAAATCTAATCCTCGTGCTGGTGAAAAAAAGACACAATGCATATTGACCAGTCATGTGGATTTGACATCCATTACCTATAAATTTATGTTGTGGAAAGCAACCAAGGATTTCACCCATTGTGATACAAAAAACTAAGTTTGTGGTATATTCACAGCATTTCCATAGTGAAAACTGTCACTGAGAATGTATAGTATAAAATAGATTTTAACCCCTGGGACAGTTTTTGCGTTTTCATTTTTTGCTCCCCTTCTTCGCAGAGCCATAACTTTTTTTCATTTTCTGTCAATATGGCCATATAAGGGCTTGTTTTTTGCAGGACAAGTTGTACTTTTGAACAACACTATTGGCTTTAACATATCTTGCACTGTAAAACCTGAAAAAAATTCCAAGTGGGGTGGAATTGCAAAAAAAGTGCAATTCCACACTTGTGTTTTTGGCTTTTTTTTACCATGTTCACTACACCATGTTCCAAATTATTATGCAAATGATATTTTTCTCTGATTTTCCTAAGTGGTCGGTGAAAATGACAGTCAGTCTAATAAAAGTCATCATCACCCGTTAGAGTATACATCGAATTTTATTGAAGAAACCTCTCAATGATAACAGTATAATCTCCAAAATGAATAAAAACTCAAATTCACTGTTCCAAATTCTGAACATTTGATATGTTTTAAAGAACTGAAAATGTTCATTTTTGGAATTTGCAGCATTAGGAGGTCACATTCACTGAACAAAAAAGCTATTTAACTCCAAAACATCCTAACAGGCCAAGTTACATGTTAACATAGGAACCCTTCTTTGATATCACCTTCACAATTTCATCCATTGAATTTGTGAGTTTTTGGAGAGTTTCTGCTTGTATTTCTTTGCATGAAGTCAGAATAGCCTCCCAGAGCTGCTGTTTTGTAGTGAACTGCCTCCCACCCTCATAGATCTTTTGCTTGATGATACTCCAAAGGTTCTGTATAGGGTTGAGGTCAGGGGAAGATGGTGGCCACACCATGAGTTTATCTCCTTTTATGCCCATAGCAGCCAATGACTCAGAGGTATTCTTTGCAGCATGAGATGGTGCATTGTCATGCATGAAGATGATTTTCTCCTGAAGGCACGTTTCTGCTTTTTCTACCATGAAAGAAAGTTGTCAGTCAGAAACTCTATATACTTTGCAGAGGTCATTTTCACACCTTCAGGAACCTTAAAGGGCCCTACCAGCTGTTTCCTGATGATTTCGGCCCAAAACATGACTCCTCCACCTCCTTGCTGACGTCGCAGCCTTGATGGGACATGGTGGCCATCCACCAACCATCCACTACTCATCCATCTGGAACATCCAGGGTTTCTCGACACTCATCAGTAAACAAGACTGAAAATTAGTCTTCATGTATGTCTGGACCCACTGCAACCATTTATGCTTATGAGAACTGTTTAGAGGTGGCCGAATAGTAGGTTTATGCACCACAGCAAGCCTTTGAAGGATCCTACACCTTGAGGTTCGAGGGACTCCAGAGGCACCAGCAGCTTCAAATATCTGTTTGCTGGTTTGTGATGGCTTTTTAGCAGCTGCTCTCTTAATCCGATGAACTTGCCTGGCAGAAACCTTCCTCATTCTGCCTTTATCAGCACGAACACGTCTGTGCTCAGAATCAGCCACAAATCTCTTAAAAGTACGATGATCACGCTTAAGTTTTCGGGAAATATCTAATGATTTCATCCCTTGACCAAGGCATTGCACTATTTGATGATTTTGAGCAGCAGAGAGATCCTTTTTCTTTCCCATGTTACTTGAAAACTCTGGCCTGCTTAATAGTGTGGAACATCCAGTTTTCCTTTTATTGGGCTCACATGGCAAACTAATTATCACAGGTATCGGAGATTGATTTCAGTGATCCAAAGAACCCTGAGACACAATAACATCAATGGGTTTCATTTAAAAAAAAAAAGCTATGACACTTAAAACCAATTTGCATAATAATTTGGAACATGGTGTAAATGCTAAAACTGACCTGCCATTATGATTGTCCAGGTCATTATGAGTTCATAGACACCAAACATGTCTAGATTCTTTTTTATTTAAGTGGTGAAAAAAAATCCAAACTTTGGTGAAAAAAAAATGCGCCATTTTTCCATGACCTGTAGCGTCTCCATTTTTGTGATTTGGGGCTGGTTGAGGGCTTATTTTTGCGCACCGAGCTGACTTTTTATTGATACCATTTTGGTATACATATGATTTTTTGATCGCCCCTTATTGTATTTTGTTGCAATGTAGCAGTGAACAAAAAAACATAATTCTGGCGTTTTTAATTTTTTTTTCGTTACTCCATTTATCAAACAGGTTAAATCTTTTTTATATTTATAGATCGGGCGATTGTGAACGCGGCAATACCAAATATGTGTATGGGGATGATTTGAACTTTTATTTATTTATTTTATATTTTTGAAAACTTTTTTTTTTACTTTTTCCATGCTTCAATAGTTTCCATGAGAGACTACAAAATGCAGTTGTCCGATCAGCTCTGCTACATATAGGCGATGATCAGATCAGCTGTATGTAGCAGAAAACCTCACTTGCTGTGAGCGCCGACGATTGGGCGGTGCTCATAGCAATCCGGCAATGACAACTATAGAGGTTTGCTGGAGACCTCTGGATGTCATGCCAACCCATCGGTGACCAGCGATCATGTGAACAGGGTCACCGATGGGCGGGATTTCGGGCACTCTTGCCGGAAGTGCGTGGTTAAATGCCATGATCCAAGATCGACAGCGGTATTTAACCCCTTCACCCCCAAGGGTGGTTTGCACGTTAATGACCGGGCCAATTTTTACAATTCTGACCACTGTCTCTTTATGAGGTTATAACTCTGGAACGCTTCAACGGATCTTCACGATTCTGAGATTGTTTTCTCATGACATATTGTACTTCACATTAGAAGTAAAATTTCTTCGATATAACTTGCGTTTATTTTTGAAAAAAACGCAAATATGGCGAAAATTTTAAAATTTTGCAATTTTCAAACTTTGAATTTTTATTCCCTTAAAACAGAGAAATATATCACACAAAATAGTTAAGAAATAACATTTCCCACATGTCTACTTTACATCAGCACAATTTTGGAACCCAAATTTTTTTTTGTTAGGAAGTTATAAGGGTTAAAAGTTGACCAGCGATTTCTCATTTTTACAACAAAATTTACAAAGCCATTTTTTTTAGGGACCACCTCTCATTTGAAGTCACTTTGAGGGGTCTATATGGCAGAAAATACCCAAAAGTGACACCATTCTAAAAACTGCACCCCTCAAGGTACTCAAAACCACATTCAAGAAGATTATTAACCCTTCAGGTGCTTCACAGGAACTAAAGCAACGTGGAAGGAAAAAATGAATATTTAACTTTTTAGCCACAAAAATGATCTTTTACAAACTTTTTTTTTATTTTCACAAGGGTAAAAGGAGAAAATGGACAGATAAGGTTGTTATGCAATTTCTCCTGAGTACGCCAATACCCAATATGTGGGGAAAACCACTGTTTTGGGCACACGGCAGAGCTCGTAAGGGAAGGAGCGCCGTTTGACTTTTTCAAACTAAAATTGGCTGGAATTGAGATTGGACGCCATGTCGTGTTTGGAGAGCCCCTGATGCGCCTAAACAGTGGAAACCCCCACAAGTGACACCATTTTGGAAACTAGACCCCCTAAGGTACTTATCTAGATCTGTTGTGAGCACTTTGAACCCCCAAGTGTTTCACAAAAGCTTATAATGCCTGGGTGTGAAAAAAAAAAAAAACAATTTTCCACAAAAATGATTTTTTAGTCCCAAATTTTTGAATTTTCCCAAGGAAATTGGACCCCAAAAGTTGTTGTCCAATTTGTCCTGAGTACGCTGATACCCCATATGTGGGGGGGGGAAACTGTTTGGGTGCACGGCAGGGCTTGGAAAGGAAGTAGTAACGTTTTGGAATGCAGACGTTGATGGGGGTCATGTTCCGTTTGCAGTGCCCCAGATGAGCCTAAACAGTGGAAACCCCCCACAAGTGACCCCATTTTGGAAACTATACCCCCTAAGGAACTTATCTAGATCTTTGGTGAGCACTTTGAACCCCCAATGCTTCACACAAGTTTATAATGCCCGGGCATGAAAATAAAAAATCCTATTTTTTTCCCACAAAAATTATCTTTTAGTCACTAAATTTTTTATTTTCTCAAGGGTAACAGGAGAAATTGGACCACATAAGTTGTTGTCCAATTTGTCCTGAGTACGCTGATACCTGTGGGGGAACCACTGTTTGGGCGTACGGCAGAGCTCGGAATGGAAGAAGCACCATTTGACTTTTTCCAACCAAAATTGGCTGGAATTGAGATTGGATGCCATGTTGCATTTGGAGAGCCCCTGATGTGCCTAAACAGTGGAAACCCCCCACAAATGACCCCATTTTGGAAACTAGACCCCCTAAGGAACTTTTCTAGATCTTTGGTGAGCAATTTGAACCCCCAAGTGCTTCACACAAGTTTATAACGTAGAGCCGTAAAATTTAAAAATCATATTTTTTCCACAAAAATATCTTTTCACCCCAATTTTTATTTTTCCAAGGGTAACAAGACTCCAAAAGTTATTGTGCAATTTGTCCTGAGTGCGCTGATACCCCATATGTGGGGGTAAACCACTGTTTGGGTGCATGGCAGAGTTTGGAAGGGAAGGAGCGCTGTCTGACTTTTTCAACGCAGAATTGGCTGGACGCCATGTCGTGTTTGGAGAGCTCCTGATCTGCCTAAACAGTGGAAACCCCCATAAATGACGCCATTTTGGAAACTAGACCCTCAAGGAACTTATCTAGATGTGTGGTGAGAACTTTTAACCCCCAGGTGTTTCACTAAAGTTTATAACGTACAGCCGTAAAATAAAAAATCCTTTTTTTTTTTTACAAAAATGATTTTTTCGTCCCCAATATTTTATTTTCACAAGGGTAACAGAAGAAATTGGAACCCAAAGTTGTTGTCCAATTTGTCCTGAGTACGCTGATACCCAATATGTGGGAGAAAACTACTGTATGGGCGCACGTCAGGGCTCGGAAGGGAAGTAGTGACGTTTTGGATTGCAGACTTTGATGGAATGGTCTGGGGGCGTCATGTCACATTTGGAGAGCCCCTGATGCACCTATACAGTGGAAACCCCCCACAAGTGACCCCATTTTGCAAATAGACCCCACAAGGAACTTATCTAGATGTGTGGTGAGCACTTTGAACCCCGAAGTGCTTCACAGAAGTTTATAACGTACAGCCGTAAAAATAAAAAATCTTTTTTTTTTTACAAAAATGATTTTTTCGCCCCCAATATTTTATTTTCACAAGGGTAACAGAAGAAATTGGAACCCAAAAGTTGTTGTCCAATTTGTCCTGAGTACGCTGATACCCAATATGTGGGAGAAAACTACTGTATGGGCGCACGTCAGGGCTCGGAAGGGAAGTAGTGACGTTTTGGATTGCAGACTTTGATGGAATGGTCTGGGGGCGTCATGTCGCATTTGGAGAGCCCCTGATGCCCTAAACAGTGGAAACCCCCACAAGTGACCCCATTTTGGAAAATAACCCCACAAGGAACTTGTCTAGATGTGTGGTGAGCACTTTGAACCCCGAAGTGCTTCACAGAAGTTTATAACGTACAGCCGTAAAAATAAAAAATCTTTTTTTTTTTTCAAAAATGATTTTTTTTGCCCCAATATTTTATTTTTACAAGGGTAACAGGAGAAATTGGACCCCAAAAGTTGTTGTCCAATTTGTCCTGAGTACGCTGATATCCAATATGTGGGAGAAAACTACTGTATGGGTACACGTTGGGCTCGGAAGGGAAGTAGTGACGTTTTGGATTGCAGACTTTGATGGAATGGTCTGGGGGCGTCATGTCGCATTTGGAGAGCCCCTGATGCGCCTAAACAATGGAAATCCCCAACAAGTGACCCCATTTTGGAAAATAGACCCCATAAGGAACTTATCTAGATGTGTGGTGAGCGCTATGAAGCCCCAAGTGCTTCACAGAAGTTTATAATGTACAGCCGTAAAAACAAAAAAATATTTTTTTTTGTACAAAAATGATATTTTCGCCCCCAGTTTTTTATTTTCCCAAGGGTAGCAGAAGAAATAGGACAAATTGCACAATAACTCTTGGGGTCCAGAGTACGCTGATACCCCATATGTGGGGATAAACTACTGTTTGGACGCATGGCAGAGCTGAGAAGTGAAGGAGCACCGTTTGACTTTTTCAACGCAGAATTGGCTGGAATTGAGATCAGACGCCATGTCACATTTGGAGAGCCCCTGATGTGCCTAAACAGCGGAAACCCCCAATTCTAACTCCAACCCTAACCCCAACACACCCTAACCCTAGTCCCAACCCTAACCACAAACCTAACCCTAACACACCCCTAATCCCAACCCTAACCCTAATCCTAACTTTAGCGCCAACCCTAACCCTAACTTTAGCCGCAACCCTAACCCTAATGGGAAAATGGAAATAAATACTTTTTTTTTAATTTTATTATTTTTCCATTACTAAGGGGGTGATAAAGGTGGGTTTGATTTACTATTTATAGGGGTTTTTATGATTGGCAGCTGTCACGCTAAAAGACGCTTTTTATTGCAAAAATAGTTTTTGCATCATCACATTTTGAGAGCTATAATTTTTGCATATTTTGGCCCACAGAGTCATGTGAGGTCTTATTTTTTGCGGGACGAGTTGACGTTTTTATTGGTACCATTTTTGAGCACGTGACGTTTTTTGATCGCTTTTTATTTCGATTTTTGGGAGGTTAGAATGAACAAAAATCAGCAATTCATGAATTTCTTTTGGGGGAGGCGTTTATACCGTTCTGCGTGTGGTAAAATTGATAAAGCAGTTTTATTTTTCGGGTCAGTACGATTATGGCGATACCTCATTTATATCATTTTTTCATGTTTTGGCGCTTTTATAGAATAAAAACATTTTATATAAAAAATAATTATTTTTCATCGCTTTATTCTGCGAGCTATAACTTTTTTATTTTTTCGCTGATGATGCTGTATGGCGGCTCGTTTTTTGCGGGACAAGATGACGTTTTCAGCGGTACCATGTTTTTTTATATCGTCTTTTTGATTGCGTGTTATTCCACTTTTTGTTCGGTGGTATGATGATAAAGCATTGATTTTTTGCTTCGTTTTTTTTTTTTTTTTTAAGGGGTTCACTAAAGGGGTTAACTAGTGGGACAGTTTTATAGGGGGGGTCGTTATGGACGCGGCGATACCAAATATGTGTACTTTTATTGCTTTGTTTTTTTTATTTACAGGAAGAAGTGAATTTATTGGGGAATATATATATTTTTTTTATTTATTTTGGATTTTTTTTTATAACACGTTTATTTTTATTTTTTTAACTTTTTTACTTTGTCCCAGGGTGGGACATCACAGTATTTTATCAGATCACTGGTGTGACAGTGTGCACAGCACTCTGTCACACCAGCGATCGCACAGGCATAGATGCAGGCTTCTCAGTGCCTGCTCTCGGCAGGCACTGAGGTAGCCGCCTCCCTCCAGGACCCCGGCGCCATCTTGGATCCGGGTCCTGGGAGGGAGGAAGCCCTCAGAACAGCATGATCACATCGGCTGCTCTGAGGGTCTCAGGGGGGCGCGCAGGGAGCCCCGACCCTGCGCGATCCTCCCCTGTGCCCCAGTACACGCGATCATGTTTGATCGCGGTGTGCAAGGGGTTAATGTGCCGGGAGCGGTCCGTGACCCTCCTGACACACAGTCATGGGTGTCAGCTGTGATAATCAGCTGACACCCGGCGGCGATTAGCTGCGCTCCCCTCAGGAGCGCAGCTGATCGCCTATGACGTACTATCCCGTCCCCGGTCATACGGGCCCAGGTACCATGGACGGGATAGTACGTCCGATGGCAGTAAGGGGTTAATGGGTTAACAGCCGCGGGTGGATCACGATTCCACCCCCGGCTGTTAGAGGCACGTGTCAGCTGTTCAAAACATCTGACGTTCCGGGAAAGATGTGGGCTCAGAGCCGGAGCCAACATCAAAGGGAGGAATTCTGACGTGGGCATGTTATTACGCCCGTCAGAAGGGGGTTAAATTGCAGCTATCATGTTCTATGATAAAAATGATTTGTTTTACTCACTTATATAGCGCCACAGTAAAGATGTATATCTTTGTACTGTGTTAGCCAGTAGATAGAAAAATATTTAGAGTTGAGTGGTTGATACCTTTTAATGGCTAACTGAAAAGATGTTGTATTAGTCTTTGCCTGATGAAGAGACCTGAGTAGTCTCGAAAGCTTGCAATTTGTTACCATCTTTTCAGTTAGCCATTAAAAGGTATCAACCACTGAGGACTCTCAACTCTAATTATATAGCGCCATTAATTCCACAGCGTTTTACAGATATTGTCAGCACTGTCCCCATTGGGGCTCACAATCTAATTTCCCTATCAGTATGTTTTTGGAGTGTGGAAGAAACTGGAGAATGCAGAAGAAACTCACACAAACTGGGAGAGAACATACATAATCCACGTAGATGTTGTCCTTGATGGGATTTGAACCCAGGACCCCAGTGCTGCAAAGCAATCAATAAGTTCTATCTCTCCAGTTTTTATCACCTTCTTAATCTATGGCTATGTTCACACAGCAGTACTTCGGTCAGTATTTCACATCACTATTTGTAAGCTAAAATCAGCAGTGGAACAGAGGAAAAATATAATAGAAACATGTCACCATTTCTGCATTTTTCACCTATCTTACTGATGTCAAATACTGACCTAATACTGATAGTGTAAACGTAGCCTATTAGAAATAGCAGAACAAAACTGTAAAATGTACAGTACATACTGTATATATAATATGTACTTTATATATAACAGATGTAGTAGAATTTAATTAATCATTAAACTTTGAATGGATCAATTTATTGAGCGTACTATGGCTGATCTGGGATATCGCCCTCTATTCTAGTCTTCCCAAAATCAGCTCTGCCACCTGTATGTATTTATCTACCTACCGTATGTTTTTTCCTTCATGGAATAGTGTGAAGCCATTTTAGGTCTCTGGAGAAAGAAGCTATTGATTTACATTTAAATGTACTTCTCTAGGAGAATTCAGCCAAGGGAGGGGAGTAATCACATCAAGAAAGAATGTTATACAGTATCTCATGAATTGGAGTTACACAAAGGGACCACTGAAGCATAATAGTCTTTCACTGTTCCTCATTTCAGATTACAAAGGCCTCCTGTAGGGCTCAGTTAAGTCATAGAAGTCACAGCTCCTGTGGGAACAGCTAATCCTCTGTTCACATCACGTTTAGGACCTAGGTTTGGTGTATAAAAGCATATACAACCAATGTATTACGAGGACTGCATTCACCCGATGGAGGCCCAATATACCTTTTTAGTGACACGGAGCAGCACATTAGACTAATCTATGCTATTCCAAGCAGTTTTAAACTAAAACATGTATAGTAAGTGGTTTATATTGTTTTGTTTTGTTTTGTGAGTTACATACATGATCGCTTTCTGTCAAAAGTATTTTTCTGTTGATGTGGGAAATACAGCAGACTTCCATTGGAGATGCATTTCAGGCGATCCTCTTAATGTATAGTATTAACACAGGCTCTTAACATGATATGAACAGAACCTAAATCTGCAAGCAAAAATTGGAGTCATCTTTATTTTGAATGTGAGTCATGGATCAAACTCACCCATTCAAATCATTGTGTCAGTAAAAAAAACAGACAGCATCTGCATGGCATCTGTGTGTCTTCTAAGTGCGATCAGTTTTTTTTACTGTTTAATGGGATCCTGTCATCTGATTCATTCAGCCTGAACCACAGTCACCATGAATCAGTTTTGCTGCATTATTGCACATATGTGTATTTTGCTCTATAATGCTGCAGCATTTCAAAGAAATCATAAAAGTTGGTTGAGGACTGTGAGTCTCAGATGACTAGTCCGATGACAGCCCTTGGCTGTGTCTCCCATCCCTGCTCCCCATGACTGACAGGTATCTTCCTATGTACACACATAGGGAGCGAACTATCAGTGAAGGGGATAGGGATGGGAATAATCTGCCAGGGACCTGTCTCAGAATTATCATCCAAGTCCCCAAATGCTCCAGCATTTCAGAGGTAACACATGCATGACTACAATAATACTTTTTGAAAGGGGTAGCCATTTTAGGTGAAACCTGGGAACAGCAATCTCCCACCCTCCTTTTATTCTGGATCCCTCATGTAGTCTTAATTATGTCATGGCTGGTACTGAAATCTCCACATTAAGGGCTTAAGGGGATCGCAGGTTGTGGCTAATAAATAATGTGTCGAGTTGCTAAATAGGTGCCTCTGAGTTGGTGGCTAAACAGTTAGAGGTAACATGACCAGAGCAGGTATATTACCCGTCAGAGGTGAAGGGCTTCGGGGAACATCACATTCCATTTAACAGCATATAGGATGGAATTAATTGGGGATTATTGTTGTTTATGTTGTTCATTTAATAAAGACTGCCGTGGTTAATTTAATCTATCTCAGTGTGGCCTTGTTATTTCTGGAAGGATCTGAAGCGATAAGCAAGTATTGACTGGTCAATACCCTTTGTCAATAATCTTCAGAATGTGAATATACCCTGATAGATTATTTGTCAGATACTTCTTTATTTACTGCAAAAAAATAAATAAGAAAAAAAATTACATATGTCATATAGTGATAATTTCTATATATTAATACATCAAGAAATAGATGATTCACAAATTCTACAAATATACATTTTCAGCCACGATGCGTACATTGTACATAAATTGCATACAGTGTAAGAAGAGCTAACATGTTTCCTTCCCATTTATGAGGATAGGCTCTTAGTCTTTTTCTTTATGGCTATTCAGAAGACTTTTTCTAATGGTTTCCGGAGACCATTACTGAGTGATATCCCTAGTTAATAAATTCCGTCTCATTTTGAGCTGTTTTACCCTCTTTCTGTGGTCTCATGAACAGCTGAACTGCAACATGTTTATGCATCAGCAAATCTATATAACCCTGCCTTACAGATACAGATGTGTGGCCCAGCTATGGCAGGCACACAAAAAAATCCAGGAGAATGCACAGGAAGGTAACCGCAAAAGCTTGCTATCCATTCACTTCACTCACACTTTCAGACACACCCACTAGGGGTATAAAAGGGAGTGACACGTAGCAGAGCGGATTCAAGTTTCCTGTCTGAGAAGAGCTCAGATCAGTCAGTTTCCTGTCTTAGGACAGTGCAGTTCAGTGTCAGTCCAGTCTGGACTTGGAGGGAGAGGAGAGAGGACTGAATCCTCGCAGAGCTAGCGTAGCTCACCTGACAAGGAAGTGGAGGCTAGTACGGGTGAAGTGAATCATCCTAGCCTAGTCAGAGCTACCCTTAATCAGTACCTCAACAGAAGCTGAAACAAGGAGGATACTGAGAGCTGCTCAGCGAGCTCTGGAGAAAGCTGACATTTCCATCAAAGCTACAAGTGCTTATGATAAGAGCGAGAGCAGGGCGAAGGGCGCAGTGGAGAAGACAGAGAGAAGTGCTTCAGGTACCAAATTATCTGCACTAATTCACCGGACACCGGGGTCCGAAGTGTTGCTAGAGTTTCAAGCTTAGTAACAAGATAACCGGAGGCTATCTGGACTACAGGTCGCAGAGAGCAGCGCTGATACGTAAACGGAGTCAGGGGGAACAAGGACTTTGAGCAGGGCCCTGCAAAAGTAAGGACTTAGTTCTCTCAACATCTGATTATCAGAGACATAGAAGGCTCCACCACAATGTCAGCCGGGCTTTACAGCTATTGAGAAAGCTGGAGATTGCAGAGTTAACTTCGCTTCATGCAAGTTTGGACTCAGATATATATGAAGTAAAGGAGGCCTCTAACCTGCTCAGCGGTATCCCGAATGTGCATTCTCCACCCCGACCAGCTCCCCGGGACCTGCCTGAACCATCTACCAGTAAAGGTATGAAAAGAAGCTGCATTGTGTGTGACTGAATTCTTAACTACACCCTGCATCATCACCATAGACTTCCAGGGACCAGTCTCACCTGTGGGAGACTTACCACCCAGCTGCCCCATAACATCCCCTGTGAAGACCCTCATAGCAGCGCTGGTCCAATTGATCAGATACCACAGGTGGCGTCACGAACTACCTACAAATCCCCTGTAAATATTCCCCCATCGCATGACTGCCAGGGCCAGGGACCGAGTCCCGCTGCCAGTGACAACTCCCATAGAAATCAATGGGCTCGGCTCCGAGTACCCCATAGATCTGGTAACCACAATTGTGGTGCGAGTCACATTAGGGTGAGTTTCCACGGTCAGGATACGCTGCGTGTTTGGCGCTGTGCGCTGGCGCAGCGCCAAACACGCAGCGTCCAGATGTTACAGCATAGTGGAGGGGATTTCAAGAAATCCCGTCTCCACTATGCGTAACAATACGCAGGTGGCAAACCTGCGTAAACGGACATGCGGCGCGTCTTTTTAGACCGCAGCATGTCCTCGCGTATTGCGGCGACGGTGCGTCGCCGCAACAGAATTAACACAGGGCTATGTAGCCCTGCGCTCTTTCCGGAGGTGTTCCGGAGGTGTCCTGAACACCTCCGGAAAGATCGCGCGTCATAAAGGGGGCGGGGCTTAGACGGAGCGGAATTTCCGCTCCGTCCAAAGCGCTGTGGTTCCGGTCCGTGGAACCACAGCCTTACTGTGCAAGACATTGTCTCTGTAGGGCACATTCAGCCCTGCTGCATTATTTGTCTCTGACCTTGGCCATTCTTTCAGATTTTCCTGCATTTGTTCTAAATATCTTTTTATCTTAAAATTAAGGCCTCAGGGCCCCGTCTCACATAGCGAGATCGCTGCTGAGTCACAAGTTTTGTGACACAACAGCGTACCAGCGATCAGGCCCCTGCTGTGAATCGCTGGTCGTGTCAGAAATGCCTGGACTTTTTTTTTGATCGCTGGTCTCCCGCTGGCCAGCACGCATCGCTGCATGTAGCAGGCAGGAGACCAGCGATCAGCTGGTAACCAAGGTACACATTGGGTTTCCAGGCACGAGGCTGTGCCTGGAAACCCGATGTGTACGTTGGATACCAGCACGCTGCTGCAGGGGAGCTGGTAACCAAGGTACACATCGGGTTTCCAGGCACCGTGCAGCGCCTGGAAACCCAATGTGTACCTTGGTTACCAGCTCCCTGCATCAGCGGGCTGGTATCCAACGTACACTGCGGTTTACTAAGTGACATTACCCGCAGTGTCGCTGTCCTGATCGCTGCTTGAGCTGCCTGTTTGGCAGCTCAGCAGCGATCATGTAGCGACACACCAGGGATCCTGACAAGTTCATATCGTTGTCGGCATCGCTGGTGCGTCGCTATGTGAGATGGGGCTCTCATTCGAACTAGTGTATTTACACCAGTATTTCACAATAGAATTTGTAAGGCATCGGGAGTGTAGAATAAATAAAGATGACCTATAATGAAAAGATTTGAATGTTTTCCGATTTGAGGACCCATTCCAGGTTTTGGCTTACAAATACAGATGCATATA
The DNA here is from genome assembly GCA_033576555.1 of Oophaga sylvatica. Classification (NCBI taxonomy): domain Eukaryota; kingdom Metazoa; phylum Chordata; class Amphibia; order Anura; family Dendrobatidae; genus Oophaga; species Oophaga sylvatica. The sequence goes on along the minus strand of JARQOD010000004.1, from coordinate 375,029,176 downwards.
CTTGATGTCAGTGTAGACATAGCATTAAATTAAGTTCAAATAGGACATTGTGTGAACCTGAAGAAATAGGCTTCCCATTAATTATATTTACTGTAACACTATAATCAGTGGAGATTCAACCACTTCAAACCTCACTAATTATGAGAACAATGGGCTCCAGATCTCAAATCTCTATGAAAGCTTATCCATATAGTCAAACTGTAAGGTCTTAAAGCATAACTGTGCAATACCACAGTAATGTTTTATAAAGTAAATGTGATTGTTAGATAGATAGATTGATAGAGAGATAGATAGATAAACAGAAAAACAGAAAAAACAGGCAGCGCTCCAAAAATAAGGTGAAAAACCGGGGCTTTACTGATCCATTAGCAGCAACGTTTCGGCAGATTTCTCTGCCTTTCTCAAGCAGTGAAATATAAAATTCAACGCACACTCTGTCCATATGGTGATTAGTGTTGAGCATTCCGATACCGCAAGTATCGGGTATCGGCCGATATTCGCGGTATCGGAATTCCGATACTTAATTCCGATACTTTTTCAATATCGTATACCGGAATCGGAAGTTCCCATAATTCTTTGAGAGGCAATGTGATGTTAGTCAGCCAATGATGAATCTTATGAAGTGTGGGCACATCCTGTAATGCTGCGGTCATCTTAACTAATGGCATGGCTGTGATTGGCTGCTGAAATGATGTCAGAATGCACTATAAAAGGCGCCGCAGCCATTTTAGCGTCACTGTGCTGTGAACTCAGTTAGGGACAGAACGCTACTCTGCTCACTCTGAGGGACAGTTAGATATTGCGATTTTGTGTACTACTGTGCTTGAGGCAGGCTAGTTTACCAACCGCTGTGTAAAGCTTCATTTTGCCAGTGTTGTTTTAACAGCTCTGTGCAAGGTGTGTGTGTGACAGTGCAGGTGACGCTGCAGTTTGCTCTGCATCCACCGCTGTTTGTAGGCATCTGCACGTGTCACTGACTCTTTTTTTTTTTTATTTTATTTTGTGGAATTGGTGCAGCCCCATTATATTAGAAAAAAATCAAATCTATTAGTGTGACGTGCTTCCATCCGTATACAATACATTGGTTGCAAACACTATAGAAGTACAGAAAGGAGCCTTTCACAGCTACTGAACAGTTGTCTGCAGGGTTTACTGTAGTCTGTGAGCTTTTAATTTTGTGAGTGCAGATTACGCTCCAGTTAGTTCTTCAACCACTGCCGGTTGTAGTCTGCTGAGCGTGTGTCACTGCCTCATCCTTCACATTTTTCTCTAATTGGTGCTGCTCCATTTTAGTGGAAAAAAATCTAATCTATTAGTGTGACGCGCTTCCATCCGTATACAATACATTGGTTGCAAACACTATAGAAGTAGACAAAGGGGCCTTTAACAGCTACTGAACAGTTGTGTTTCAGTGTTCACTGTAGTCTGTGAGCTTTTCATTTTTTGAGTGCAGATTACGCTCCAGTTTGTTCTTCAACCACTGCCGGTTGTAGTCTGCTGAGCGTGTGTCACTGCCTCATCCTTCACATTTTTCTCTAATTGGTGCTGCTCCATTTTAGTGGAAAAAAATCTAATCTATTAGTGTGACGCGCTTCCATCCGTATACAATACATTGGTTGCAAACACTATAGAAGTAGACAAAGGGGCCTTTAACAGCTACTGAACAGTTGTGTTTCAGTGTTCACTGTAGTCTGTGAGCTTTTCATTTTGTGAGTGCAGATTACGCTCCAGTTTGTTCTTCAACCACTGCCGGTTGTAGTCTGCTGAGCGTGTGTCACTGCCTCATCCTTCACATTTTTCTCTAATTGGTGCTGCTTCATTTTAGTGGAAAAAAATCTAATCTATTAGTGTGACGCGCTTCCATCCGTATACAATACATTGGTTGCAAACACTATAGAAGTAGACAAAGGGGCCTTTAACAGCTACTGAACAGTTGTGTTTCAGTGTTCACTGTAGTCTGTGAGCTTTTCATTTTTTGAGTGCAGATTACGCTCCAGTTTGTTCTTCAACCACTGCCGGTTGTAGTCTGCTGAGCGTGTGTCACTGCCTCATCCTTCACATTTTTCTCTAATTGGTGCTGCTCCATTTTAGTGGAAAAAAATCTAATCTATTAGTGTGAAGCGCTTCCATCCGTATACAATACATTGGTTGCAAACACTATAGAAGTAGACAAAGGGGCCTTTAACAGCTACTGAACAGTTGTGTTTCAGTGTTCACTGTAGTCTGTGAGCTTTTCATTTTTTGAGTGCAGATTACGCTCCAGTTTGTTCTTCAACCACTGCCGGTTGTAGTCTGCTGAGCGTGTGTCACTGCCTCATCCTTCACATTTTTCTCTAATTGGTGCTGCTCCATTTTAGTGGAAAAAAATCTAATCTATTAGTGTGACGCGCTTCCATCCGTATACAATACATTGGTTGCAAACACTATAGAAGTACACAAAGGGGCCTTTCACAGATACTGAACAGTTGTCTGCAGGGTTCACTGTAGTCTGTGAGGAATAACCACACTTAGGCCTTATAACTTTTCTGACTTTCTTTATCAATCTACCAAGATGAAGAAGTCAGTGAGTAAGGCACGTGGTCGTGGTCGTGGCCGTGGATTTGCAGCAGGGAGAGGACGTGGGGATTCTGTGGCTGCTGCCGCACCCAGTGACACAGCATCCACCAGTTTTCCCCGTGAGCGTTCCTTTATGCGCACTTTTGTAGGAGCTCAGCGTACCCCCCTGCTGCGTGAAGAACAAATTGAAGCCGTTGTTGGTTGGATGGCAGCCAATGCATCGACTTCAATAGCTTCCACCTCCTCTCAGGACCACAGCACTGTTGAACAACCATCAGTCTCTTCACCGCCTGCCAAATTGCCCAGGCAGTCAGAGAGCTCTGTACAGGAGCCAGCTGAGTCTCTGCTTCTGTTCTCAGAATCTGTTGGCTTGCAAACAGGGGCCCAGCCAAGCAGCATTCTGGAATGTGAAGAAGAGGCAGTATGCAGTGATGCGCAACAGCTGTGTCTCTCTGAATCTGAAGAGGCGGGTGAGCCAGTGCCGATGGTCAGCACACCGCAGAACGCATCTGATGATGATGAGACTCAGTTGCCAGTTTCTGTTGAGCATGGTGCTGGCCAGACCACCCAACAACAGCAGGTGTTGGAAGAGGGTAGTGGTGGAGATGATGAGGTCCAAGACCCAACATGGCGTGAGGAACAGGAAGGTGGTGGGAGCAGCTCTGAGGAAGAGATTGCTCCAACGGTCCAAACAGTAGGGAGAGGTAGGCTGCAGACTCGCTTGCCTGTAGCCTCCAGTTTGGCACCCGTTCGGAGCAGTTCTCTTCCAACAGCCAAACCGGGCGCTCCCAGGACTTGCTCTGCGTGGTCCTTTTTTGATACAGTTGCAGATGATATTTGCTATGTCAAATGCAAGCTGTGTAATCAAAAAATTAAAAGAGGTAAAAGTGTCAGTAACCTTAATACAACAAATATGTGGAAACATGTGCGGTCAAAGCACTTTGTTGAGTTACAAAGACACAATGGAGATGTAGGCCAACCTACAGCAGCACCTACATCTTCAGCTCGTGTTGGAGCCTCTTCCTCCAGTTCACACACAGCTGGTTCGGCTTCCTCACAGGATCGCCATGGAAGAACCTCTGTCACTGTTGTCCAGAGACACAGTGTTATTCCACCCACAGCTGCAAGTTCCCTGACATCCTCACACACCCAGGCCACAAAACAGCCATCGGTAGCACAGGCATGGGATAAAAGACGGCCATACTCGGCAAACCATCCACGAGCACAGGCTCTGAATGCTGGCATTGCAAAACTCCTGTCCCTTGAAATGCTGTCATTCAGGCTGGTGGAGACTGACAGTTTCCGTGAATTAATGGCATTGGCAGTCCCACAATACAATGTGCCCAGCCGATTTTATTTCAGCAGGCAAGCCGTCCCTGGTCTGCAAAAATTAAACATGCGCTACTAAACGCCGTCAGTAGCAAGGTCCACCTGACCACCGATGCGTGGACCAGTACCCATGGCCAGGGACGATACCTTTCACTCACTGCCCATTGGGTGAATGTTGTGGAGCCGGGTACAGATCTTGCGAGTGGCGCTGTACGTGTTCTGCCAACTCCAAGGATTGCCGGAATCAAGTCTGTCCACATTGACTCCTCCTCCTACTCCAGTTCCTCAGAATCATCGCTGCAGGAGCCGTCACGGTCTACCTCCACATGGACCCGTGGACGCTTACCTGATGCGACCGATATGAGCACAGCCGTGGCCAAACGGCAACAGGCCGTTCTGAAATTAATTCCCATGGGGAATCGAAGCCACACAGCGCAGGAGGTCTGGAATGCCATCAAGCAGGAGAGCGACGTGTGGTTTTTGCCAGCGAATCTCCAGCCAGGCTTGGTAGTGTGTGACAATGGCCGAAATCTGGTGGCAGCTCTGGGCCTTGGCAAACTCACTCACATACCATGTCTGGCACATGTGCTCAACTTGGTCGTGCAGAGTTTTTTGAGGGACTATCCGGATCTTGATGCACTGCTGCACAAGGTCCGCCTAGAGTGCGCTCACTTGCGACGTTCCAGCATGGCCAGATCGCGCATTGCAGCTCTGCAACGCAGATTGCGCCTTCCTGAACATCGCATCATATGTGACGTATCCACCAGGTGGAATTCAACGTTACATATGTTGGAGCGGTTGTGTGAGCAGCAGCCAGCAGTAATGGAGTATCAGCTGCATCAGGCGCAATCAACACGCAATTTGCGCCGTCCACACTTCACCATTAATGAGTGGGCCACTATGAAGGACATGTGCCACGTTTTGCGTGCGTTTGATGAGTCAACGCGGATGGCGAGTGCAGATGATGCACTAGTCAGCCTGACTGTCCCCCTTATCTGCCTGCTTCAAAAAACACTGCAAGCAATAAGGGATGAGGTTTTGGAAGAGGTGGAGGATGAGGAGTCACAAATTCCATCACCTTCTGGAAAGTCAGCGCAACGTGGTTCCTCACAAAGGGCTGGGCAGGGCTCACTTTGTGAGGAGGATGAGGAGGAGGAGTCAATGGAGGAGGAAGACATCGCTCCAGAGGGAGGTACACAACGCTCTAGTCAGTATGTAGAGCGAGGGTGGGGTGATGCAGAGCAGGCAGAGATGACGCCTCTTGCAGAGGACAGCGTTTCTTTGCCAGTTGGGAGTCTGCAGCACATGGTTGATTTCATGCTGCAGTGCCTAAGAAACGACCGCCGCATCGCCCACATTCTCACGACGTCTGATTATTGGGTGTACACCCTCCTAGACCCTCGCTACCGGGACAACGTCAAAAGCCTCATCACACCGTTGAACCGGGAGCGTAAAATGCGGGAGTACCAAGACACACTGGTGCAATCCCTAATGTTCTACCTTACTGCCGAGAGCACTGCTGCTGCTACTGCTTTACAAAGCAGCTCTGTGCGTCGAGGCAGTGTAGAGAGCTCTGCAACAAGAGGGAGCACACCAGTGCCTCTGCACAGGGAAAGACCAGTATGTTAAAAATGTGGCAAAGTTTTGTGGCAGCGCCACAAATGTCTACACCATCCGAGAGGGCTCCAGTCAGCGGGAGGCAACGTATCCGTCAGATGGTGACAGACTACTTGGCTTTGCCTCTCAGTGTACTCCCAGATGGCTCTTCCCCATTCAAGTTTTGGGTCTCTAAGCTGGATACATGGCCAGAGCTTAGCCAGTATGCATTGGAGGTGCTGGCTTGCCCTGCTGCCAGTGTATTATCGGAGCGCGTCTTTAGTGCTGCAGGTGGTGTACTAACAGACCGTCGCATGCGACTATCCTCCGATAATGTAGACCGGCTTACTTTTCTGAAAATGAACAAGGCATGGATCTCGCCAGAATTTGTCTGTCCGTTTTCAGATTAAATAACTGGTTCGCAACGTTATCCATGTCTCCTGTTATGTTCATCTTTCTACCACCTGAACTCTACTCCCTGGGCTCCAACACTGCCAGTTGCTGCTCAGAAGTGTCGTGTCCACAGAACAAAACACAAGCTCTACTGTTAGTGGGGTTCAGTAACGCCAGCTGTTCCCCTGCTGTGTGAACGGCAAGAAGTCTCCTGTTCCCGACACATGGACAGAAAAACACATGACCAACATGCTCCAAATAGGGAAGAGCCGTCACCCTGCTTGTTATGCTGAAAACATGAAATTGTGAAGTTTTGCAGGCCTAGAATGATAAATTTTTATGACAAATATGGACAAATAATAATTTGTCATCACAGCGCATATCTGCACATGTCTATTAGAAATGGTAACAAAAAATAAAACATAGTCTACTCTTCACATTTTGAAATTAATGCATAAAAGTACATTTCATACTTATGAATTAATGCTTTTTAAGGAACTTTATCTGTACCTGTAAGATAATGCAGTCAATGGATGTACGAATCATTAAATCCTCATCATCATCATCACGAGTTTTATTTATGACAGACATTATAAAATACACATACTGATGCCAACTGTAACTTCAAACACCATATATGAAATGGCCAGCATGTAAACATGGTAATAATGTCCAATAATAAATTATTACATCTAGAAAGTGCATCATGCATACTGACAATAGGTAGTTATACCTGCAAGTGCTGTTGAAACAACCACAAAGATATAAATTAATATGGTATATAGGTATCACAGTGCATAGTTACTCATGGACAATGTTGATGTAATACTGTATCTCAATTAAGTCAGCGTCAACCATTAGGCTTGTTAGTCTTGTACATTGTTAAAGAGGGAACGTAATTTTTTTGTTTGTCATAGGTGGAGTATTACACATTAAATTATTACTGCTGTATTTTTTTTTGCGTCCCTAGTGCGCAATAACGCAGCCTAACCTCACATTTTATAGTCAGCTAATTGCCACACGCTACCCTACCCTACGCGTGACAGTAGGAAGGTAGTGTTGACGGATAAAGCTTTGCGCAACCAGACATTCTTTTACCCTCTTCAACACTCTACAAGCAAAAAATGCATGATTTCAGCCGCAGACTTTATTGACGTACAGTATAACATCGGCATTACCCATCAGAGGCTGTCCACTGTCTGATACAGACATAGAATATACCTTTGCTATCCGTAGCCTTTGTTTCACCTACACTTGCAGGCACACACTTAAATTGTGACAAACAATGCCTAATGTTTTTTTAAATGGTTATTTTTTATCGTACATTATTGTGTCATCAATCATCACATTGATGAGTCCATGCTGGACATGTCATACATGCTATAGAAAGTTACGATTTTATGAACTTAAATAATTGAAATGTCTGTGACTGTCACATAAAATTTGCGATGATGATGATGAGTGACTATTACAAAATCCATTGTCTTCACTATGTTATGGTTTAACATAGCGTTCCTTAAGCATTATTCATAAAAAAAAAATGGACTTTTATTCTTAAATTTACAACACTATATTTTGTTACCAATTTTTTGGGTGTTGTGTTGTTCCATTTATTTTTGGCATGTGCATATATGCGTTTATATTTGTATTTTCTTTATTTTTCCTTCTTGAAATTAGAAAACATGTGTATCTTTGTACCGTGTTAGCCAGTAGATAGAAAAATATTTAGACTTCAGAGTCAGCAGTGGTTGATACCTTTTAATGGATAACTGAAAAGATGGAAACAAATTGCAAGCTTTCAAGGCTACTCACGTCTCTTCATCAGGCAAAGAATAAAAAAAAAATTAAGCATCACATATTTCTATACACAACAGGACACAGGAATAGTGCAATAGGTAAGACAAGTAAGTGACGTGTATCAGAACTGTCATTATCTCACAGGGATGAACATAAATATTGGAACAGTTCCTAGATAAGGATAGAAAGTTTGATTGCCCTCTCATTGGCGTCTTTTTTTGGGTTTTCATGACCCTGGAAGGGCATAGACGCAGATTCCTTAATTGATATAGAATGACATAAATCCGTGTGATCTATTCATTCCATCACTAACAGTGTCAAAGGTCATGATGAGCTTATATTCTGAAACCTTTGTACGTTTCTCATATTTGAAGTTATATTTTAATACCAGTAATTCCATATCCATCATGCTATGACCGGGCATACAAAAGTCTTTTGCCACAGGTAAATTCATTAATTTATCTGTGATTGTGTGGCGCTGATAATTCATCCTTGTTCTCCTTTTGTTGCCGGTCTCCCCTCACTTGTCCCTCCCTCACTTGTCTTAGCTATTCCTGTGTCCTGTTGTGTGTAGAAATATGTGATTCTTCATTTTTGGCTTTACTCTTAGCCTGATGAAGACACCTGAGTAGTCTCGAAAGCTTTGAATTTGTTACCATATTTTCAGTTAGCCATTAAACGTTATCAACCACAGAGGACTGTCAAGTATAAATATTTTTCTATTCTTGTAATTGAAATTCATCATTTTATTGTCGTAGTAAAACTTCATGTTTTGAAGTACATACATTTGCAATGGCCACGTAACAAGGCAATAACTCAATATTTTATGCCTACACCCTCCTTGACCCTGGGCTTCAACAGCGCCAGTTGCTGCTCAGAAGTGTTAGATGCACAGATGAAAACAATCGCTGATGTGTTTCTGGGGTTCAGTAACGCCTGCTGTTCCCCTGCTGTGTGTCTGGCAAAAATTACTGCTGCTAACTACAACTTCTACTTCAAACGTCTCATACTAGGCCTCTGCCTACACCCTCCTTGACCCTGGGCTTCAACAGCGCCAGTTGTTTCTCGGAAGTGCTGTTAGCACAGTCTACACTTGCTCCTGTGTTACTGGGGTTCAGTAATGTCAGCTGTTCCCCTGCTGTGTGAACGGCAAACAGTCCTGCTGCCTCCACCCTGTTCTCTTCTCATCCCTGGGTTACAACACCGCCAGTTGTTTCTCGGAAGTGCTGTTAGCACAGTTAACACTTGCTCCGTGTTACTGGGGTTCAGTAATGTCAGCTGTTCCCCTGCTGTGTGAACGGCAAAAAGTCCTGCTGCCTCCACCATGTTCTCTTCTCATCCCTGGGCTACAACACCGCCAGTTGTTTCTCGGAAGTGCTGTTAGCACAGTTAACACTTGCTCCCATGTTACTGGGGTTCAGTAATGTCAGCTGTTCCCCTGCTGTGTGAACGGCAAAAAGTCCTGCTGCCTCCACCATGTTCTCTTCTCATCCCTGGGCTACAACACCGCCAGTTGTTTCTCGGAAGTGCTGTTAGCACAGTCTACACTTGCTCCTGTGTTACTGGGGTTCAGTAATGTCAGCTGTTCCCCTGCTGTGTGAACGGCAAAAAGTCCTGCTGCCTCCACCATGTTCTCTTCTCATCCCTGGGCTACAACACCGCCAGTTGTTTCTCGGAAGTGCTGTTAGCACAGTCTACACTTGCTCCTGTGTTACTGGGGTTCAGTAATGTCAGCTGTTCCCCTGCTGTGTGAACGGCAAAAAGTCCTGCTGCCTCCACCATGTTCTCTTCTCATCCCTGGGCTACAACACCGCCAGTTGTTTCTCGGAAGTGCTGTTAGCACAGTCTACACTTGCTCCTGTGTTACTGGGGTTCAGTAATGTCAGCTGTTCCCCTGCTGTGTGAACGGCAAACAGTCCTGCTGCCTCCACCCTGTTCTCTTCTCATCCCTGGGCTACAACACCGCCAGTTGTTTCTCGGAAGTGCTGTTAGCACAGTCTACACTTGCTCCTGTGTTACTGGGGTTCAGTAATGTCAGCTGTTCCCCTGCTGTGTGAACGGCAAAAAGTCCTGCTGCCTCCACCATGTTCTCTTCTCATCCCTGGGCTACAACACCGCCAGTTGTTTCTCGGAAGTGCTGTTAGCACAGTCTACACTTGCTCCTGTGTTACTGGGTTCAGTAATGTCAGCTGTTCCCCTGCTGTGTGAACGGCAAACAGTCCTGCTGCCTCCACCCTGTTCTCTTCTCATCCCTGGGCTACAACACCGCCAGTTGTTTCTCGGAAGTGCTGTTAGCACAGTCTACACTTGCTCCTGTGTTACTGGGGTTCAGTAATGTCAGCTGTTCCCCTGCTGTGTGAACGGCAAAAAGTCCTGCTGCCTCCACCATGTTCTCTTCTCATCCCTGGGCTACAACACCGCCAGTTGTTTCTCGGAAGTGCTGTTAGCACAGTCTACACTTGCTCCTGTGTTACTGGGGTTCAGTAATGTCAGCTGTTCCCCTGCTGTGTGAACGGCAAAAAGTCCTGCTGCCTCAACTTTAATTTCCATGGGTACCTTCTGCTACCCATCCGGGTTCCAGTACCGTCAGCTGGTTCTCCGCAGTGCCTTTGGCCTAGGTGCCTCCATGTCGGTATCCGAGTTCCAGCAACGTCTGCTGGTCCTTGGTAGTGCTTTGGAGCACAGGTACCTCATGCTTAGTAACCGTGTCCCAGTAACGTCAGCTGGTCCTCGGTTGTGCCATTGGCTCTTTTCCTTCTGCTGACCCTCCGGGTTCCAGCACAGTCAGCTGGTCCTCGTTACTTTCATTGGCTCTTGTACCTTCTGCTACCCATCCGGGTTCCAGTACCGTCAGCTGGTTCTCCGCAGTGCCTTTGGCCTAGGTGCCTCCATGTCGGTATCCGAGTTCCAGCAACGTCTGCTGCTCCTTGGTAGTGCTTTGGAGCACAGGTACCTCCTGCTTAGTAACCGTGTCCCAGTAACGTCAGCTGGTCCTCGGTTGTGCCATTGGCTCTTTTCCTTCTGCTGACCCTCCGGGTTCCAGCACAGTCAGCTGGTCCTCGTTACTTCCATTGGCTTTTGTACCATCACCAACAGGACAAAGAAGGTTAAGACAAACTACAAGATACAGAACAAGAGACAGAAGAACAATAAGCAGAAGATCAAAAAGCAGAAGAACATTAAGTATAAGACCAAAATGAAGAGCAAAATATATGCTCTAAATTCTAAGCAGAAGAAGACTAAGCAGTGTATGGGGGTGAGTCCGTTCCTCCTCGTGGTTCCCCTGGAAAATGCCTGATGCTGCTGCAGGCTAAACTGAACGTGGACAAATACTGTTGTAATTAAAATCTTTCGTGACAGCAAGAACGGAAGGATGAAAATTCAGAGTTTTACAGATTACAAGTACAGGAATGTCTGTCACAAATAAGAATATGATGAAAAGGATGAATAGGAAGAAGATGAAGAAGTAGAATATGAAGAATAATAACTGTTTAATAAGAACAATATAAGTAATGTTAACAAAAAGATGAATAGCAAGAAGTTTTAGAAGATTAAGAAGGTGAAGATGAAGAATAATTTGATGAGAAAGATGATGCTGCTGAAGATTATGAAGGAGAAAGTGTGTGAAAAGTTAAAAAGGTGAAGAGCATGGAAGTTGTGAAACAGACATATTTGACAAAATAGAAAAAAGGTTAACAACATTGTCAATTTCTTCGTCAATCCAAACGTATTTCAAAAAAAGAAATATTAATGCTATTCCATTGCATTGTGTTAAACATCTATGCCTTTAATGTCTCCTCAACCTCCCCCAATAAATTCTACATTACTCTTTGTTGTTTTCCTTCATGTACAATTAACCAACAAGGCAAGAATGGGTTTTTTTTAATTCCGATATTTTGTTCCCATAGACTTACATTGTATTTCCGGTATCGGTATCGGGTATCGCCGATATTTTTTGGGTATCGGCGATACCATTCCGATTCCGATACTTTTGGATATCGGAAAGTATCGCTCAACTCTAATGGTGATACAAAAAAATATAATTCTATTACAACAACAAAATAATTGTCGATCAGAAAAAAAGATTTTGAGCGACCATACTCAGGGACGTTTCGACCTATTCAAGGCCTTATTCAATACGTCGCTGCAAAAGAAGAAAATACCATAAATGTAGTGATCACATAGTATAGTTTGAGAGTGACTGAAGTAGAAGGGGTACAGCGAAAATTAAAAACATCTCATAATCCCAATAAGAACAAAATGACACATAACATAGTGCAATATAGAGTCAACTTGTTAGACCAACCCAGAGACTGAACACTGTTGACTTATTTACTTTGAAAAGTCCTGTTGTTGAGTAAATGTGGCAAGGAGTGCCAATGTGTAATAGTATAGGTGGTACAAATAAAAAAAAGGAAAGTAGTGAGGTAAGTATGATTAAACATAGGGATTTGGCAGGTCAAGTGTGTGCCCATACCTGCGTAGTCCTTAGAGAAAGGGCAATATAGCGATATGCTGTGAAGCTGAATAGAGAAGGCTGGGGTTTAGTGGAAATTCCGGAATAGGTAAACGTCAATAGAGGTCCATAATATATGATTCCTTTACCTTAAGCTGATGTGCAACGCCTCCTATTGACCTTAGACGTCAACAGTCTTTACACTTCCATCACCCACAAGAAGGACCTTGAAGCGGTCTCATATGCCTAATTTCAGTCTAATTTATCCAAAAATTCTGCTGCATTTTGTCTATGTTTAATCATACTTGCCTCACTACCTCCCTTTTTTTCATTTGTACCTGTTTTCATTAGGCCTATTACACCAGCATCTCGCTTTGTGACAGAGTGAAGGCCAATACTTTCTACTTATTTCTAAAGCAGTGGATTAACATCAAGTGAACATTTAAATAGTGTTTCCACAGTATACCATCCATCAATTATGTAAAACAATGTTAATTAATACATCAGGTGCTCATACCAGCACATTCAGTGATACATATGAACAAGTCACCCAGTCGATATACATCTGATACTAAAGTGCAATAGTGTAATAAAGTGCCAATGAGCTCATATAAAGAGGGACATCATATTCATATGGGGTACTTAAAAACAATCACATTACAGAAAAAAATCTTACTATGCATCTATGTTAAACACACATCCGTCACCCACGCTGTATTCGGCTTACTCACTGCCACACTGAGCATGTCTATGACATCTCCTCGGAGCCAACCAATCCGTACAGTGTGCATGAGCATGCACAGTGTTCATCTTCAGTGGCCACCATTGTACTAAAGGGCAAGCTTGCCCACAACATTCAGTCTCAAAAACACACATATTGATGCTTAATCCCTTAACCCCAAGGGTGGTTTGCACGTTAATGACCGGGCCAATTTTTAAAATTCTGACCACTGTCTCTTTATGAGGCTATAACTCTGGAACGCTTCAACGGATCTTCACGATTCTGAGAATTTTTTCTTGTGACGTATTGTACTTCATGATAGTGGTTAAATTTCTTCTATATAACTTGCGGTTATATATGAAAAAATGGAAATATGGCAAAAAATTTAGAAAATGTTGCTATTTTCAAACTTTGAATTTTTATTCCCTTAAAACAGAGAAATATGTTACACAAAATAGTTACTAAATAACATTTCCCACATGTCTACTTTACATCAGCACAATTTTGAAACCAAATTTTTTTTTGTTACGAAGTTATAAGGGTTAAAAGTTGACCAGCGATTTCTCATTTTTACAACAAATTGTACAAAACCATTTTTTTTAGGGACCACCTCACATTTGAAGTCACTTTGAAGGGGTCTATATGGCAGAAAATACGCAAAACTGACACCATTCTAAAAACTGCACACCTCATGGTACTCAAAACCACATTCAAGAAGTTTATTAACCCTTCATGTGCTTCACAGGGTCTGAAGCAACTTGGAAGGAAAAAATGACCATTTAACTTTTTAGTCACAAAAATGATCTTCTACAAACAATTTTTTATTTTAACAAGTGTAAAAGGAGAAAATAGACAGAAAAAGTTGTGCAATTTCTCCTGAGTACGCCGATACCCCATATGTGGGGGAAAACCACTGTCTGGGCGCACTGCAGGGCTTGGAAGGGAAGGAGCGCCGTTTGACTTTTTCAAACCAAAATTGGCTGGAATTGAGATTGGACACCATGTCGCGTTTGGAGAACCCCTGAGGTGCCTAAATAGTGGAAACCCCCCACAAGTGACACCATTTTGGAAACTAGACCCCCTAATGAACTTATCTAGATCTGTGGTGAGCACTTTGAACCCCCAAGTGTTTCACTAAAGTTTATAATGCCTGGGTATGAAAAAAAAAATTTCCACAAAAATGATTTTTTAGTCCCCAATTTTTGATTTTTCCCAAGGAAATTGGACCCCAGAAGTTGTTGTCCAATTTGTCCTGAGTACGCTGATACCCCATATGTGGGGGGGAAATACTGTTTGGGCACACGGCAGGGCTCGGAAAGGAATTAATGATGTTTTGTAATGCAGACTTTGATGGGTATCATGTTCAGTTTGCAGAGTCCCTGATGTGCCTAAACAGTGGAAACCCCACACAAGTGACCCAATTTGGAAACTAGATCCCCTAAGGAACTTATCTAGATCTGTGATGAGCACTTTGAACCCCCAAGTGCTTCACACAAGTTTATAATGCCCGGGCATGAAAATAAAAAATCCTATTTTTTTCCCACAAAAATGATTTTTTAGTCACCAATTTTTTATTTTCCCAATGGTAACAGGAGAAATTGGACAATAAAAGTTTTTGTCCAATTTGTCCTGAGTACGCTGATACCCCATGTGTGGGGGAGAACCACTATTTGTGTGCACAGCATAGCTCAGAAGGGAAGGAGCGCCATTTGACTTTTTCAAACCAAAATTGGCTGGAATCGAGATTGGACGCCATGTCGCATCTGGATAGCCCCTGATGTGCCTAAACAGTGGGAATCCCCCACAAGTGACACCATTTCAGAAACTAGACCCCCTAAGGAACTTTTCTAGATCTGTGGTGAGCACTTTGAACCCCCAAGTGCTTCACACAAGTTTATAACGTAGACCTGTAAAATTAAAAAATCATATTTTTTCCACAAAAATGATCTTTTCACCCCAATTTTTATTTTCCCAAGGGTAACAACACCTCAAAAGTTATTGTGCGATTTATCCTGACTACGCTGATACCCAATATGTGGGGTAAACCACTGATTGGGTGCATTGCAGAGCTCAGAAGTGAAGGAGCGCAGTTTGACTTTTTCAAAGCAGAATTGGCTGGATGCCATGTCGTGTTTGGAGAGCACCTGATGTGCCTAAACAGTGGAAACCCCCCACAAGTGACACCATTTTGGAAACTAAACCCCCTAAGGAACTTATCTAGATTTGTTGTGAGCACGTTCAACTCCCAAGTGTTTCACTAAAGTTTATAATGCCTGGGTGTGAGAAAAAATAAATACATTTCCACAAAAATGATTTTTTAGTCCCCAATTTTTTATTTTTCCCAAGGAAATTGGACCCCAAAAGTTGTTGTCCAATTTGTCCTGAGTACTCTGATACCCCATATGTGGGGGGAAATACTGTTTGGGAGCACAGCAGGGCTCAGAAAGGAAGTAATGACATTTTGGAATGCAGACTTTGATGTGTGTCATGTTCAGTTTGCAGAGCCTCTGATGTGCCTAAACAGTGGAAACCCCCAAAAGTGACCCCATTTTGGAAACTAGACCCCCTAAGGAACTTATCTAGATCTGTGGTGAGCACTTTGAACCCCAAACTGCTGCACACAAGTTTATGATGCCCGGGCATGAAAATAAAAAATCTTATTTTTTTCCCACAAAAATGATCTTTTAGTCACCAATTTTTTATTTTCCCAAGGGTAACGGGAGGAATTGGACTCCAAAAGTTGTTCTCCAATTTGTCATGAGTACGCTGATACCCTACATGTGGGAGAAAACTACTTTGTGGGCACACGTCGGGGCTCGGAATAGAAGTAGTGACGTTTAGTAATGCAGACTTTGATGGAATAGTCTGCAGGTGTCATATTGCATTTGGAAAGCCCCTCATGTGCCTAAACAGTGGAAACCCCCCACAAGTGACTCCATTTTGGAACCTAGACCCCTAAAGGAACTTATCTAGATGTGTGGAGATAACTTTGAACCCCCAAGTGCTTCACAGAAGTTTATAACGTAGAGCCATAAAAATAAAAAAATCATATTTTTTTCCACAAAAATGATATTTTCACCCCCAATTTTTTATTTTCCCAAGGGTAACAGAAGAAATGGACCCCAAGAGTTATTGTTCAATTTTTCCTGAGTATGCTGATACCCCATATATGGGGATAAAATACTGTTTGGGCGCATGGCAGAGCTCAGAAGGGAAGGAGCACCGTTTGACTTTTTCAACTCCCAATTGGCTGGAATTGAGATCAGACACCATGTCACGTTTGGAGAGCACCAGATGTGCCTAAACAGTGGAAACCCCCCCAATTCTAACTCCAACCCTAACCCCAGCACAGCCCTAACCCTAATCTCAACCCTAATCATAACCCTAACCACAAACCTAACCCTAACACAACCCTAACCCTAATCCCAACCCTAACTTTAGCCACAACCCTAACCCTAACCCAAATGGGAAAATGGAAATAAATACATTTTTTAATTTTATTATTTTTCCCTAACTAAGGGAGTGGTAAAGGTGGGTTTGATTTACTAATTATAGCAGGTTTTTATGTTTGGCAGCTGTCATACGCTAAAAGACGCTTTTTATTGCAAAAAATGTTTTTGCATCACCATATTTGAGAGCTATAATTTTTCCATATTTTGGCCCACAGAGTCATGTGAGGTCTTATTTTTTGCGGGACGAGTTGACGTTTCTATTGGTACTATTTTTGGGCACATGACATTTTTTGATCGCTTTTTATTACGATTTTTGGGAGGCAGAATGAACAAAAAACAGCAATTCATGAATTTCTTTTGGGGGGGGCATTTATACCATTCCACATCTGTTAAAATTGATAATGCAGTTTTATTTTTCGGGTCAGTATGATTACAGCGATACCTCATTTATATCATTTTTTTATATTTTGGCGCTTTTAAAATACAATAAAAATGTTTATATATAAAAAATAACTATTTTTGGATTGCTTTATTCTGTGAGCTATAACTTTTTTATTTTTTCGTTGATGATGCTGTATGATGGCTCGTTTTTTGCAGAGCAAGATGACGTTTTCAGCGGTACCATGTTTATTTATATCTGTCTTTTTGATTGCGTGTTATTCCATTTTTTGTTCAGCGTTATGATGATAAGTCATTGTTTTTTTGTCTTGGTTTTTTTTTTTAAGGGGTTCACTAAAGGGGTTAACTAAGGGCGCGGCGATACTAAATATGTCTACTTTTATTGTTTTTTTTTATTTACATAAAGAAATGAATTTATTGGGGAATATTTTTTTTCTTTATTTAGGATTTTTTTTTTTACACTTGTTATTTTATTTTTTTAACTTTTTTACTTTGTCCCAGTGTGGGACCTCACTGTATATTATCAGATCGCTGATCTGACAGTGTGCACAGCACTCTGTCAGACCAGCGATCTCACTGGCACTGCTGCAGGCTTTCTCAGCGCCTGCTCTCAGCATGCACTGAGGAAGCCGCCTCCCTGTAGGACCCGGAAGGACCCCGCGGCCATCTTGGATCCTGGGTCCTGCAGGGAGGAGCGTCCCTCGGAACAGCGCGACACATCGTGCTGTTCTGAGGGTCTCAGGGAAGCACGCAGGGAGCCCCCTCCCTGCACGATGCTTCCCTATACCACGGAACACTGCGATCATCTTTGATTGCAGTGTGCCAGGGGTTAATGTGCCGTGAGCGGTCCGTGACTGCTCCTGGAACATAGTGCTAGGTGTCAGCTGTGATAATCAGCTGACACCCGGCCGCGATCTACCGCGCTCTCCCCCGCGATCGCGGCTGATCGCATTTGACGTACTATTCCGTCCCTGGGAATTAGGTCCAGGGTCACGAACTGTGCCTGCGCAAGTGACATACACGTCACCACTATTCCAGCACATGCGCAGTAACAGCCACAACTGCGCGCTCCGCCCGCTAATGTGCGGTAACGACCCAGCTGTTACTGAGCTGCGTGGGGAATAGTGCTGACGTTTTCACCGCACTTCCAAAGCGATAGCATCAGGCATATTTCTAATAATGATATAACATCTGATTTACTTTCAATGTGACATGTATGCCTTTTCCAGATGCCACAGCTTAGAACTAGGTGCTTGGAAATTGACCATTTGCACATCTTAGTGACACCTGCTAGGTCTTTGATTTGTATAACCTTACATCTTGTCCTTGTAATGAGGCACATGGAGACACTTTGGACGCTGTTTTTGTCTTTTTTAAGTAAGCAACAAATCTGAGGTTAATTGCGCTTTTGTGCGTGCCTAAAAAGATGGCACGCAGCTTGGAAAAATGTCTGATCGAGACTAAAGTAAATGGTTCTGTGAGATTTTGTCGAAATCATGCTTTTCATAGATTTATTCTGAAATCCCGGAGTAAGTGATCAACGTAGAACACAGGAAAAATGTGAACTGGTCCTTATTCCGATTTTTAGGAGGCAGAATGAACAAATAAATACAAGACTTCAAGAAAGCAAATACCGAGGGTTCACCACAAGATGCAAACCATTAATCCCTTACCAACAGCTGCCATAAATGTATGGCACAAGTCGGGAGTGGGTTATGGAGTTGGTAGATCATGGCTGTGTGTTACAGCTAGCATCTGCCTATCAACATCACGGGTAGCAAGGAGTGCCACTATTGATCGATAACCTATTAAATGCTGCTGTCAAACTTCTGACAGCGACATTTAACATGCGCAGGCATGGAGGTGAGTCATTAGATGTGCCCATTGGCGAGCCCATGATGTGACTGCGGGTTGCCAATTGACTGCTATGACATGCAGGGGTCTGTGGAAGACCTGCATGCTTGTCATTACAGAGCTCCCTTGAAACTCTGCATGTTGCTGGGCTTTAAAGGAGACCAGGATTTTTGCTATATACAGCAATGCTGGTCTTAGAAAATAGACTGCACAACCCCTAAAAAAAATTTTCAAACTCTTGATTTTTTTTTCACCATTAAAATAATAAAAAACTTGAAATGTTTGGTATCACCATAATCATACTGATAAGCAGAATCATACTGCGAGATTATTTTTACCACATAACCACATTATGTAGGCAGTAAAAATAATTTCCAAAAAACAATGGCAGAATTGCGTTTTTCCACAATTTCACAGTATTTGGAATTTTTTTTTCATTTCCAGTACAATATGTAGTAAAATGAATAGTGTCATTGAAAAGTAAAACTTGTGCTGCAAAAAACAAGCCCTCATACGTCCATGTGGACAGAAAAATAAAGTTATGGCTCTGGGAAGAAGGGGAGGAAACAATGAAAAAGCAAAAACGTAAAATTTGCCTCAACGGGAAGAGGTTAATCAACCTTAAAAATAGAAAGGCCAGATTGGACTTAGGCCAAAAAAAAACATCTAAAGAAGCCAGCCCAGTTCTGGAAAAGCATTCTTTGAACAGATGAAGATGAGATCAACTGTACCAGTATAATGAGAAGAAAGTATGGAGAAGGCTTGAAATGAATCATGATGATCCAAAGCACACCAAATCCTCTGTAAAACATGGTGGAGAATGAAGACGGTGTGATGGTATGGAGAAGCATGGCTTCCAATGGCACTGGGTCACTAGTGTTTATTGATGATGTGACTGAAGACAGATGCAGCTGTTGACTTGCTAAATTCCGCAGTCATTCTCTGACAGTGGCATTTAACACTTGCCGGCAGGGAGCACGTCATTCTACGTGCCTATGATGTGACCACAGGGTGCCGATGAGTTGTCATTAGTGATGGGTGAACCCCTGGATGTTCGGGTCTGGTAATTAAAGAAAAGTTTGGTTCAGGTACCAGAACAGTACCCAAATCCGAACGTAGAACCCATTCAGATGAATGGGGGGCCCGAACATTCATTGTCTGCATGACAGTGTGGCAAACACTGCCTATTATCAGTGGTAAGATCATTACCACCGGTGAGAACACTGCAGCACTTGTATGGTGAGCCAGCAGCTGTGACCGGAGGCAAAAGATTGACCTTCAGTCACAGACATAGGCTGATGGGACAACTACTCCCATTAGCTTATGCCTGCTGTCGCTGATAACAGCGAGAGCTGGCAGCGACTGATGGGAGTATTCATCAACACCGTGCCAGCATTATAAATAAATTGAAAATCTGGCACGGTTTCCCCTCTATTTTTGATAACCAGAATGGAAAACTTGACAGCTACGGGCTGCAATCCTCAGCTGTCAGTATTATCATGGCTAGATATCAAGAATAGAGGGTTCACCATGCTGTTTTTTAAAATGATTTAAATAAATTATTTAAAAAAATGGCATGGGGTCCCCCCCATTTTTGGCAACCAGCCAAGCTAAAACAGGCAGCTGGAGGCTGATATTCAGGCTGGTAAGGGGCATGGCTTTTAGCCCCCTCCAGTCTAAAAATGGCAGCCCTCGGCTGCTCCATGTGGGGTTAATATTTGTGGGGTGATGCCACCTTTGTTTTGTCAGGTAAAATCAAGCCCACGGATTAGCGTCAGTGACTAGCGGTGATGTCATCAAGGTTTCCGCAGGTCACTGAGGCTGCGTTCCAACCTCACTTCACTGTAAGCCAGGCCGATGAACTGCGGCGACCTCAATGAAATCCCCACTAGCACAGGGACAAAACATCTCACGGTGCAGCACTGAGCTCAGTGAGTTCAGTGCAGTTCACATTAAGAAATTTCTTACAGTGAACTACAGTGAACTCAGTGAGCTCGGCGCTGTACCATGAAACTTTTTCTCATGGTGCTCGCGGTGATCTCACTGAGGTCACCGCAGTTCATCAACACGGAAGTGAACTGGCAATGCAGCCTCAGTGACGTGCGATAACTTCGATGAAGTCATCGCTAGTCGCTGACACCACACCCGCAGCAGTTTATTTTCTCATGGTCTTGAGCCTGGACAGTCGCATGTTGGCACTTTCTAGGTTGAAAACCACTTATCACAGACATGGATTACAGCATGGGACAGAACGGCAGACTTATGAAGGTTATGGTTGTTTTTTTAATTTTGCCTTTTTTTACAGGATACCAGAGCTTCAATGGAATTGGCGTAAGGTGAGTATAACTTTGTTTTTTATTTTTAAATAGAAAAGTAAAACAGTGGTATAAGTGTTTATTTTTATTTCAAATAAAGTACTTTATTGTGGTTTTGTGTTTACAATCTAACTATGGGGTTAGTAATGGATAGGTGTCTAATAAACGCTTTTCCATTATTAATCTGTGAGCTTGATGTTAGCGGCCATAAAACAGCTGACATCAGCCTCGCAAATATTAACTCCACTTGCCAAAACCACAAGGCAAGTGGGAAGAAACGGGAAAAGCACCAGAACTGGTGCATTTAATAGATGCGCCTTTTCTGGGGAGGCTGCTGGCTTCTATTTTTAGGCTGGGGGAGGGCAATATCCATGGCCCCTTACCAGCCTGAAAATACCAGCCCCCAGTTGTCTGCTTTAGATTGGCTGGTTGTCAAAAATGGGGGGACCCCACTCCATTTTTTTAAATTATCTATTAAATTAATTTAAAAAATTTGTTTTGGGACTTCTCTATTTTTTATAAGCAGACATTATAAAGCTGACAGCTGAGGGTTGCAGCCCACAGATATCAGTTTTGCCATGCTGGTAATCAAAAATAGAAGGGAACCCACTCTGTTTTTTTTATTATTTATTTATAGTGCAGGTGCCGGCTGATGAACACTCTCATCAGCCAGTGCCTGGTCCGCTGTTATCAGCGACAGCAGGCATCGGCTGATGAGAGTAGTACTCTCTCATCAGCTGATGCCTGTGACCGGAGGTAAACTTTTTACCGCCAGTCACAGCTGCTGGTTGACGCTGTCATCAGATAGACTGGGAACTGCAGCACTCTGACCAGTATTTCACGCTCTGTCATGCTGTCAATTTGTTTTTTTATTACAAAATTGCAAATTTTTTTTTACCACTTAATTAACAGAAAACTATATATTTTTAGTATCTGTGTACTCTTACCTGCAGAATCATATTGCCAGGTTAATTTTACAATGAAAAATAAATAAATAAATTTAAAAAAACATTGTAAAATTGCACTTTTTTTGCAATTTCAGTGCACTTGGAATTTTTGTTCCAGCTTTCCAGTGCATAAAAGTTATGGCTCTTGGAAGAAGGGGAGGAAAAAATGAAAACGAATAAACGCAAAATCGCAAGGTTTTGAAGGTGTTAATATCAATGAGATTCAATGTGCGCATGAGTGCTCTGTCGCTTTGCACCCCGCCTGGCTCTTCACATCTGTGTCTGTGCATGACCTGGAGCTAATCTGTGACATGTCCCTGCTTCCGGCCATGTGCGGTCCACCTTGATGGCCACTGGCTAGGCGGTTTGCAGGCACAGTGGGATGTGCATGCACCGACTAGATAGGATCCAATGTGCTGTTTTCCGGCCATGTGACCAGAGTTCAGGATATTTAAAACCCTGTGGGATAACTGAAT
>JARQOD010000004.1:374950276-375006785 GCA_033576555.1 Oophaga sylvatica | reverse complement strand
TGTGATGGTGTGGGGGTGCTTTGCTGGTGACACTGTTGGGGATTTATTCAAAATTGAAGCGGTGAGCGGTCCAGCTCACCCCAAACCATCTCGATTGGGTTCAGGTCTGGTGACTCTGGAGGCCAGGTCATCTGGCTTAGCACCCCATCAATCTCCATCTTGATCAAATAGCCATTACACAGCCTGGAGGTTTTTTTGGGGTCATTGTCCTGTTGAAAAATAAATGATAGTCCCAACTAAACGCAAACCGGATGGAATAGCATGCTGCTGCAAGATGCTGGGGTAGCCATTCTGGTTCAGTATGCCTTCAATTTTGAATAAATCCCCAACAGTGTCACCAGCAAAGCACCCCCACACCATCACACCTCCTCTTCCATGCTTCACGGTGGCAACCAGGCATGTAGAGTCCATCCGTTCACCTATTCTGCATGCAAAGCAGTAATCAAAGCAAAAGGTGGCTACTTTGAAGAACCTAGAATATAAGACATATTTTTCAGTTGTTTCAAATTTTTTTGTAAAGTGTAATGTATAATTCCACATGTGTTAATTCATAGTTTTGATGCCTTCAGTGTGATTCTACAATTTTCATAGTCGTGAAAATACAGAAAAATCGTTGAATGAGAAGGTGTGTCCAAACTTTTGGTCTGTACTGTATACTATACTAATTGTATTTGACACACACATCTATATATCTACCTATTCTGTATGTAAACCATCTATTCTATCCTTTCCTGATATATATTTATTGACCTATCTATCTAATATATATATATATATATATATACACACAGTATATATACACCTCTGGCAAAAATTAAGAGACCACTGCACATTTTATAAAAATCAGCTTCTCTACATGTCTGACAGCCATTCCGTTCCAGTGTCAGTTGAATTCCAACCAGAGTACACCTCATTCTACTTAATTTGCTTCTGATCAAGTGATTACCTGAACCAAATCTTATTTAACGAAGGAAGGTATAAAAAACACTGCTGTGGTGTTCACAATCCTCTTACAATAGGAAAAGCTGGATGGGAAAACAAGTGCTAGTAATATCCCAAAAGTAATAAGAATGAAAAAAATAACTTTTAACCATGCAAAGTAGTTGAAAAGAAAACTCTTGAGTAAGGAAAGGAAGGGCTTAATTCTGGCTTTACTAGCAGAGTGATACAGTGAGCGTCATGTTGCCTCTGTGTAGCCCAGCTGTGACTGGAGCCACATGTTACCCTGGAGTATCACGAAAGGTAAATCCATAATAACCTATAAGCACACAACACTTCACATTTTCCCTGGTTCCACCAGAGGGAGCCCTTGAGACGACAGTAGTGAGATGAAGGCAGTCTAGTTGCGAGTTAGCTAGTCGTTGGTTTTACCTCAGAACGGCAGTTATCTCAGATCAGTTTAGCCGGAGGGCTGAGACAGACAAACTAGTTACCTCAGACGAGTAGAGAGGGAAAGACTAGCCAAAGAAAGACTTATCTGAAAGCCTGAGGACTTCAGGAACTACTCAGCTTACATCGTGGAGTCCAGTAGCAGTGGAAGGGATTGCCACTTAGTCTGGTCAAAGTTGAGTACACTGAGAGTGCTTCAGTGAGCGTTTCAGTAAGTAAGCGTGCCGACGCTTGGAGAGCGGTGAAGAAAAGAAAGCTGACATCTGCTGCTAGTTTGTGCTTATGATAGTGGTGAGAGTAGGACGAAAGGCAGGTGGAAGAAAGAGGAAAAGAGAGTGACCGAGGTCAACCAGCATTGATAGCTTACCTCCACTCTGCACCACCGGACACCGGGTCCACGCTTGCCAGCATCTGCACGACTGGTAGGAGACACCGGAGACCCTGGACTTCAAGTCGCAGGGGCCCAGCAGTGCTGATACGTAGCCGAGGTTAGGAAGACGGGGGTCTGGCAGTTACCGCCACAGAGACACTGTTCTGTCCACAAGAAGACCTCACCACAAGGTCAGCCGGGCGTAGCTGAAAACACAGAGTTAAGCTTTGTTTTATGCAAGTCAGAAACTCACACACATTAAAGGCGTAAGGAGGCCCTACACCTACTCAGTGGATTACTGGACGTGCATCCTCCACCCTGACGGCTTCCCGGGACGTGCCTGCAAATATCACCAGTAAAGGTACAGAAAGAGACTTGCTTGTGTGTGTCTGCATTATTGCTCCTGCACCCCTACACCGTCATATACTCTGAGGAATCAGTCTCGCCTGTGGGAGACTTAACACCTTGCTGCCCCAAACCCTCAGAGGACCTACCCGGCAGTGCTGGTCATCCTGACCAGGAACCACAGGTGGCGTCACGAACATTCTATCATCCCCTATAAATATCCCCCTTTAGTGAGCGCCCAGGGCAACGGACCGAGCTGCGCTACCCGTGACATCCCCCAGTGAAGTGAACGGGCTCGGTGCCGAGTACCCCAAAGCCCTGGTACATGCGACTCATCTTTGGCATCACGAACAGGATACGAAGCTCGCTATACGTGAGTCCTGTGTGCCTGAAGTGGACTGTTTTTGTGCTATAGACTGTGTTGCTGATTTTGAGATTTTTGGCGCCAATTGTCGCCATTGCCCGCCAAATTGCAGCGCTACAGCGCAAAGAGAAGGGGCGTACCTGCAGGAAGCGCGCGGAGTCCCGGACACGCCCCCAACGCTGACGCGGCAGCAGGTCCTGTGGAGAACTTCAGTGATCGCTCTGACGTCAGAGCGCCGGCGACGCAGGTCCTTCCACATCGCTGTGCCCTGCAGAGCTGCAGCCTTCAGGAGAAGGTAGGCCACGCTTAACTAGGGGGGCGCAGACATGTCGCAGCCGAAAGCTGACAGCGCGGCCCGGGGCGACCGCTCCGGTGACTTACCCGCCGGCGCTGCCGCGCGGGGTGGAAACGTTGGCCCCTCACCTGGTCCTGTGGCCCCGATTTTACCGCTAACGCTGCCATACATGCCTGGAGCGAAGTGGCTCCTTCAGTACAGCGGTAAGCCAGATACCCTGTCAGGGTTCAAGCGCAAAATATGCAGCATAATGGACATGTACCCTATGACAGAGAAACAAAGATCTGCAGTGGTAGTAGGACAACTGACTGGTGCTGCAGAAAGGGAAGTAGAGACTTGGACAGCTGCAGACCAGGAATCAGTGCTTTCAATTTTCTTAAAACTACAGACTATTTTTGAGGACCGCACTGAAACAGATCTCCGGATGAGGTTTTACCAATGCTCCCAGAGACCAGATGACAGTATTAGGGACTACGCCTGCCGACTACAGGGGGCCCTGCGAGCTCTCAAACAGGTCAACTCTATAAGTGCCATTAATGAAAGCAAAATGTTGAAGGAACAATTTGTACGGGGACTGAGGTCCCAAGCTGAAAGCAGAACTGTGCACTGGTTGTCCTTGGATCATCCTGACGCTACCTTTGATGCCCTAAAAGATATGGCTATAAAAGTTCTGCGACCCCTGGAGAAGCCTGAGGTGGCAACCCAGTGTCACCCGGGTGAAGCCATTCTAAAGCCAGCAGCATCCACCTTTTCCCTGCTGGTGGCGGAAGCCAAAACGCAGGTGGCGCCCCCTACTGAGTTGGACTGTCTGCGCTCAGAAGTGCGCCAGATGACTAAAAACCTGGCCGCTGTAATGAGTGCCCTGCAACTGCAGAAGGAGGAAGGAGGAAAGATCCTGCTAGCTGACTGCCCAGAGGATGTCCCTTGGATGAACCAGAGGAAAAGGAGGACATCGCCCCACCGGAGGAGGACAATGCCACCCCCAGGAGCGACCCCTGATCAGCACCATCCTTCCCGAGAGATCATCTGCTACCGTTGCCACAGAGAAGGTCATCTAGCCCGACAGTGTCCTTTAAACGAGCAGATCCTAGGTCCGAGGGCCAACACCCAGGACTAGACTCTTCAGGCCCCTCAGACTGGAACCGCAGGTTTGTGGGAGGAAGACCCTACCTGTCCATCATCCTGGACGGGATCGCAATCCCTGCCCTGCTGGACACTGGATCTCAGGTGACCATCATACCTGATATCCTGTATAATAAGTTTTGGTCCATGGACAGTCTCCAGCCCCCGAGCCCTGACTTTGCTGTGTATGCCTCTAATGGTCTCCCTGTTGATATACTCAGAGCCAAAAACGTGGACGTAAAGGTGGGCAGAGTGGAGCTGAAGGACCAGGGACTCTTAGTAGTAAAGACTGTAAATGAGGAAAATGGCTTAAATGTGGTTTTAGGTACAAACATTATTAGTAACTGTCTGGGAGAAGTTGTGTTTTTGCTCCAACAGCTCGCCGAAGTTGCCAGGCCAAAGCAAAAGGGAGTGATCCAGAGGGAGATCTGGGCCCTGATGTGCCAGCAGCAAGCGAAGCTGACAGATGGTGAAATTGGTAATGTACGGGTGACAGACCCGAACCCCATTGTGATACCCCCAATGAGTGAAATGCTTATATGGTGTAGAGCAGCAATAGGTCTGAGAGGACAGAACTACCAAGCAGTAGTAGAGCCCCATTGTTCAGAGCACAGACCTACACTCTTGACTGCTAGAGGGATAGTAGAAGTACGAAATGGGAGGGTACCAGTACGTCTTCTCAACTGGGGAGAAGATGAAGTAAATTTACCACGTTATGCCACTGTTGCTAAATTACATACCGTAGATAACAACTCCATTCTCACGACCGAGTCCTTAGCCTCCCGCCAACCAGCGGAGGATAATGACCCAGCAATCCAGGTGGAGGATTGGTGTCAGCAGCTCCATGTTGGGACAGACACCACTCCCGCCCACCAGAAACAGGGAGTACTACGGGTGGTACAGGAGTACACACAGGTATTTAGCAAACACCCACTTGACTTTGGGACAATTAAGGGAGTACAACATCATATCCCTACAGGCAGCCATCCTCCCATCAAAGAGCGGTACAGGCCTATACCTCCAGCACACTACCAGAAAGCTAAGGAAATATTGCGTGACATGAAGGAAGCAGGGGTGATAAGGGATAGTTGTAGTCCCTGGGCAGCACCTCTAGTCCTAGTTAGGAAAAAGGATGGAAGCATGAGAATGTGTGTAGATTACAGACAAGTAAATCGCATTACACATAAAGATGCATACCCTTTACCACGCATTGAGGAATCCTTAGCTGCCTTAAAAACTGCTAACTACTTTTCCACCCTCGACCTCACTAGTGGGTACTGGCAAGTAGCTGTGGCTGAGGAGGATCGGGAGAAGACGGCTTTCACCACCCCGATGGGACTCTGTCAGTTTGACAGAATGCTGTTTGGACTCAGCAGTGCCCCAGGAACGTTCCAGAGAGTGATGGAGAGTTGCCTGGGACATCTCAACTTTGAAACCGTGTTGCTGTACCTGGACGACGTAATTGTGTACTCCAAGACGTATGAGGATCATCTGAAGCACCTGGCAGAGGTATTTGAGTCACTGTCCAAGTATGGGATGAAACTGAAGCCTTCAAAGTGCTATCTGCTCAAACAAAAGGTACAGTACTTGGGACATATTGTCAGCTCAGAAGGAGTAGCGCCAGACCCCGAGAAGGTCACTGCCATCCAGAAATGGCCGGAGCCAAAGAATCTCAAGAAGGTGCGCCAGTTCCTGGGACTGACAGGTTACTACCGGAGGTTTGTAAAGGACTACACCGAGAAAGCAGCGCCTCTGCAGGACCTTCTGGTAGGACATTCCCTCAAGAGCAGAAATCCTCCATTCCACTGTGGTAAAGAACAAGCTGAGGCATTCAAGGAGATGAAGGAGATCCTGACAGGCGATGAGATCTTAGCCTATCCTGACTACAGCGAGCCGTTCCTGCTGTATACTGATGCCAGCAATGAAGGATTGGGAGCTGTCCTCAGTCAGAAGCAAAATGGCCTGGAGAAAGTCATCGCATATGCAAGCAGGAAGCTCCGGCCGACCGAGAGAAACCCAGAGAACTATAGCAGCTTCAAGTTGGAGTTCCTGGCGCTGGTCTGGGCCATTACAGAAAGATTCAAGCATTACCTAGCCTCCAGCAAGTTCACTGCTTACACTGACAATAACCCCTTGACACATCTTGAAACAGCCAAGCTGGGAGCCATGGAGCAACGTTGGATGGCTCGGCTGTCGAACTATCAATTTACCATCAAGTACAGGGCGGGCCGTAAGAACGCCAACGCTGACGCCTTGTCCAGAATGCCGCATGAGTCCGACACGGAAGAGGAATTGGATGACCTAGAAGAGATTGAGCTACCTGCATTCCACAGAAATGGGATGATCCACGAGCAACGAGCCTACAGGAGGCAGCGTGGTAAGACGCTAAACCCTTTACCTCACCACAGCTGGAAGAAGACCCAGAACAGTGACCCGGTTGTCAGCCGTATCAAGGAGCTGATAACTCAGGAAGGTTCTTCCTTGGAGAAGGATGCGTCTCAACAAGCAAAGCAGCTGTGGAACGAGAGAAGCCGGCTGTTCATCTACCGAGAGAAACTGTGCCGAAGGTACGTCAACCCCAGAACCCATGAGATGGTATGGCAGATAGTGGTCCCAAGAACAGACATCCAGATGGTGTTAGAAGCCTACCACGATCGAGCGGGGCACTTTGGCTGGAAGAAGCTGGAAACCCTGCTAAAGTGTCGTTTCTACTGGGTGGGAATGCGTAGTTCCATCGAGAAATGGTGTAAGAACTGTGCGTCCTGTAGTCTCCGAAGAAAAGACTACAGCAGCCAGAAAGCACCCCTGCAACCCATCAAGACGACTCATCCCTTGGAGATCGTGGCCTTGGACCATGTCAAGTTGTCACCCAGCCGGTCAGGATACTCATATGCCCTGACCATGGTGGATCACTACTCCAGGTTCCTGGTGGTCGCCCCTGTCAAAGATCTGACAGCTGAAACAGCAGCAAAGACGTTTCAGGCGTATTTCTGCAGACCCCATGGATATTCAGAGCAAGTGTTAACTGATCAGGGTCCTGCCTTTGAAGCCGAATTGTTTAAAGAGTTCTGTCACTTGTACGGGTGTAAGAAAATAAGAACCACACCATACCACCCCCAAACAAATGGTCTCTGTGAAAAGATGAATCACATAGTCATTGATCTGCTGAAGACGGTACCACTTGAGGAGAGGAATCGGTGGCCAGACTTACTACCTGACCTGGTAGATCTGTACAATCACATACCGGTGAGTTCCACCAACTGCACTCCAGCCTACCTTATGCGAGCAAGACCAGGAAAGCTGCCCATGAATTTGGAACTTGGTGTTGTAGAACCAGAAGCTGATGTTACTACTGAAGATTGGGACACGAATCGACAGGAACAGTACAGGAGAGTACAAGCCTGCGTGGAAGATAGTCTCAATAAAGTAAGGGAAAAGCAAGAGGAAAACTACAACAAAAGTGCGCCAGCTGAACCTTTTGCACCTGGAGAGATTGTGCTAAAAAGGAAAAGAAGAATGCAGTGGGAAAAAGAGCCATATGTCGTGCAAAATTCCAAGTTTGACAACAGGAAAACCTGTACCATTAGCAAAGATGGAGGAAAGACGACCACCACGGTATCCAGAGACCACCTAAAACTGTGTCCAGACATGTTAAAACTTCACGAGGAAGAACTTGTTATGGAAAAAGAGAAACCAGGTGAAGTCATACACACGGACCTAGGAGATTTTCCTGCAGATTGGCCTTGTATCGGGGACGCTGTGATTATTCCAGTACTTCAATTTTACCAACCACAAGAAGCACCCCAACGTCGAGTTGAACCAGTTGCCGCAGCAGAAGAAATAGTTCGTGAGGAACTTGCTCCTGTAGCATCTCCAGAAGTAGAATCTCAAAGAATGGAATCTCAAAACGTGGAACCTTCAGATGTAGGGTCTCAGGAAGAAGAATCCCCTGACGAAACAGAACCGCATCGCCCAGTCGCTAGTATGCTTGCCAGATCCCTAGAGAGGTGGAGGCAGATTTACAGTTTGCCGGCTTGCAGGACAGATAGGCCAGAGGCTACTATACCTGACACCACACCACGTAGGTCAGTACGCACAACGAAAGGAAGGTTACCTGTTAGGTACCAAGAGTAGGCCTAGCAAATTAATCCAGTGAACCAATATCCAAGTGTAAAAATGTAAATAAGATTTGTGTAAATATTTGTATATATGTTACTTGTATTATGAAACGTTTGAAGTGTCCTTACCTCCCTCAAGGGAAGAGTTATAATTATGTTTATTTGTTAATGTTATAAAAATTGTTTTCTTTTTCAGCCCGGGAGTGCTGATATTAACTAGGGGGGGATGTGTAGCCCAGCTGTGACTGGAGCCACATGTTACCCTGGAAGATGCACGAAAGGTAAATCCATAATAACCTATAAGCACACAACACTTCACATTTTCCCTGGTTCCACCAGAGGGAGCCCTTGAGACGACAGTAGTGAGATGAAGGCAGTCTAGCTGCGAGTTAGCTAGTCATTGGTTTTACCTCAGAACGGCAGTTATCTCAGATCAGTTTAGCCGAAGGGCTGAGACAGACAAGCTAGTTACCTCAGACGAGTAGAGAGGGAAAGACTAGCCAAAGAAAGACTTATCTGAAAGCCTGAGGACTTCAGGAACTACTCAGCTTACATCGTGGAGTCCAGTAGCAGTGGAAGGGATTGCCACTTAGTCTGGTCAAAGTTGAGTCCACTGAGAGTGCTTCAGTGAGTGTTTCAGTAAGTAAGCGTGCCGACGCTTGGAGAGCGGTGAAGAAAAGAAAGCTGACATCTGCTGCTAGTTTGTGCTTATGATAGTGGTGAGAGTAGGACGAAAGGCAGGTGGAAGAAAGAGGAAAAGAGAGTGACCGAGGTCAACCAGCATTGATAGCTTACCTCCACTCTGCACCACCGGACACCAGGTCCGCGCTTGCCAGCATCTGTACGACTGGTAGGAGACACCAGAGACCCTGGACTTCAAGTCGCAGGGGCCCAGCAGTGCTGATACGTAACCGAGGTTAGGAAGACGGGGGTCTGGCAGGTACCGCCACAGAGACACTGTTCTGTCCACAAGAAGACCTCACCACAAGGTCAGCCGGGTGTAGCTGAAAACACGGAGTTAAGCTTTGTTTTATGCAAGTCAGAAACTCACACACATTAGAGGCGTAAGGAGGCCATACACCTACTCAGTGGATTACTGGACGTGCATCCTCCACCCTGACGGCTTCCCGGGACGTGCCTGAAAATATCACCAGTAAAGGTACAGAAAGAGACTTGCTTGTGTGTGTCTGCATTATTGCTCCTGCACCCCTACACCATCATATACTCTGAGGAATCAGTCTCGCCTGTGGGAGACTTAACACCTTGCTGCCCCAAACTCTCAGAGGACCTACCCGGCAGTGCTGGTCACCCTGACCAGGAACCACAGGTGGCGTCACGAACATTCTATCATCCCCTGTAAATCTCCCCCTTTAGTGAGCGCCCAGGGCAACGGACCGAGCTGCGCTACCCGTGACATCCCCCAGTGAAGTGAACGGGCTCGGTGCCGAGTACCCCAAAGCCCTGGTACGTGCGACTCACCTCCATCCTTAAAATTTCTAAGATTGCAGTCCATTACAACAAGGTCAAGCAGCAGACATTGGGGACAACAAAGCTGCAGACCGGCAGAAGGCGAAAACGACTCTCCACTGACCGGGATGACAGTCATCTTGTTCGAATGTCACTCAGCAACCGCAGGATGACATCAAGTGACCTACAAAAGGAATGGCAAATGGCAGCTGGGGAGAAGTGCATGGCAAGAACAGTTCGTAACAGGCTCCTAGAGGCAGGGCTCAAGTCATGGAAAGCTAGAAAAAAAGCCTTTCATCAATGAGAAGCAAAGGAAAGCCAGGCTGAAGTTTGCCAAAGACCTTAAGGATTGGACCAAAGAGGAATGGAGTAAGGTAATCTTCTCTGATGAGTCTAATTTTCAGCTTTGCCCAACACCTGGTCGTCTAATGGTTAGAAGGAGTCCTATAGAGGTGTACAAGCCACAGTGTCTTGCACCCACTGTGAAATTTGGTGAAGGATCGATGATGATCTGGGGATGCTTCAGCAAGGCTGGAATTGGGCAGGTTAATCTTTTGCGAAGGACGTATGAAACAAGCCGCATACAAGGTTCTCCTGGAAAAACAGTTGGTTCCTTCTGCTCAGGCAATGTTCCCCAACTCTGAGGACTGGTTTTTCCAGCAGGACAATCCCTGTTATGGCCAGCGCAATCTCCAGACCAGAACCCCATTGAAAACCTCTGGAATGTAATCAAGAGGAAGATGGATAGTCACAAGCCATCAAACAAAGAAGAACTGCTTACATTTTTGTACCAGGGGTGGCATAAGGTCACCCAAAAGCAGTGTGAAAGACAGGTGGAAAGCATGCCAAGACACATGAAAACTGTGATTAAAAATCATGGTTATTCCACAAAATATTGATTTCTGAACTCTTCCTGAGTTAAAACATTAGTATTAAATTTTTTGGTGTTTTCTGCAAAAATTATAATTAAAATGTTGTGCATTATTCATATCTTATTTTGCAATTTTGAAATAAACTTGTAAAAGTTATTTATGTGAGTTTCTCCATATGATTTGTGATGTGTTGAGTGACTTGTTGATTTATGACGCCACACATGCTAGGGTTAAGCTGTATTGACCTACAAATTACCACTATATATGCAGGTGAATAGTGTTTTTGGAGGAGACAGCTTTCTTTTAACTTGAAAAACCTTTAAAGCGTTATACAGGGTTTTAGGAAGGACGGATGAATAGAACAGTTTGTGCTGACATATTCCATGTTAGCATGATCATAAATTATGATAAGCATACATGTGCATTACCTTTAACCCCTTCACCACCTTGCGATTTTCCATTTTTGCACTTTCGTTTTTTTGCCCCCCCCTTCGTCCTAGAGCCATAACTTTTTTTACTTTTCCATCTATACAGCCGAGTGAGGGCTTGTTTTTTGTGAAACGAGTTCTACTTTTGAACGACACTATTGATTTTACCATATAGTGTACTCGAAAACAGGAACAAATTCCAAGGCAATAACAATGCAAAGAAAGTACAATTCCACAATTGTTTATTGGAGCTTTTTTAACCATGCTCACTAACTGCTAAAACTGACTTGCCATTGTGATTCTCCAGGTCATTACAAGTTAGTAGATACCAAATATGTATGAGTTCTTTTTTATTTAAGTGGTGAAAAAAAATCCCAAATTTGTAAAAAAAAAAAAAAAAAAAATCAGTATCTGGGGCTGAGTGGAGGCTTATTTTTTGAGTGCCAATCTGACTTTTTTACTGATACCATTTTGAGCGAGATACAATGTTTTGAACACTGGTTATTGCATGTTATTGCAATATTGTGGCGACCAAAATAATTCTGGGTTTTTATTTCTTTTCCCATTATGCCATTTACCAATCAATTCAATTCTTTTTAGATTTTGCTAGATCGGCTGATTCTGAACACAGTGATACCAAATACCGTATGTGTATTTTTGATTTTTTTTATTTATTGTTTTGTTTTGAATGGGGCAAAAGGGGGGTGATTGAACTTTTATATTTTTTAAATATTTTTTAAAAACATTTTGTGTTTCTTTTTATTTCCTTCAATAGTCTCCTCAGGAGACTTGAAGCTGCGATCTTCTGATTGCTTTTGCTACACATACAGTGGGGAAAATAAGTATTTGATACACTGCCAATTTTGCAAGTTTTCCCACCTAGAACAAATGGAGAGATCTGTAATTTTTATCGTACGTACACTTCAACTGTGAGTCAGACTCTAAAAATAATCATGAGAAAATCACATTGTATGATTTTTAAATAATTAAATTGAATTTTATTGCATGAAATAAGTATTTGATCACCTATCAACCAGCAAAAATTCTGGCTCTCACAGATCTGTTAGTTTTTTATTACAGAAGCCCTCCTACTCTGCAGTTATTGCCTGTATTAATTGCAACTGTTTGAACTTGTTGCCTGTATAAAAGACACCTGTCCACACACTCAATTAATCACACTCCAACCTCTCCACCATTGCCAAGACCAAAGAGCTGTCTAAGGACCCCAGGGACAAAATTGTAGACCTGCACAAGGCTGGGATGGGTTACAGGACAATAGGCAAGCAATTTGGTGAGAAGGTAACAACTGTTGGCACAATTATTAAAACATGTAAAAAACACAAGATAACTGTCAATCTTCCTCAGTCTGGGGCTCCATGCAACATCTCACCTCGTGGGATAAGGATGATTATGAGAAAGGTCAGGAATCAGCCCAGAACCACATGGGAGGACCTGGTCAATGACCTGAAGAGAGCTCAGACCACAGTCTCAAACATTACCATTAGAACCAAACTATGCCGTCATGGATTAAAATCCTGCAGGGCACGTAAGGTCCACCTGCTCATGCCAGCACATGTTCAGGCCCGTTTAAAGTTCACCAATGACCATCTGGATGATACAGAGGATGCATAGGAGAAGGTCATGTGGTCAGATGAGACTGAAATATAACATTTTGGTATCAACTCCACTCACAATGTTTGGAAGAAGGATGAGTACAACCCAAAGAAAATCATCCCAGCCATGAAGCATTGTGAGGGAAACATCATGATTTGGGGGTGCTTTTCTGCAAAGGGGACAGGAAGACTGCTGTTATGAATGTTTTAGAAATGAATTCTGAGCAGAAGCTCCCTCTGGTGGTTACAAACAGTACTGAACCATTCAATAAGGATTGGCAATCAGGAATCACAGACTGGCTGGATATAAGGGAGGTTTCCCCCATCATGTTTGCCAGTGATCAATTGTTCTTGTCTCAATGTTGTTTCCTGGTTCACTTGGAAGCTTGCTGAGTCTTGCCTCTTCTCCTGCTCTCAGATAAGATATTTTCTGTTTTTTTGTTTTTGTGCTTGCCATTTGCATATTTACACTATCCTGCAAAGCCACTAAAGGAGACTCAAGGCCTCCAAGAATTCAACATAAACAGCAGAAAAAAAAAACATCTACACCCACCTACCCAGATCTCAGAACTGCAGGGTGCAGCTAGCCCATGAAGCAAAGATGTTAGCAGCACAGGTGCAAAATACCAGATGAAACAGCCACTCTCCACATACCCATATAGGGAGGGGGTGACTGCCCAGTATACAATTGCACAATAAAGGCCCACATAGGGTGCTGTTCACACAAAGATACTGCATAGTGTCCGGTTCACAGCCTATTATCACGCCCCTACTCTTCGATTAGGCGGGCTGGCCAGTACACTCTCAATGCGCACCAGTGTGAACACCCCTCATGCGAGACCAAACGTGCTTGGGCTTCGCTGCACCCCGAAAAACCAATACAATAAATGCAAAAATAGTGGGGTATTAGTTGATATTTTTGGCCAAAAATACGTAAGCTTGTAACCTGCGTCAAAGGTCCCCACGCTTACAAGTCCTACACTACACTATCCAGCAAAGCCACTAAAGGAGACTCAAGGCCTCCAAGAATTCAACATAAACAGCAGAAAAAAAAAAAACATCAACACCCATCTACCCAGATCTCAGAACTGCAGTGTGCAGCTAGCCCATGAAGCAAAGATGTTAGCAGCACAGGTGCAAAATACCAGATGAAACAGCCAATCTCCACATACCCATATAGGGAGGGGGTGACTGCCCAGTATACAATTGCACAATAAAGGCCCACATAGGGTGCTGTTCACACAAAGATACTGCATAGTGTCCGGTTCACAGCCTATTATCACGCCCCTACTCTTCGATTAGGCGGGCTGGCCAGTACACTCTCAATGCACACCAGTGTGAACACCCCTCATGCAAGACCAAACATGCTTGGGCTTCGCTGCACCCCGAAAAAAAAAAAAAAACATCAACACCCACCTACCCAGATTGTTTTTTTTTTTTTTTTTTTTCTGCTGTTTATGTTGAATTCTTGGAGGCCTTGAGTCTCCTTTAGTGGCTTTGCTGGATAGTGTAGTGTAGGACTTGTAAGCGTGGGGACCTTTGACGCAGGTTACAAGCTTACGTATTTTTGGCCAAAAATATCAACTAATACCCCACTATTTTTGCATTTATTGTATTGGATTTTTTGGGGTGCAGCGAAGCCCAAGCACGTTTAGTCTCGCATGAGGGGTGTTCACACTGGTGCGCATTGAGAGTGTACTGGCCAGCCCGCCTAATCGAAGAGTAGGGGCGTGATAATAGGCTGTGAACCGGACACTATGCAGTATCTTTGTGTGAACAGCACCCTATGTGGGCCTTTATTGTGCAATTGTATACTGGGCAGTCACCCCCTCCCTATATGGGTATGTGGAGAGTGGCTGTTTCATCTGGTATTTTGCACCTGTGCTGCTAACATCTTTGCTTCATGGGCTAGCTGCACCCTGCAGTTCTGAGATCTGGGTAGGTGGGTGTTGATGTTTTTTTTTTCTGCTGTTTATGTTCCATTTGCATATTTCTCTGCAAATCTGTGAGGTTGGCCAGGTTCCCCTCCCCGGGGGGCTTGGGCTCCTCTCGGTTCCTCTGGAGCCACTGTTGTTTGTTCATTTGCCTTTTCCAGTTTTTTCAGTGGCTGCGGCTGAGTTTTGTTACACCAGAGAACTAATTTAGGTGGTAGAGGTCGTGTGATCTCAGGTGTTTTTGCAACTAGTAGCGTTGGCTTTTTTTAGGGTTTTTTGGATTGCAGTAAGTATCCTTCCTATCCATTTCTGTCTAGGCAGATTGGGCCCCAGCGTTTGCTCATACTATTTTCTGTCTGTGTCTGTATTTCCTCTTGTCTAACCGCCATTACATGTTTGGGGGCTTCCTATGTTCTTTGGGGATCTGCTCCGGGACAGATAGCTTTCCTCTTTCTATCTTTAGGTGTAGTTAACCTCTCAGGCTGTGACGAGGCGTCTAGGACCAACGTAGGAACGCTCCATGGCTGCCTTTAGTTGTGGTGGTTAGTCAGGGTACTGCAATCCAGTAGATTCCAACCTCTCTGGTGTATTGCCGTTTTTGCCTGCTCTCCTCAGCTACCAAAACATAACAGTATCACCGGCCCAACTGAAAATTATATGGTACTCACAGAAGGGAAAAATAGTGTGGAAACAAAAAAGGTTGTCAGAGTTGTCAGAGATTTTTTTTTCTGTTTGTTGCATTTTTTCCCTCTTTTTCTCTGGGTGCTGAGGAGGATTTTTTTTTTTCTCAATGGAGTTTGCACAGTTGTCTGGCCATGTGGATCAGCTTGCCACTTAGGTTCGGAGTATTGCTACCTATCTTGCTAGGTTGCCAGTTGTGGAACCCAGGATCCCCATGCCAGATTTGTTTTTGGGGGATCGAGCTAAATTTCTGAATTTCAAAAATAACTGTAAGTTGTTTTTTGCCTTAAAACCTAAGTCCTCAGGGAACGCAGCACAGCAGGTTCAAATTGTCATCTCTCTCCTGCGCGGCGATCCTCAGGATTGGGCTTTTTCCCTGACACCTGGGGACCCTGTTTTGAGTGATGTTGATGCATTTTTTCTGGCTCTGAGGTTATTGTACGATGAACCTAATGTCACTGATCAAGCTGAGGACGCTGAGTTGTACTGTCAGAAATTCCGAAAGTGGGCAGTCCTGACCAAATGGAATGATGATGCTTTGGCAGCCCTTTTTCAGAAGGGTCTGTCAGAGAATGTAAAAGATGTTATGGTGGGTTTCCCTGCTCCCTCTGGTCTCAATGATTCTATGTCATTAGCGATTCAAATTGACAGACGTTTGATTGAGCGTAGAAGTATGGTGGAATAGTGTTGCCTTGTGAACCAGCTTCTGAACCCATGCAGTGTGATAGAGTGGCTTCTGAGGCACAGCGTCATGAGTTTCGAAAACGCAATGGGTTATGTTTCTACTGTGGTGATGCCTCTCATGCTATTTCAGTCTGCCCTAAGCGGGGAAGATGTTTTGCACGCTAAGTTGTCTTGGGTAGTGTTCAGACTAAATTTCTGTTGACTGTTACCCTGATTTGCTCCCTGTCCACATTTTCTGCTCAGGCTTTTGTTGATTCGGGAGCAGCTATTAACCTGATGGATTTTGATTTTGCGAAACGTTGTGGGTTTCCCTTGATGCCCCTACAGAAGTCTATTCCCCTACTGGGGATTGATTCTACCCTTTTGGCTGAGAATAAACCCCAGTTCTCTACTCAGGTGATAATGAGGGTTGAACCTGATCATCAGGAGAGTTGCAAATTTTTGGTGTTGTATAATCTGCATGACATTATTGTACTAGGTTTCCCTTGGTTACAGTCTCAAAATCCTGTTTTGGATTGGAAATCTGTGTCTGTAACCAGTTGGGGCTGCCAATGTGTTAATGCCAACACTCCTGTTTTTTCTGCCTCTCCCCAGGCTCAAGATGTTCCTGACTTTTTGACTGATTTTTCTGATGTGTTTAGCGAAAGTAAATCTGCATCCTTGCCCCCCCATAGGAGCTATGACTGCGCTATTGAATTAGTGCCTGGTAGAAATTCCCTAAAGGTCGCCTTTTTAACTTGTCTGTACCTGAACATGACGCTATGCAGTCTTATATCAAGGAGTCATTGGAGAAGAGTCATATCAGACCATCCTCTTCACCCTTGGGTGCCGGTTTTTTCTGTGGCCAAAAAGGATGGTTCATTAAGGCCGTGTATTGATTATCGTCTGTTGAACAATATCACTGTGAAATATCAATATCCGTTACCCTTGATTTCTGACCTGTTTTCCAGAGTGAAAAGTGCTACTTGGTTTACCAAGCTTGACCTCAGGGGACGTATAACCTTATTCGCATTAAGCACGGGGATGAATGGAAGACGAAATACCCCAGAGGGGCATTTTGAGTACCTAGTGATGCCCTTTGGGCTCACTAATGCTCCTTCCGTCTTCCAGTCCTTCATGAATGACATTTTCAGGGATTTTGTGGATAAATTTCTCATTGTTTATTTGGATGATATCTTGATTTTTTCCAATGACTGGGACTCTCATGTGAAACATGTTCGGACTGTGTTCCAGATTTTGAGAGAGAATGCTCTGTATGTGAAGGGATCAAAGTGTCTTTTTGGCGTACAGAGGATCTCATTTCTTGGATTCATTTTGTCTCCATCTGTTATTGAAATGGACCCGGTCAAGGTTCAGGCCATCTGTGATTGGGTCCAACCTACTTCATTAAAGGCTCTTCAGAGATTCTTGGGTTTTGCCAATTTTTATCGTAAATTTATTGGGAATTTCTCTGTTATTGTTAAACCATTTACTGATTTGACCAAAAAGAGTTCTGATGTGGTGAATTGGCCTCCTGAGGCAGTTTCTGCGTTTCAGGAACTTAAGCAGAGATTCACTTCTGCTCCTGTTCTACGGCAGCCTGATGTTTCTCTGCCATTTCAGGTGGAGGTTGATGCCTCTGAAATTGGGGCAGGTGCCGTTTTGTCCCAAAGAGATCCTGAGACCTCTAAAAGTAACCGTTGTGCTTTTTTCTCTCGAAAATTTTCTCCAACTGAACTTAATTATGACGTGGGTAATCGGGAGTTATTGGCCATGAAGTGGGCTTTTGAAGAGTGGAGACATTGGCTGGAGGGAGCCAACACATCAGGTGGTGGTCCTCACGGACCATAAGAATCTGGTTTATCTGGAATCAGCCAAGCGACTTAATCCTAGACAGGCCAGGTGGGCCTTGTTTTTCACACGTTTTAATTTTGTGGTTTCCTTTCTTCCTGGCACTAAGAATGTTAAGGCGGATGCCCTCTCGAGGAGTTTCCTTGCGGACTCTCCTGAGTTATCTGATCCTGCTGTTATTTTGAAAGAGGGTGTAGTTCTTTCCGCCATCTCGCCCAATTTGAGACTGGCTCTGGAAGGGTGTCAGGAGGATAAACCCAAGCTCTGCCCTGTTGGGAAATTGTTTGTTCCAGACCAGTGGAAGAAGAGTGTGATGTGTGAGATTCATTGTTCCGCGTTGGCCGGTCATCCTGGAATTTTTGGTACCAGAGACTTGGTGAGTCGGTCCTTTTGGTGGCCTACTTTGTCTCGTGATGTCAGGGAGTTTGTGCAGTCCTGTGGGACTTGCTCTCGCTCCAAGCCTTGCTCTCGCCCTAGTGGTTTGTTGATGCCATTGCCTGTGCCCAAGAGACCATGGACCCATATCTCTATGGATTTTATTTCCGACCTCCCTGTTTCTCAGAGAATGACCGTTATCTGGGTGATTTGTGATAGGTTTTCCAAGATGATATATCTTGTGCCATTACCTAAGTTGCCTTCCTCCTCCGAATTAGTGCCTTTGTTCCTTCAGCACGTGGTTCGGTTACACGGCATTCCTGAGAACATTGTGTCTGACAGAGGAGTCCAGTTTGTTTCCAGATTTTGGAGGACTTTTTGTTTAAACTTGGTGTTCAATTGTCCTTCTCCTCTGCTTTTCATCCTCAGACCAATGGACAAACTGAGAGAACAAACCAGACATTGCAGACTTATCTAAGATGCTTTGTGTCTGCTGATCAAGATGACTGGGTCTCTTTTTTGCCTTTGGCTGAGTTTGCTCTTAATAATAGGGCAAGCTCTGCCACTTTGATGTCTCCATTTTTCTGCAATTTTGGGTTTCACCCTCGATTTTCTTCGGGACAGACGGAGGCTTCTGTCTGTCCAGGTGTTGACTCTGTTGTGGAGCGTATGCAGCAGATTTGGGACCAGGTAGTGGAGAGGTTGTCACTCTCTCAGGAGAAGGCCCAGCGGTTTGCCAACCGGCATAGGACTGATGTTCCTCGGTTTAAAGTGGGGGACTTGGTCTGGTTGTCCTTAAGAAATATCCCTATGAGAGTTGCATCTCCAAAGTTTAAGCCTAGGTTCATTGGACCTTATAAGATCATGGAGATTCTTAATCCTGTTTCCTTTTGTTTGCTTCTTCCAGGGACATTTAAGATCCATAACGTGTTCCACAAGTCCTTATTGAAAAGGTTTGTCGAGCCAGTGGCTCCTATGGCTGCGCCTCCTGACCCTGTTTTGGTTGAGGGCAATCTGGAGTATGTGGTTGAGAAAATATTGGATTCTCGTTTTTCTAGACGGAAACTCCAGTATTTGGTTAAGTGGAGAGGTTATGGTAAGGAGGACAATTCTTGGGTGTTTGCTTCGGACATCCATGCTAGGAGACTGATCCGTGCGTATCACAGAGCTCATCCTGACCGACCTGGTTGCACAAATGAGGGTTCGGTGACCCCTCCTCAAGGGGGGTACTGTTATGAATGTTTTAGAAATGAATTCTGAGCAGAAGCTCCCTCTGGTGGTTCCAAACAGTACTGAACCATTCAATGAGGATTGGCAATCAGGAATCACAGACTGGCTGGATATAAGGGAGGTTTCCCCCATCATGGTTGCCGGTGATCAATTGGTCTTGTCTCAACGTTGTTTCCTGGTTCACTTGGAAGCTTGCTGAGTCTTGCCTCTTCTCCTGCTCTCAGATAAGATATTTTCTGTTTTTTTGTTTTTGTGCTTGCCATTTGCATATTTCTCTGCAATTCTGTGAGGTTGGCCAGGTTCCCCTCCCCGGGGGGCTTGGGCTCCTCTCGGTTCCTCTGGAGCCACTGTTGTTTGTTCATTTGCCTTTTCCAGTTTTTTCAGTGGCTGCGGTTGAGTTTTGTTACACCAGAGAACTAATTTAGGTGGTAGAGGTCGTGTGATCTCAGGTGTTTTTGCAATTAGTAGCGTTGGTATTTTTTAGGGTTTTTTGGATTGCAGTAAGTATCCTTCCTATCCTTTTCTGTCTAGGCAGATTGGGCCCCAGCGTTTGCTCATACTATTTTCTATCTGTGTCTGTATTTCCTTTTGTCTAACCGCCATTACATGTTTGGGGGCTTCCTATGTTCTTTGGGGATCTGCTCCGGGGCAGATAGCTTTCCTCTTTCTATCTTTAGGTGTAGTTAACCTCTCAGGCTGTGACGAGGCGTCTAGGACCAACGTAGGAACGCTCCACGGCTGCCTTTAGTTGTGGTGGTTAGTCAGGGTACTGCAATCCAGTAGATTCCAACCTCTCTGGTGTATTGCCGTTTTTGCCTGCTCTCCTCAGCTACCAAAACATAACAGACTTCACAGTAATTAAGGGAGGATGAATGAAGTCATGTATCGCAATATTATGGCCAACAACCTCCTTCCCTCAGTAAGAGCATTGAAGATGGGTCATGCATGGGTCCTCCAGCATGATATTGACCCAAAACACACAGCCAGGGCAACTAAGGAGTGGCTCCATGAGAAGCATTTCAAGGTCCTGAAGTGGCTTAGCCAGTATCCAGACCTAAACCAAACAGAAAATCTTTGGAGGGAGCTCAATTTCAATGTTGCCTATCGACAGCCTCGAAACCTGAAAGATCTGGAGAAGATCGGCATGGAGGAGTGGGCCAAAATCCCTGCTGCAGTGTGTGCAAACTTGGTCAAGAACTACAGGAAACGTCTGACCTCTGTAATTGCAAACAAAGGTTTCTTTACCAGATATTAAGTTCTCTTTTTCTATTGTATCAAATACTTATTTCATGCAAATTAGTTATGCAAAAATCATATAATGTGATTTCTTTATTTTTTTAAAGATTCTGTCAATCACAGTTTAAGTGTACCTACGATAAAAATTAGAGA
Source organism: Oophaga sylvatica (assembly GCA_033576555.1). Classification (NCBI taxonomy): domain Eukaryota; kingdom Metazoa; phylum Chordata; class Amphibia; order Anura; family Dendrobatidae; genus Oophaga; species Oophaga sylvatica. Next base: position 374,986,279 of record JARQOD010000004.1, on the reverse strand, counting down.
TCTCTCCATTCTTTATATGTGGGAAATATTTATTTTCGCCACTGCAACAGGGCTTCAGCACTGCTATGTATAGCAGAAATTATCATCTGCTATGAACACCGGCCACATGGTCTCCTGCAGGACGCCGGCTGTCATGCCAACCCATCGGCATGCCACGACCATGTGACAGGGGCGTAGATGGGCGTGGTTTATGACGCACTTCCAACACACTCATGTTGAATGCCACAGTCAGTGATTGACAGCGGCATTTAACATGTTAATAGATCAGCCGTCATGTGCCAGAAAAGATTTGGGCTTCTGGCGACCTATGACGTATAGATTTGCTATAGGTCATAAAGGGGTTAAATAAATCTAAATAATGTCTGTTTTTCATCACTTTTTGGAAGTTCCACCTCAGTCTCCTGTATTCAGATTGTGTGATCATTGTAATCAAGCCAAATGGCTTCATTCCGCCAGATATCAGAACATGAACACTGCAGGTGAGCCCATCAAACAGAATGAGGTCTAAAAAAGCTCACATTATGTAAAGCTGATTAAAGTCTCATTTATTAACATAGTTATAGTGTAATCTCTGTTTAAAGGTTCCATCCAGTGTGATGATTTTATGCTAGTCTGCTAGCAGCTCTTTGCAATATATTATGTATGCTAATAAGAATTGACTCTTGTTTTACTGTAATGTAATAATGTAAAGAAGCTTGTAAGTTAGAAAGCGCTAAAAAAGGTCCCCAGTCTTCTATTGTCACGGGTGTGTCGCTGCGAAGATCGTCGCGATTGCACACCCTGACTTCGCACAGCTGAGTTTCTGGTGCTGGGTGTTTTTCGGTACTGAGGAGTTAATTCTTTCTCTCTCTGTGCTGGACTCACCAGCCTCACTCAGCTGCAATTGATGTTTTGTTAATTGGTTTCCTTTAAATACCTGCCTGTCTGCTGGGAAAGTGTCCGTGAAAGCATTCATGCAGACCAGCAGAGCGGATCGTATTGAGAAGTCTAAGCTAAGAATACCTGTTGTGGTTTTCTCCTCTCCTCGCTTTATTAGTTATCTCCCTACCCTTTTGTGTACCCTCTGTATTGGTAGTTTTGTATGCAAGTGTTCTTTTATTTACCCCTTGTACTGTCTCGTTTGTCTTATACTGTGTGTGAAGGCAGATACCTTCCTTATCCCTGTGGTGGTAATCAGGGTCCTTCTCAGGACTAGATTACAGTGGTTAGGGAGTTACAGGAGATAGGGTTACGCTGGCGGCCTGGACCTCTGTACCATCAACAGTACCTCCAGGTAGAGGGATTAGTCAGGCCCCAGCTTAGGGTCAGCATAGACCCCGGTTCTCCTGTATACAGAGACAGCGTGACATTTATTTAGCATGCATGCTCAGTGTTTGTTCCTTTAGACAGCATTCTAAATTGTGACCATATTAATTAATAGACTTGTGTTAGAGATGTGGATTTTTCTCCTATAATTGATCAATTGTAATAGATTTAGAAGGATCTGTAGTCCAATATACAAATGGTGTTTTGGGACGATAGGAGTAAAAAACGCAATATGATCAAGGTTATTTCCCCTTAAGTGTAAGAGACACAGCTTATAGTTATCTGGATATTGGCCAAGTTTGGTAAATCACACTAGAAAACCATAGCTTTGCTCTTGACCAGAGATGAGTGACAATTGATGCAAAAGTGGCCTAGTTACAAGTTCCAGTATAAAGTGCAACTGACTAATTTTACTATTGCTAAGAGCATACTACATGAGGAAGGAATTCGGAATCTTTTTAGGATATGTTTTACGCACAGTGTAAGAGAGACTAAGTGCAACACAAAGGGATAAGGGAAAGGGAACCAAACACTAGGGGAACTGATCTAACGTCTAACTGTCTGTCTTACCGTCACTATATAGGTTCCGCACCTATCGCCGAGCAGGATACCTAGGCAGGATAACGCTAGTCAATCCCACTAACACTAAAGACAGTAAGGATAAATTAAACCAGGGGAACACTTAACTTGTGTAGACTCAGAGAGAAACGCCGAGGCCCTCCAAGCTCCAAGAGTATGCTATCATACTGCTACAGATCCAAGCTTCAACAGAGAAGTGCAAATAGGAACTAACACCCGCACCTCCCAAAAGGAAGTAGGGAGTTATAAACACCCAGGTCCAGGTGTGGTCATTAGCCCTGGAGGAGGTGGCCATTAGTCTGCAAAGTAAACAAACGAGACCTTCTCCAGACAGATGCAGTGCAATGGTCTGCAGCCTCTGACACATCTGTGACAATATATGATTCATGCCAGAAGGACGGTATATGCAAGGATGCAGTGCAGTTCTAGCTCCATTTGTAGCCTTGAAGCTGCACTCAATAACTGCTTCTCACCTTTTCTACCACACTTTTTCCTTCCACTCAACTTTCCATTAATATGCTTGGATACAGCACTCTGTGAACAGCCAGCTTCTTTAGCAATGACCTTTTGTGGCTTACCCTTCTTGTGGAGTTTGTCAATCACTGCCTTCTGGATATTTGTCAAGTCAGCAGTCTTCCCATGATTGTGGGGCCTACTGAAACTTACTAAGGGACCTTTTTAAATGCTTAGGAAGCCTTTGCAGGTGTTTTTGTTAATTGTTCTAATTTACTGAGATAATGACTTTTGGGTTTTGGGAAGTGCAGGGATAGGCTCAGGTTGGAGCTCATGAGGTGTCCATCCCTCATTCCCTATCAGTAGGGCCTTCCTCTCCCCATTTCCATTCCGTTAAGTGTGTGTTGTGCCGTCCGCTGACTGACCCCCTGTTGGGTAGTGACACACTCCCATTTGTCAGAATCAGCTGACACCTGGCGGCAATCATAAGCACAGTCTATGTGCATGGAAAATCGCCATGACTTATCTATACGTCTAAGGTCTGGAAGTAACAGGCGATCAAATGTTTTATCTTCCTAATATATTGCAGTCATCATATTATATAGCACTGTGTACTTACAATTGCTCATTTTGCCTTTCTACCCAGATAATTTATCTATTTTCTCTGCTCTATATTGAAACAGGAAGTCTCTATTCCCTGCAGAAATTATTCCCCTCTTCAACTCCTGACCCAGCTGCTTTCTCCTCCCCCCCCTGCCAGGGACTTTTGCAATGACTTATGACTCATACAGGAAAAATTTACCTCCTTGTTTCTACATAGAACTTAGAAGGATTCAGCTAGTCAATTTTGAATCATGTGATGTCAGTGACCTAATGGAAAAGAGAAGAACTAACTGGGTAGAAAGGCATAATGAGCAATTATAAGTATGCAGAGCTATACAATACGATGATTGCAATATATTAAGAGGATAAAACATTTGACCGCCTGGTACTTACAGACCTTGGAAATATAGCTTTATCATGGAAATTTTCCATGTAAAAGCAAGAAACCAATTAGATACAAACACATGAGCCATGCACACAGTGAACAAGTCTGTAAGACAGTGTTCACACCACCACTGCTCATATAGGTACTACACACATGACCAGGTTTTTAAATACATCAGTTAGGGACTGCTTTGATATGGGTTACCTTGATGTTTGGTAGAGCGGCTTAGTATACATTTTTTGCAAAAAATGTATCAACCAAGTACCCTGTTTTTTATCATCTTTTTACTAGCACTTGCTGTTTACTGTTACTTTTTTACAACAGAGTATTTTGATATGTTTGTTTTACTGTGTTTTTCTGTGTTTCCGTCTTCTGGTGGTGTGAACACTGTCATACAGACTTGTTCACTGTGTGCATGGCTCATGTGGTCATTACAATAGCAGTTTGCAATTTTGACTACGCATCATCCACTGCTGCTTGTTTCTGGAAAACACCCATGGAGTCAAAATCATCGCTACACCTGTAGATAAATTCCTAAAGGAGTATAATTTCCAAAATACAGTTATTTGAGGGGGATTCTGCTCTTCTAGCAATTAGGGGCTCTGTATATGGAGTCCACAAACTATTCTAAGAAAATCTGCGCTCCCGGAGGCAAATAGCGCTCTGTCCCTCCTGAGTCTTGCCGTGTTGCGAGCAGTAGTGTACAGCCATATATATGGTATTTCTACATTCAGCAGAAATTGTGGGACAAATTTTGGTTCCATTTTTACCCATTTACCAGTGTGAAAATGTAAAGTCTGGGGCTAAAACAAAATTTTTCGTGGTAAAAATGTAATTCTTTTTTTCTTCACTGCCCAATGGTATAAAATTCTGTGACTCACCTGTGGTGTCAATATGATCACTGCACCTCTAGATGAATTAATTGAAAGGGGTAGTTTGTAAAATGGTGTCTCTTATGAGGGTTCAGAACAAATTTTGGGTTCATTAGCTCCTGTTACCTTGTGAAAATAAAAAAATTGGGGCTAAAAGAATTTTTTTCTGGACAAAAATTTGATTTTTTAATTTTCATGGCTCCATGTTATAAACTTCTGAGAAGTACCTGGGGTTCAAAAGATGCTCAGCACACATCTAGATAAGTTCCCTGAGGGGTTTAGTTTCCAAAATGGTGTCACTTTTGTGGGGTTTCCACTGTTTAGGCATGCCAGGGGCTCTCCAAATGCGACATGGCATCAACTAATTATTCAAGCAAATTTTGATTTCAAAAAGTCAAATGGTGCTCCTTTCCTTCCAAGCCCTGACATGCACCCAAACAGTAGTTACCATCTGTATTTAGCCTTGGAATTGAGAGAGAGTCGCAGGGAGAGTGACAAAATCCAGTCTGTAGACAAAGATTAGACCTGTGCAGTCCATTGGCAAATGTATAGCTGCAGTTTTTTTGTGGGGGCTGAAAAATTTAATGATCCGGGCAGCAAGGTGGCTCAGTGGATAGCACTACAGCCTTGCAGCGCTGGAGTCCTAGGTTCGAATCCCACCAAGGACACCATCTGCAAGGAGTTTGTATGTTCTCCCCGTGTTTGCGTGGGTTTCCTCCGGGTACTCCGGTTTCCTCCCACATTCCAAAAAACATACAGATAGGGAATCTAGATTGTGAGCCCCATCGGGGACAGTGATGATAATGTGTGCAAAACTGTAAAGCGCTGCGGAATATGTTAGCGCTATATAAAAATAAAGATTATTATTATTAAGTATTACATGCTTTGACGTCCTTTTTTGTGTTATATAATGCACCCAAAAATCATTGAAACATTTCCCTGGGCCACATTTCTCATCCATACACCATTCCTTAGTGTGGAGTACATTTCTGTTATCTCTAAAGCTGAGAAAAAGATTTTCAAAATTTTATAGGCTTCCATTTCTCAGCCATACAGTATTACGTGGTCTGTGTACATTTCTGTGATCTATAAAACTGAAAAAAATTATTGAAACTTTTTCTGGATTGAATTTGATTGTTATCCATACACTTTTGCATTCTTTCTGTTACATTACGGTGGAGTAAACGCACAAAAACTACTTTGATTGCTGAAGGTGTCCAATTTTTTTATTTTATTAAAAATAAACTTGGTTTCAAGAGCCCTAGCTATTACTAAATGTGTAAGGCATGTGGTAAGGGACAGGGAAATGAAAGTGCTGATGATGGTGCACACAGGTGCCGAGGACGTGGGGCAGGTGCGACTACACCTGTTGCTGGAACACAAGAAACACGCCCATCCACGGCACACAGGGTTCCTGTCCCACTTTGCTGGGAGGCACGGTACAGCACTTCTGAAGCCAGAGCAGTGAGAACAGGTGGTCGGTTGGATAGCAGATAAATGCTTCATGCAGGCTTGGCAGCCCCACACAGTCTTCCACAAAGTCCCGCCTCAACAGCCTAATGTCTGGATCACTTAATCCTCACTATGAACCTCCATCCTTCCACCATGTTGAGTCCCAGGAGACTAGTGATCTCAAACTAGGACACTCCGGGGAGCTCTTTACAACATAATTTCTTGATTGTGGCTTCTCAACCTGCATGCTCCAAGAGGGACATGAGGACATGCTGTTTAGTGATGCACAAAACAAAGAGTAGCCACGGCCACAAGAGCATGATGGTGGGGAATGGCAAATTTGGGATAAGGAAGAAGATGAAGATGAGACACAGTTGCCTCTAAGTCTTGTTGTTAAGTCACAAAGTCAAGAGGACCAGGGTACGGTGGTAGAAGACGAAGTGGTGGATGATGAAGTCACCGACCCAACCTGGGAAGCTGGCATGCAGAGCAAGACCAGCAGTGCTGAGGGGGAGAGATTGGAAGCACTGAAGGAAGAGGCAATGGGGTGACCAGAGGGACAAGGTGGGAAACTGTTCGCAAAGCACCGACACTCGTGAATTTTTCCATCAAAGAGTTAGGTGTTCCCCAGTTTGGGACTTTTTTTGAGAATTCTGTTGTCATTTGCAACATCTGCATGTCAACATTAGCAGGGGCATGACCACTAAGGACCTAACAACAAGCAGCAGGATCAGTAACCTATCTGTTGTGAACACTTTTGCTCTGGCTTCTGAGTTTGGGCTCCCTCTGGTGGTTGCTGCTGGTAATGGAGCTGGTCTGGTGACAGAGGTCAATCACTTGAAGAGGATGATTGGGGGTCAGGTGTTACTGACCGGGGAGATTTAAGTGAGCAGCCTTCCCTTAGAGGTTGCCGGTGAACTGGTTTTCTTCCTGAGCCTTTTGGAAGTCTGCTTGCTCCCTGCTTTGTCCTGCATCTCTCAGATAAGTTATTTGTCTGTTTTAATCTGTGGCATTTTTTCCCTTTTTGCTTTTCTCTGTTCACTGCCTTGCTGGTGTGATTTCAGCCGGTTTCCCTGCTGTGGTTTTCTTTTGCCACAGCTTATGTCAGTCTTTTCTGTATTTCTAGTCTCCTGTTATTTCAGTGTCTGTTGTTTTACGTCCAGTTCACACCAGAGTTCTGATAAAGTGGGGGAGAGGTCGTGTTGCCTCAGTATTTTTGCATATCAGACGTGTTGGAATTTTTCTTAGGATTTTTGCTGGATTGCAGACAGTATCCTTTCCTGTCCTGTTCTATCCAGACAATTTGGGCCCCAGCATTTGCTTATTCTATTTTCTGCCTGTGTTTTGTACTTCATCTGTCTCACCTGCAATGTATGTTTGGGGGCTATCTATTCCTTTGGGGCTCTACTCTGGGGAAGATTAGCTTTCCCCTTTCTCTCTTTAGGCTTAGTTAACTCTTTGGCTGTGTCGAGGCGTCTAGGGCATTGTAGGTACGTCCCACGGCTAATTCTAGTTGTATTGTCAGTTTAGGGGTCTGCAATCCGCTAAGTTACCAACCTCTCTGGGTGTTTGGTTGCCTAGCCTATTTTTCTATTATCCTCCTCGGTTACCAAATTATAACACCTATTATCTAAGCACCCGACTCGATGGGCCGAACACCTGGGTCCATGATTGGTGCCATTGGGTGACACCACTGCCTCCTCCCCTGTGTTAGGTGCTTGTCAATCCCCTGTCCAAAACACGAGCGCAGATGTCTCATGTCCTGCACATATCCTTGCACATTCTGACTCACCATCATCAGGCACTTCCAAATCCTTGTCCCAGCACAGCGTTCAGCTGTACCTACCTCAGGCCTTGGAACGAAAAAGAAAGTTCCCAGACACAAATCCACAAACCCAAATGCTAAATAGGCACATTTCCAGGCTGCTTGCCATGTAAATGTTGCCATTTAGGCTGGTAGACAAAGGATTTCCGCTGACTCATAGCAGCAGAGGTTCCTCTGCACTCGGTCCCCAGCTGCCATTTTTTCTCCTGGTGTGGCATCCCCGCCTTGTATCACCACGTGTCTAGGAACATCACCCGTGCCCTTACTAAAGCACTTATTGGCATTGTCCACTTAACGACCAACATATGGACAAGCACTTGTGGACAGGGATGCTACATTTCCCTGACGGCACACTGTGTGAACATTGTGGAGGCTGGGGCCTACTTTTATCAGGGTTTCCTCCATCTCCTACAGCAGTTCCTGCACCCCCTCCTGCTCCTTCTCACCTTTCATCTCCGATATTCTATCTCAGAGCACATCGTCCACATCACCTGGAAGTAATGCAGCACTGCCTCAATGAAGCAGCAACAGGCTCTGCTGAAGCTAATTTGCCTAGGAAACAAACTGAACACCACAGCAGAGTCACTTAAAGGAATAAGAAACCAGACAGATCTGAGTTTTTTGCTACTGAACCTCCATACAGGCATGATTGTGTATGATAATGTCACGGGGCAGTTGTAGAAATACAGGGGATGAGGAACCTGGACCCCTGAACTGCCCCTAAAGCTAAGGGAGGACCTGTCTTTCCTTAACTTGGGGGTACACTTAAAGGTAGCAAGGCCCAAGTCCCCGACCAGTCCCTGTCTCCTGTTTAGCCCTGAGCTAAACCCACCAACCCCCTCCCCAGGAGGTGAGACAGGGAATAATGTGAAAAACACAAAACAACGAAAGGAAAGACAGACAACTGGGGGTTAAATCAACTAAACAATAAACACTTAGCTTTTTTTGCTGTAATGCTCAGCACAGCAGAGTAATAAGGCTCCAGATGGGGAAAGCAACTGAAGTACAACTGCTCTCAGCAGCACCTGGCTCCAGCTTGGTTGGTTTCAAAAGGAAGCAATATTACCAACACCAGCTGACAACTCAGGAGACCTTTTAAAGGAAGTGGGAGTGGTCTCCACCTTCTCCTGACAAGTCAAGCAATGCAATTACACCAGCGGCCATCGGGGCAAAGACTGAGATTAACCCCCGCTGTCCAGACAAGAAAAAGGTTTCAACATGCAGAGAGAGATCTGCCACAGATCCAAATGTGTATCGTGACAGTACCCCCCCATTAAGAGTGCCCACTGGACCCTCAACACCGCACCTCATATACCACCTACGGTGAGGACGCCTCGATTAACCAGGGTTCACCCCAGAAGTCACCTGACTCTCAGGTTTATGGCAAATGCGGACAGATGGAGGTGGCCATAACGTATGCTCCGGAGGTACCACAAATCTCCAGAGCGCCGACCTGGGGAATGAGTTATGTACGGGCATAACCAGGGGTAACTCCAGCTGGTAAGTCCCCGAGCCGAAAATGGCCGACACCCGATACGGCCCGATCACCCGAGAACTCCAGACTCCAGCAGCACACTTCCACCGGATGTTTTTGGTGGACACCCATACATACTCGTTCACACACAGGTCTGGACCTAAGCGTTCATTGCCACACACGCGTTTGCCACAAGATGGTGAACTGTTTGAGGAACTGACAACAGAGGCATCCCCCTGTGTCACCACACTCACACAATTCTCAGAGGAAACCACCACCCTCCCCTGACCCCTCCTCCCAAGAGGGCTCCGACTCACAGGGTTGGCTAGTGGTGAGGGTTGGGACTTGCCCCTACTCCTTGGCAGCACCTCTGCTAACCCCACTGGAGAAGACACGGAAGGTTGCAGGAAGACGACAGAGACAGTAGCCCCCGGGCAGCAGCCCTCACACGACTGATCCCAGCTGACCACTTCCCTGAAACGCCAATCTATGACCAGGTTGTGTTTTGTCAGCCAAGGGAGGCCTAAAACGATGGGTATTGGCATACCCTCCAAGACGTAGCATGTCAGGGACTCTTCATGACGAGTCCCTATACGCAGGCGTATATCATGCATGACCTGGGTCACACTCCCCTGTCTGAGTGGGACAGAGTCAATGGTCTGGACGCATAGAGGTTTCACTAGCGTCCTACACATCAGGCCATTTGTCCGGACAAAGTGAGCATCCACCAAATTGACTTCTGCTCCACTGTCCACAAGCATCGGTATCCCCCGGCGTCACACTAAAGAGGAATACGGACGAGTGAGAGGCGTGAAAACCACGCATTACACTCGGACCAATATTTCTCTATGGGGCAGCTCTGATCATGCGTATATTTCTCGCCCGTATTTTACAGTGCGAGACACTCGCAGCATGCTGCAATTGTACACGTATTACGCCAGTTGTACACCAATGAATGTCTATGGGTGCGAGAAAAATACGGATTACACACGGACCACACGTGTGACTTTGCGAGAAATACGCACCGGTGTCCTTTAGAAAAGCCGTCAATTCATCCCCGGCTATACTGTAAAATCACACTGACTGGTTTAATAAAGAATAGAAGGAATACATATACACACATAGAATACATATATATAATATATATGTCATTGTGACACACATACAAATATATTTATAGTTCATACACTTCTACATAGTATAATAGCCGCTAATTCAATTGCTTTCATTACAGAACCCGACATTAAATGACACATGGTTTACATACATTTCATTTCATGTAGTTTGATATATGGTTTTGATTAACAATTACATGAGTGTATGTGTGCAAAATTTCATACATGTAGGTGTTAATTAAATGTGCAAATTCGTTGAAAAAAAATGTGTGGGCTCCCGCTGTATTTTCTCCACCAGACAGGGAAAGCCAGTGAGTGGGGGCAGATAATAATAGCCTAGGGAGGGTGGGAAGCTTAATTGATTGTTTCCCACACTAATCAGTTCACTTCAGGTCAGCTGGGGACTCCCTCTGACGTCACTGATGCTGTGCGGAGTCCCCAGCTGACCTGAAGTGAACTGATTAGTGTGGGGAAACAATCAATTAAGCTTCCCACACTAATCAGCTCATCTCCTGCCAGCCGCAGAGATGAGCTCATTCATTCGGGGGTTTACAGCGAGGCTGCAGGCATTACCAGCAGTCCTCGCTGTAAATCTGTTAACCCTTTCCGATGGATTACAGCGGGGGACCTGACTGAGCGCCGGAGAGGTAAGAATATGGTTGTTTTATTATGTTATTTTTATTACAAGAGAACAAGGGATTCGGAAGGAATACCAGTAAAATAAATATGGTCAAAAACTGTGTATTTTTCATTAAAATGATTTTTAATTAATGTGTGTGTGTTTTTCTAACCATTTCATTAATAGGATTAATAATAGATAGTTGTCTAATTGACAACTCTCCATTATTAACCAGGCTTAAGGTCACCTTCCAATAGCAAGGTGGTCTTAACCCATTATTAACCCATTAGCCACTGCTACAGGGAACTGGGAATAGATGGGCTAAGTGCCAGAAAAGGCGCATCTAATCATAGATGTGCCTTTTCTGGGGTGGCTGGGGGCAGATGTTAGTAGCCTGGGGGGCACAAAAAAATGCACCCTCCCTAGGCTATTATTATCTGCCCCCACTTATTGGCTTTCCCTGTCTGGTGGCGAAAAAACCGCGGGAGCCCACACATTTTTTTTCAACGACTTTACACATTTAATAAACACCATTTCATGTCGGGTTCTGTAATCATTTTACAGAAGCCGGCAATTGAATTAGCGGCTATTATACTATTTAAAAGTGTATGAACTATAAATATATGTATATATGTCACAATGACATGTGTATATATATATATATGTATTCTATGTGAATTCTATGTGTATATATCTATTCTTTCTTTTGTGATGTAAAAACTGTCATTGGGATCCATTACATGTCGGTTTTGCCAGCACAGTGATCCGTATTTCATCCATTGTCATGGTGTGGCTGCGTATTTTGCGCATGTAAGCATCCGTATGGCATCCGTATGCTTACACAAAATACGCAGCCACACCTTGACAACAGATGAAATACAGATCACTGTGCTGGGAACATTTCTGCGTATTACGGCCGTACAATACGGTCCGTATTTTTATACGTTGAGTGTGACTCCAGCCTAAGACCACCATACTAATACTAAAATAAAAACTATACACAGTGAGTCATAAGTGACATTGTCTCAAATTGTAGTTGCTCACTTACCTTTTGTTCTTCAACTGACCCAGACAACAATGACCTCTTCTGGCTTTGCCTCATCTATGCAGAGATTGCCAACCAAACAACTCTAGATGATTGCTTTTTCAGTACCCTCTCCACTTATTCCCCACTCTCTATACAATCTTCCCATCCATCATGCTTGTCATGTTCCACAACTTGGGATTCTATAGTATTATATTATTGTTGTTATAGTGATATGCAGTCATGTTTGCAGTTTGTCCTGTCTGTCTCCCTGTAGTCTAGCTCTGATATAGGTAACACCTCCCTTCTTCTTGTATTGAGTCCGCCATCATTGTCTCATGTTCCTCGTTCATACATTCCTGGCTAAGAATACAAGAATTTCAGCCTGTGAATAAAGCTCTCCTGGAATCTTCATACGTGATTCTGCAGCTGAGTTGACACTGTCTGACAAAGTTCTTGGTGTGAGTATTGGTTCAATACAGATATAGAAAAACTGTCTAAACAGCCAAACACTTGCAGCCTAATTATGGAGTCAAAATAATGCTGCTTCCCCTAACAAAGAGCCTGCTGCTGCCTCACCTATCACTAAAACACAGCTAGAGGTAAAAGTTCATCACACAATAATAGTGTGATGATAAAAGTGCTACGCACAAAATTAATTTCACCTTCTGTGTATCAGTGATACCACAATGTAATGGTGCCCAATTAGTATCTCCCACACAGCAAGAGTGATCTTTTAGTGCCCTCCTCACAGTAAGAATGCCCAGTCAACATTCCTCACACAGTAATGGTGCACCTTACTTCCCTTAAGGCCGGTTTCACACGTCCAGATATTTACGGTACCGGAAAAACCGGTACCAGAAATATCTGTCCGTGTCTTGTGAATGGGATTTTTGCAGCACACATGTGGCAACTGTGTGCAGCATCAAGGCCACACGGACAGCCGCTGGGGAAGAAGTGCCTACTGTAAGCCGCTGTCCCCCTGCAGCTGGTGCTGAAGAAGGCAGTCATCATTCTGCTGTTCTGCCTGCAAGCAGAGGAGAACGATGAGCGGTATGTTAATATACCGCTCATCGTTCTCCTCTGCTTGCAGGCAAAGCAGGGAGAATAACAGCCGTCCTCAGCACCAGCCGCAGGTGAACAGTGGCTTACAGTAGCCGCTTCTTCCCCGGCGGCCGTCCGTGCACACGGCGGACAGTGTGCACTGTCCTCTGTGTGCACTGTCCTCCGTGTGCACGTGTGCGGGACGTTTTGCAGGCTGTGTGTCCGTGTTAAAATGGACATGTCTACGGTCCGTGAAAACACACTGAAAGCTACATAGACCCATTCATTTGAATGGGTCTACGTGTGTCAGTGTCTCCAGTACGTGACAAAACTATAACTACACTTACAGGAGACACTGAAGTGTGAAACCGGCCTAAACAACATTTTCCTCTTAGTGTCCACCTCATTTTAACCCCTTAGTGACAGAGCCAATTTGGTATTTAATGACCAAGCCAATTTTTACAATTCCGACCACTGTCATTTTATGAGGTTATAGCTCTGGAACGCTTCAACCTATCCCACTGATTCTGAGAATGTTTTTTCATGACATATTGTACTTCATGTTAGTGGTAAAATGTACTTGATATAACTTTATTTATGAAAAAAACAGAAATTTGGCAAAAATGTTGTAAATTATGCAATTTTCAAACATTTAATTTTTGTACACTTAAATCAGAGAGAGGTGTCACACAAAATAGTTAATAAATAACATTTCCCACTTGTCTACTTTACATAACCACAATTTTGGAAACATAATTTTTTTTTCTTAGGATGTTATAAGGGTTAAATTTGACCAGCGATTTCTCTTTTTTCCAACAAAATTTACAAAACCATTTTTTTTAGGGACCACAAGAGTTGAGCGAAACAGGTCGGTCAGGTTCAAAAGTCGCCGACTTTAGCCAAAGTCGAGTTTCATCAACCGAAACACGACCATAGCGTGAGGTCGGCCATGCGGTCGTCGAAACGAGCGCCAAACTCGTATTTCCCAGAATGCTTGCAGGCGCCTTTTTTCAGCCAATGAGCAAGGACGTACACTGTGGGCAACGAGATGACATGTGCAGCGTCCACCATCGTAGTGAAGGGCAATGCAGTGATTGGCTTGCTTTGGGGGCATCATAGTGTCTATAAAAGCCCTAAGCACCGACCTCCATTTTACTTCTGCCGATATTAACAGTAGGGAGAGGTTGCTGTTTATCAGTGGGAGAGAGTTAGGGCTGTAAAGAGAAGTTCTTATGTGCTTGTGTTGATAGGAATTGTGCTGTACAGTTAGTGTGCAGTGACAGGGGAGGATTTTCTTGTGTGCAGCAGCGCTGGTTCTTAGGCTGCCTGATAGCTGTATTGCTGTTTGTACACTGCTGTGCAGACTGCTTTTTACACAGCACTAAAACTTTTATTCTTTTTTTCTGCACAGTTACCGAGCGTTCATATTTTCCCACACAGTATAGAGGTGTACGCTCCTCACACACTACCGTGTACCAGCTGGTATCATGGACAAATACATGCTGACTATCTGTGTGTGACTCCGTAAATAAATAGGGAGATTTAAATTTTCCCCTACACTGTATACAGCTGTACGCTTCTCACACAGTACCATATATCTGCTATTTGTATTACGGTCAAATCCATACTGAGAGAGCGTGTGTGGATGACTCCGGAAATAAATACGGAGATTTAAATTTTCCTCTACACCGTATCCAGCTGTACGCTCCTCATACAGTACCGTATATCTGCTGGTATTACGGTCAAATCCATACTGAGTGAGCGTCTGTGTGTGACTCCGGAAATAAATACGGATATTTAAATTTTCCCCAAAACCGTATACAGCTGTCCGCTTCTGATACAGTACCGTATATCTGCTCTTTGTATTACGATCAAATCTATACTGAGTGAGTGTCTGTGTCTGACTCCGGAAATACATACGGAGATTTAAATTTTCCCCTACACCATATACAGCTGTACGCTCCTCATACAGTACCATATATCTGCTGGTATTTTTAGTACATTTTCCCAAACATGAGGAAGTATGGTGGAAGAGGCCGCAGACGTGGGCGGGGTGGGCCAGCTGGTACTGATGGTGGTGGTGGTGCATCTGCTGGTAGTGCCAAAAGCACAATAGCACCTAAGGCAGAAGGTATTGAGCCTGGAAGGCTCCCTTTTCTGGGAGTAGGTAAACCGCTTTTAAAGCCGGAGCATCAGGAACAGGTTTTGGCTTACATTGCCGAAATAGCCTCCAGCTCTATTGCCTCCTCTTCTGAAGTTTCAAAAAATGCAAGCACTGAGTCGTCAGTGCAGGCTCCTGGTCAGGAACAACACCTTTCCTTGTGTCCTTCACTCTCACCAAAAGTGAAGGATGCGGCAGGCCACACTTCAGATTACTCCCTGGAGCTCTTTTCACATACCATGCCTGGGTTATCAAGTGAAATCCTGAATTCCTCAGTCCAAGATGAATATGACATGGAGTGCACTGATGCACAGCCACTTGTATATGATTCTGCTGGTACATTCACCCAGAACACTGCATTGCCCTCGCAGTCTACTGAGCCAAAATCTGACCCTGATGAAACTCAGGTGCCCCTTCCCGCATACGATACCACCTTACACGGTGACACAGAGGAAGGTGCAGATGAAATTGAAGAGGAGGTGATGGATGACCCAGTTGTTGACCCAGATTGGCATCCAATGGGGAAAGAGGGTGCCGCTGGCAATAGCTCAGAAGAGGAGGAGGATCCGCAGCAGGCATCGACATCGCAGATGGCAGGCCCGTAGCAGTCCAAAAAGGTGTTAAAAAAACAAAAAGAGTTGCAGGACAGTTTGGCCAGACGGTCAAATTAGCACAGCGTGCAAGCCCTGAAAAGTTTTCCCATAGTAGGAAGGGTGCAGTGTGGCACTTTTTTGACCAAAATCCTATTGATGAGGCAAAGGTTATCTGTAAGAAGTGCGGAAGGACCTTTAGCTGAGGGAAAAATCTCAGACATTTGAATACCAGTTGCATGCTTAGACATGTAAACACCATGCACTTGCAAACGTGGACGGACTACAAAACCTCAGTGGCTTTGAACTCCTATATTGCCAAACTGATCTCATTAGAGATGATGCCCTTCCATTTGGTTAAAAGCGCAGCGTTCCGAGAGCTCATGGCCTACGCTGTCCCACGCTATGACCTACCCAGTCGGCACTTCTTTTCTAGAAAAGCCATCCCTGCCCTCCTCCTGCATGTGAAAGACCGCATTGTCCATGCACTCAAACAATCAGTGAATGGAAAGGTGCACCTCACAACAGATGCATGGGCCAGTAGGCATGGCCAGGGCCGTTACGTGTCCATCACTGTGCACTGGGTTAATGTGGTGGATGCAGGGTCCACAGGGGACAGCGGCGGTGGAACAGTGCTGCCTAGCCCATGGTACAGGCAACAGTTGGCTGTAGGTGTTCGACCCTCCTCCTCCTCCTCCAGAAGCGAAAGCTCGTTGACAGAGCGCAGTCGCACGAGCACTCCATCCGCAGATGCAAGTGTTGCACACGAGGTGTCCCAGTATCGAACAGCTAGTGGTAAGCGTCAGCAGGCTGTTTTAAAGATGATGTCTTTGGGCGACAACAGACACACCGCAGAGGTACTGGCCGACTACTTGCAGCGAGAAACTGAGTCATGGCTGGGCAGTCTACATCTTGAGCCAGGCAAGGTAGTCAGTGATAACGGCCGTAATTTTGTGGCGGCCATAGCCCTGACAAAACTCAGACACATACCCTGCCTGGCTCACACCTTGAACCTGGTGGTGCAGTATTTCATAAATATTTTCCGGAGTTACCAGCACTGCTCCATAAGGTGCGAAGACTGTGCTCGCACATCCGTCGCTCACCCATAGACTCCAGTCGTATGCAGAGGCTGCAGCGATCGCTCCACCTCCCCAAGCACCGCCTAATCATAGACGTTGCAACAAGGTGAAACTCCACCATGCACATGGTTGAGAGGCTGTGCGAACAGAGGCAGGCTGTAATGCATTTGTGGGAGGATACACGGGCAGGCAGTTTAAGGGCAGACATCAAGTTGTCGGGTGTGCAGTGGTCAAAGCTGAAAGACCTCTGTAAAGTTCTTCAGTGTTTTGAGGAATGCACACGGCTGGTAAGCGCTAAAGACGCCATCATAAGCATGAGCATCCCACTTATGCGTCTGCTCATGCAAACTTTGACGCATATTAAGGATCAGGCATCTGTAGCGGAGGAGGAGGAGGGAAGCCTTGATGGCAGTCAGCCATTGTCTGCTCAGGGAACTGTTCTGGACGAGGTGGAGGAAGAAGAGGAAGAGTAGGAGGAGGAAGAGGTTAAGGGGGATGATTATTTTGGGGAGGAGGATGCTTCTCAGGGGGCAAGAGAAAATGTTGGCTTGCCAAGGTCAGGTACAGGGTTTGTGCGTGACTGGAGGAATGTGGATTCGGCAGAAAGTGCTCCTCCACCCACCACTGGCAGTGCATCATTGACACCTGGAACATCGGCCCACATGTGTGATTATCTCTTGCAGATACTAAAAAGGGACCCCTGCATTGCCAAAATTATGAAGGATGGCGACTACTGGTTGGCCAGCATCTTCGATCCATGCTATAAAGGCAAATTACAGAACATCATGCCACAGGAGAACCTAGAGCTAATTTTGGCGAACAAACAAGCAACTCTGGTAAACCGTTTGTTAGAGGCATACCCAGCACACAGCAGCGGTGCAGGTTCTACCACGAGCCGTACTGGGCAACATGGAAGAGGTGTTCGTGGTGCACACAGCCGAAGTGGTGTTGGAGACAAGGGTTTCATGACCATGTTGTGGACTGATTTCTCGAGTACCGCTCACACGACTGTTAATACTAAATCGATTGCAACAGACAGGAGACAGCAGTGGTCAACTATGGTTCAAAATTACCTCTCCTCCCCTATCGATGTTCACCCTCACAGTTCATTCCCCTTTGACTACTGGGCCTGTAAACTGGACACCTGGCCTGAATTGGCACAATATGCCTTACAGGAGCTCGCTTACCCTGCTGGTAGTGTGCTATCAGAAATAGTCTTCAGTGCTGCTCATCATACACTGGAGCATCATATATGGGGCCCATCATATACTAGAGCATCATATGGGGTTCATTATTTATGGGGCATCATATAGGGCCCTTTATATATGGAGAATCATATGGAGCACATATGGGGTCTATTCTGTATGGAGCATTATATGGAGCCCATTCTGTATAGAGCAATATATGGGGCTCATTATTCTGTATGGCGCACTATGTGGTGGCCATAATACTGTCTGGAGGACTATACTCTCCGGTCTTTGAGCTATTGTAGAATTTACAATAGATATCACTCATGTAATGTAAGAAGTGAAGTATTTGGCATTGTACTATACCTATATTTCTCTGCCGTATCGGAGCATCATTAATTGTGGTATGTGTTAAAGGAGCCCACTGAGACTCTTTGGCCCGGGGCCCACGAAAACCTGGAGCCAGCCCTGCCCCCCACCCCACAACTTTAGCCAAATAACCCCCAGTTTTCAATGCATTACTATTATTATAAAGGAAATTAAGGTTGACAAGCTTATGTGATAAGAATTGATGTCGTTGACATTGAAATGGGCACTGTAGGTGTTTTACTGTCCTCCACTCACTGCCGACTTTTATTCCTCATTGACTTGCATTGGGATCGGGTTTCCGACGCCGACTCGACTGTTTCCGTTAGTCGGCCGACTTCGTTCGACTTGACTTTTGGAAAAGTCGAGCCGACCGAAACCCGACTAGACCCTCCTGGAGGCAAAGTCTCTCATCTCTAGGGACCACCTCACATTTGAAGTGAGTGTGGGGGGTCAATATAACAGAAAATACCCAAAGGTGACAACATTCTAAAAACTGCAACCCCCAAGGTGTGCAAAACCACAGTCAAGAAGTTTATTAACCCTTCAGATGCTTTACGAGAACTAAAGCAATGTGGAAGGAAAAAATGAACATTTTACTTTCTTCACAAAAAATTTATCTTGGAACCATTTTGTTTTACTTTCACAAGGGTATCAGGAAAAAATGGACCACAAAATTTGTTGTGCAATTTCTCCTGAATACGCCAATACCCCATATGTGGGGAAAAGCCACTGTTTGTGTGCATGGCAGAGCTCAGAAGGGAGGAAGCACTGCTTGACTTTTTGAAGGCAAAATTGGCTGAAATCAATGGTGGCGCTATGTCGCGTTTGGAGACCACCTGATGTACCTAAACAGTGGAAATCCCCAATCCTAACTCCAACCCTAACCCCAACACATGTATAACCCTAATCCCAACCCTAACCATAACCTTAACCACAACCCTAATCCCAACACACCCCTAACCCTAATCCCAACCCTAACCATAACCCTAACCACAAACCTAATCCCAAACCTATCCACAACCTTAACGCTAGCTCAACCCTAACTTTAGCCCAAACCTAGCTTCATCCCAACCCTAACTTCAGCCCAACCTAACCCTAGCCCCAACCCTAACCCTAGCCCAACCCTAACCCTAACTCTAACTTAAGCCCAACTCACTTTAGCCCAACTCACTTTAGCCCAACTCTAACCCTAATGGAAAAATGGAAATAAATAATTATTATTTTTACCTAACTAAGGGGATAATAAAGGGGGTTTGATTAACTTTTTTTATTTTGATCACTGTGATAGGGTCTATCACAGTGATCAAAATGAACCAATACGTAAAATTTCCTATTGTTGCTGGGTGCCGTCTGGCAGATCTCGGCGGACATGTAATGCGTTTTTGGTGTGCGGATTTGTTATAGGTGATAGTGGGAAGGGAGAGAGAGAGAGAGAGAGAGAGAGAAAGATTTTTGGATCCGCAAAAAGAATTGACATGCAGCAGAAAAAAAAATGCTGCAAATCTGCGTGGATTTTTCCGCAGCATGTGAACAGCAATTCTTAATTTACCATTGACTAACATTGGCTGTGCACTACACTGTGGATTTGATGCAATTCCGAGCGTTCAAAAACGCTGCAGATCCCCATCAAAATCCACAATGTGTGCACATACCCTAAGTTTTAAAAACTTGCAGTCCCATATTCCCATAAGCCCCCTTTTAGCCAACAATCGGGGCTTTCATGGGAATATAAGGACTTATTCTATTAAATAAGGTACAGTATTTACAATTAAACAATCATACATAAAAAGACTCAACAACTGATTTGGGATAAAAAAGGGCCTGTGCTTTATTAAGGATAATAAATAATAGTAACAAATTAAACCAACAAAACTCTATAATAATATAATAGTAACGACTCCGTCCTTAATCGACTCGTCACCATCCATTCCATGGTTAAATATTCCATACAAACCACCAAGCCTGAAGGCTATATGTTACCTCCCACAAGCCATGACGTTCAACAAGCCGTTTTGCAGCGTTTTTCACCCATTGGCTTGAATGGGTGTTGAAAAAAACACTGTAAAAACGCAGGTATCATTATTTGCAGCGTTTTTGCTGCTGAAAAGTCAAAACATTAGCATGGACAAAGAGAAAAAAAAAGCACCAACAAATGCACCAAAAACGCACAAAATGCACAACAAAAACTGCTCCAAAAAATTCACCTAAACCTGCGTTTTTGCCGCAGATTCTTTCCTGCCAAGAAGATCAGGTTTTGCTGAAGAAAAAAAGCAGCAAAAACACCCTGTGTGAATTTACCCTTTTTCTAATTTTATCCAAAAATGTTATCTCATTACGTTTCCATAATAATCTGGGGATTATTTCTGAAAAAAAACACCTGTGAATCTGGAAAAGCAGCCTTGCAATACAAGAATCAAGAATACATTCTTCATTTCCACAATCAGATCTCTAAAAAAACCGCCGGATCGCGCCTGACAGCAAAAAACGGATGTGTGAAAGCGGCCTTAGTCGTAACAAATTACAGAATCCGGTGCAATCGCTTAAAAACACAATACCACTCCCATTTAGTGAGATCACACATATACGGTAATTATTTACACATGTAAGGATCTATGCAAATGAGAGAAAACAACCTACAACCAAAAAGGCACAGAATATAACAGAATATATATGGATATATATGTATCGGGGTTTCATAAATGGAGCGCACAATTATTAAGTAAATATTAGTTGTTTAAATTTATCACAAGGGAGTCATGGAATATTAGCGGGTAGATCAGGAATTATATTCCCATCTAAAGATTATAAATGTACTATACACAAGAAAAGGGGAGAGAAAAAAAATTAAGAAAGCATTTATTGTTCTCTTTTCTCTTCTTTTCTCCCTCTCTCCCTCAGTAGATACATGAGGTCATTACACTATATGTATAATTTCGTTGAACTGTTTACTATAGGCTGCAACAAAACTAATTTTTTGTTGACCATTATCTATCCCAAAAATAGAATTCTTATTTTTATTTGTATTAAATTTTAAGGTGCAATCAGTTTTGCCTTTTTTTTTAGATTTTATAATTCCATTGTTCAACAATAAATCAGATCTAGTAACCCCATCTATTCTAGATTTTGCATTTTTTAACAATGAATCTTCATAATCCCTCTGTTTTAACCTGTTCTGTATTAGATCACACTGTTCATCAAATAAATCATTGTTAGTACAAATACGTTTTTCTCTCACTATTTCACCATATGGAATCGCCATAATTGTATGATTAGGATGACAACTATCTGCCCTGAGTATATTATTACCGGCAGTAGGCTTACGGTAAATGGTTGTCTTAACCCTTCCTGTACCAGATTCTGCTATTAATAAAATGTCCAAAAAATGAATTGATTGTCCAAGTTCAGAAAACTTTATTTTAAGATTTAAGTTGTTATTATTGATGTAATTAACAAATTCATGTGCGGCTGCTTCCCCACCTGACCAAACAATCAGAATATCATCCAGAAAACGGCCGTACCATCTCAAGCACTGGTTAAATGGGTTGATGTTATAAACCATATGTTGTCTCCCACCAGGCTACAAAGAGAATTGCCAAAGAATAAGAAAATTTTGCACCCATCGGAGCTCCCACTAACTGTCTATGGCCGGGTCACACTGGCGAAAAAATCGGACTGCAATGCGATGAAATATCGCATTGCAGTCGGACCAATGTTAATCAATGGAGCAGCTCCCAGTATCAGATTTCTTGTGGTCCGTTTTAAACGTGCGAGTGCAATCGCAGCATGCTGCGATTGTCACCGATTGTGGGTCGACTATCGCCAATGCAAGTCTATGGTGCGATGAAAAATCGGATTACAAACGGACCGCACGTGTGAGTTGCGATTAAATCGCATCGATGTCCTTTAGAAAAGCCGGCAATTCATCCTCCGGCTATACTGTAAAATCACACTGACAGGTTTAATAAAAAATAGAAACAATACATATACACACATAGAATACATATATATATATGTCATTGTGACATATATATATATATATATATATATATATATATATATATACACATATATTTATAGTTCATACACTTCTACATACTGTAATAGCCGCTAATTCAATTACCGGCTTTTGTGAAATTACAGACCCGACATGAAATGACACATGGTTTACATACAGTTAACCATGTCATTTCATGTAGTTTGATATATGGTTTTAAGTTACAATTACATGAGTGTATGTGTGCAAAATTGCAGACATGTAGGGGTTAATTAAAGGTGTAAATTCGTTGAAAAAAAATGCGTGGGCTCCCACACTATTTTCTTAACCAGACAGACAAAGCCAGCGAGTGGGGGCAGATAATAATAGCCGAGGGAGGGTGCATTTATTTAGTGCCCCCCCCTGGCTACTAACATCTGCCCCCAGCCACCCCAGAAAAGGCAAATCTATAGTTAGATTCGCCCTTTCTGGCACTTTGCCAGTCTATTCCCATTGCCCTGTAGCGGTGGCGAATGGGTTAATAATGGGTTAAAGCCACCTTCCTATTGAAAGGTGACTTTAAGCCAGGTTAATAATTGAGAGCTGTCAATTTGACAACTATCAATTATTAATCCTATTGAAGTAAATAAAAAAAAACACACACATTAAGAATAAATAATTTTAATGAAATATATGTATTCTATGTGTATATATCTATTCTTTCTTTTGTGATGTAAAAACTGTCATTGGGATCCATTATATGTCGGTTTTGCAAGACGGCGAGAAAATCTCGCCATACGGATGCAATACGGATGCCATACGGATGACACACGGATGTTTTGATGCGAGGAAATCGCATCCTCGCATTGCACACGGATGACATACGGATCACTTTTCAGGGGAAATTTCTGCGTATTACGGCCGTAGAATACGGTCTAATTTTTTATCGTTGTGTGTGACTCTGGCCTCCCTCTGAATAAAAAAAATCCACTGCCTCAAGGGCATAAGCGTGGGGTAAACATGAGTAAAGATTTACTATGGTACACCTGGTCCTGATTCTGGAGCTGCCCCCAGTTCAGGTTCCTCACCCGCTCCTGCTCCCGAGACTGCCCCTGTACCTCTGCGAGGTCCCTGTCAGGATCCTCGCTCTCTGTCTGTCGCTCGGCTTCCAGCTGCTGCTTATCTCCCCCCTACTTCCTGGCACGCTGCCAGCAGGCCTCCAGGGAGAATGCTTAGGACGCGCGCGCGCTTCCCTCTGGTCTCTTAAAGGGACAGAGCTAATTTTTTAAAATTATCAATTAACCAATGGCAGCGCACTGATTACTATTTCTGGCCACTCCGCTATATGGGGGGAGTGCCGGAGCAATGAGTATCTACTCCTGCTAAACCCGGTTCTGTCCCTGCTCTGTCTGCGCTGTTATAGCATTCCATTTGGCACTCTACTTATACTGTTTGTTTCCACAGAATATCAGTAACCTGTTGTTCGACTATCCTAGACGACATCTGTACCTATACACTCAAGTGCCATCCCGTTCCGCCACTCGCTGTCCAAACCCGTGGACAACGCTAAAGTTGCTGGAGCCAGCTTCCTTCTGTCTATCGGGAACCTGACTATCCTCGCCAGAGCCAGATTCACCTCATATACCCGGTGTCCGCCGGTCAGCTCCACCATGTCTGTAATATCTGTTTACCCGTTTGTCCCACTGGGACAGCTGCCACGTGTCCAGGGTCTAACTGTGTCCACCAGGTATTCCACTCTGGTCCTGTTCGAGGGTCCTTACTACGGATACCTGGGGCTCACTAGTTACGCCCCCTTGGGAGCCCCCCGGACCGAGGTCTCGAGGTTCCACTCAAAAAATAAAAAACGAATGTGGACTTCATCACCTGTGCCTCCACTTCCATTCGTTACATACTATGTCACAAGTGAAAAAAGAATTGTCCTCAGTCCTTTTAAACTTGTCAAAATTTACAACCACTTCAGTGCTATCTCTTAAATAACCTGGAATGCTTTTAGTAATAGGTTGCAGAATTGAATCAACCTAGGCACTAAGTCTTTCATTGAGGGACCCAATGCCTGAGATGATTGGACAGTTGTGGAGGAAAAATTTCCTTATGGATTTTTGGTAAACCATGGAATATTGGCATGATAGGAACATCAACATAAAGATAATATGATACCTTCTTGGTGATAACCCCAGTATCTATACCCTCTTTCAGCAAATCTTTTAAAATAGCCTGACATTGTAATGTGGGATCACATAAAAGTCAGCAATATGTGATAGAATCATTTAATATGTTTGATACCATATTATTATACAATTTGGAATCAATAACTACAACTGAGCCGGCCTTATCCGATTCCCGTATTACAATGTCAGCTCTTTCAGATAATTCCTTAAGTGCTGAGGATTCATTTTTAGAGAAGTTGCCTCCAATATTTTTTCCATCAATAAAGGCATATAATTGTTTCAATTCCGCCTCCACAAAATTCAGAAACTGATCACAGGCTGCAGATCTTTTTTGCACCGGATAATAATCAGGATTAGGTGTATTTAATTTTTGTGGTCTAATAGCAGTCATAGTCGAATCCAAATTTTCATCCTGCAACTCTCTCAAATTTTTGAGAGAAATCTGTTCATTAACCCCTTGACCCCCCTATGGTGGTTTGCACGTTAATGACCGGGCCAATTTTTACAAT
This sequence comes from Oophaga sylvatica, assembly GCA_033576555.1. Taxonomy (NCBI): domain Eukaryota; kingdom Metazoa; phylum Chordata; class Amphibia; order Anura; family Dendrobatidae; genus Oophaga; species Oophaga sylvatica. The sequence goes on along the minus strand of JARQOD010000004.1, from coordinate 374,961,472 downwards.
TCTGACCACTGTCTCTTTATGAGGTTATAACTCTGGAACGCTTCAACGGATCTTAGCGATTCTGATACTGTTTTCTTGTGACATATTGTACTTCATGATGGGGGTAAAATTTCTTCAATTTAACTTGCAGTTATTTATGAAAAAAGTGGAAATATGGCAAAAAATTTGAACATTTTGCTATTTTCAAACTTTGAATTTTTATTCCCTTAAAACAGAGAAATATGTCACACAAAATAGTTGCTAAATAACATTTCCCACATGTCTACTTTACATCAGCACAATTTTGAAAGCAAATTTTTTTTTGTTACAAAGTTATAAGGGTTAAAAGTTGACCAGCGATTTCTCATTTTTACAACAAACTGTACAAAACCATTTTTTTTTAGGGACCACCTCACATTTGAAGTCACTTTAAGGGGTCTATATGGCAGAAAATACCCAAAACTGACACCATTCTAAAAACTGCACCCCTCAAGGTACTCAACCACATTCAAGAAGTTTATTAACCCTTCAGGTGCTTCACAGGAGCTGAAGCAACTTGGAAGGAAAAAATGAACATTTAACTTTTTAGTCACAAAAATGATCTTTTACAAACAATTTTTGTATTTTAACAAAGGTAAAAGGAGAAAATGGACAAAAAAAGCTGTTGTGCAATTTCTCCTAAGTACGCCGATACCCCATATGTGGGGGAAAACCACTGTCTGGGCGCACGGCAGGGCTCGGAAGAGAAGGAGCGCTGTTTGACTTTTACAAACCAAAATTGGCTGGAATTGAGATTGTATGCCATGTCGCGTTTGGAGAGCCCCTGATGTGCCTAAACAGTGGAAACCCCCCACAAGTGACACCATTTTGGCAACTAGACCCCCTAAGGAACTTATCTAGATCTGTTGTGAGCACTTTGAACCCCCAAGTGTTTCGCTAAAGTTTATAATGCCTGGGTGTGTAAAAAAAAAATTTCCACAAAAATGATTTTTTTAGTCCACAATTTGATTTTTCCCAAGGAAATTGGACCCCAAAAGTTGTTTTCCAATTTGTCCTGAGTACGCTGATACCCCATATGTAGGGGAGAAATACTGTTTGGGTGCACTTCAGGGCTCGGAAAGGAAGTAATGACGTTTTGGAATGCAGACTTTGATGGGTGTCATGTTCAGTTTGCAGAGTCCCTGATTTGCCTAAACAGTAGAAACCCCCCACAAGTGACCCCATTTTGGAAACTAAACCCCCTAAGGAACTTATTTAGGTCTGTGCTGAGCACTTTGAACCCCAAGTGCTTCACACAAGTTTATAATGCCCGGGCATGAAAATAAAAAATCCTATTTTTTTCCCACAAAAATGATATTTAAGTCACCAATTTTTTATTCTCCCAAGGGTAACATGAGAAATTGGACAATAAAAGTTGTCCAATTTGTCCTGAGTACGCTGATACCCCATATGTGTGGGAAAATACTGTTTGGGCGCACGGCAGGGCTTGGAAAGGAAGTAATGACATTTTGGAATGCACACTTTGATAGGTGTCATGTTCAGTTTGCAGAGCTCCTGATGTGCCCAAGCAGGGTAAAGCCCCACAAGTGACCCCATTTTGGAAACTAGACCCCTAAGGAACTTATCTAGATCTGTGGTGAGCACATTTAACCCCCAAGTGCTTAACACAAGTTTATAATTCCTGGGCATGAAAATATAAAATCCTATTTTTTTCACACAAAAATGATCTTTTAGTCGCCAATTTTTTTTTTTTCCCAAGGGTAAGGTGAGAAATTGGACCCCAAAAGTTGTTGTCCAATTTGTCCTGAGTACGCTGATACCCTATATGTGGGAGAAAACTACTTTGTGAGCACATGTCAGGGCTCAGAATATAAGTAGTGAAGTTTAGTAATGCAGACTTTGATGGAATGGTCGGCGGGTGTCATGTTACGTTTGGAGAGCCCCTGATGTGCCTAAACAGTGGAAACTCCCCACAAGTGACCCCATTTTGGAAACTAGACCCCAAAGGAACTTATCTAGATGTGTCGTGACCACTTTGAACCCCCAAGTGCTTCACATAAGTTTATACCGCCCAGGCATGAAAATAAAAAATTATATTTTTTCCACAAACATGATCTTTAGTCCCCAGTTTTTTATGTTCCCAAGGATAACAGGAGAAATTCGACCCAAAAAGTTGTTGTACAATTTGTCCTGAGTACGCTAATACCCTATATGTGGGAGAAACTACTGTATGGGCACACATCGGGGCTCGGAAGTGAAGTAGTGACGTTTTGCATTGCAGACTTTGATGGAATGGTCTGCGGGTGTCATGTCGCGTTTGGAAAGCCCCTGATGTGACTAAACAGTGGAAACCCCCACAAGTGACCTCATTTTGGAAACTAGACCCCCAAAGGAACTTATCTAGATGTGTGGTGAGAACTTTGAACCCCCAAGTGTTTCACAGAAGTATATAACGTAGAGTCATAAAAATAAAAAATCATATTTTTTTCCACAAAAATGATATTTTCGCCCCCAATTTTTTATTTTCCCAAGGGTAACAGAAGAAATTGGACCCCAAGAGTTATTGTGCAATTTATCCTGAGTATGCTGATACCCCCATATGTGGGGATAAACTACTGTTTTGGCGCATGGCAGAGACCAGAAGGGAATGAGCACTGTGACTTTTTCAATGCCAAATTGGCTGGAAATGAGATCAGACCCCATGTCATGTTTGGAGAGCACATTATGTGCCTAAACAGTGGAAACCCCCCAGTTCTAACTCCAACCCTAAGCCCAACACACCCCTAATCCCAACCCTAATCATAACCCTAACCACAAACCTAACCCTAACACACCCGTAACCCTAGTCCCAACCCTAACTGTTATGAATGTGCTAGAGATGGTTTCTGAGCAGAGGCTCCCTCCGTGGTTACAGACAGTACTGAACCTTTCAGCGAGGAGTGGCAATCTGGAATCACGGACTGGTCTGATATAAGGGAGGTTCCCTCCCATGATGGTTGCCAGTGATCAATTGTTCTTGTCTCAATTGTGGTTCCTGGTTCATTTGGAAGTTTGCTGGAGTACTGCCTGCATCTCCTGCTTTCAGATAAGATATTTTTTGCTTTTCTTTTTGTGCTTGCTTTTTGCATTGTTTTCTGCATTTTTGTGGAGGTCAGCCAGGTCCCCTCCTGGGGCCTGAGCTCCTCACAGTTTTTCTGCAGCCACTGTTGTTTGCTCATTTGCTTTTTCCTGTTTTTTCAGCGGCTGCGGCTTGGTTTTTGTTCACACTGAGATCTGATATAGTGGGAGATCGTGTGATCTCAGTATTTTTGTAATCAGAATTGTTGGATTTTTGTAGGGTTTTCTGGGTTGCAGAAAGTAATCTCTCCTGTCCTATCCTATTTAGTCAGCTTGTGGCCCCAGCGTTTGCTCAGTCTATTTTCTGCCTATGTTTGTATTTTCATCTTGTCTAACCACCATTATATGTTTGGGGGCTTTCTATTTTCTTTGGGGATCTGCTCCGGGGCAGATAGCTTTCATCTTTCTGCCTTTAGGTGTAGTTATCTCTCAGGCTGTGACGAGGCATCTAGGATCAACGTAGGAATGCTCCACGGCTACCTCTAGTTGTGTCGTTAGTTTAGGAATCTGCAACCCATCAGTTTTAGCTGTCACACGCTAAAAGACGCTTTTTATTGCAAAAAATAATTTTTTCATCATCACATTTTGAGAGCTATAATTTTTTCTTATTTTGGCCCACAGAGTCATGTGAGGTCTTATTTTTTGCGGGACGAGGTGACGTTTTTATTGGTACCATTTTTTGGCACATGACATTTTTTGATCGCTTTTTATTACGATTTTTAGGAGGCAGAATGAACAAAAACCAGCAATTTATGAATTTCTTTGGGGGGAGGAGTTTATACTGTTCCGCGTGTGGTAAAATTGATAATGCAGTTTTATTCTTTGGGTCAGTACGATTACAGCGATACCTCATTCGTATCTTTTTTATGTTTTGGCGCTTTTATACAATAAAAACGATTATATATAAAAAATAATTATTTTTGCATCGCTTTATTCTGCGAGCTATAACTTTTTTATTGTTTCGCTGATGATGCTGTATGGCTGCTCTTTTTTGCGGCACAAGATGACGTTTTCAGCGGTACATGCTTATTTATATCTGTCTTTTTGATCGTGCGTTAATCCACTTTTTGTTTGGCGGTATGATGATAAATCATTGTTTTTATCCTTGTTTTTTTTTTTTAGGGGGTTCATTAAAGGGGTTAACTAATGGGACAGTTTTATATGGCGGGTCGTTACGGATGCGGCGATACCAAATATGTGTACTTTTATTGTTTTTTTTATTTACATGAAGAAAGGAATTTATTGGGGAATATATTTTTTTTCCTTTATTTATGATTTTTTTTTACACGTTATTTTCATTTTTTGACTTTTTTACTTTGTCCCAGGGTGGGACATCACTGTATTATATCAGATCGCTGGTCTGACACTGTGCACAGCACTCTGTCAGACCAGCGATCTGGCAGTGCTGCAGGCTTTCTCAGCGCCTGCAGGGAGGAGGGTCCCTCGGAACAGCGCGATGCATCACGCTGTTATGAGGATCTCAGGGAAGCACGCAGTGAGCCCCCCTCCTGCGTGATGCTTCTCTGTGCCCCCGGTACACTGCGATCATCTTTGATCGCAGTTTGCCAGGGGTTAATGTGCCGGGAGCGGTCCGTGACAGCTCCTGGCACAAAGTGCCGGGTGTCAGCTGTGATAATCAGCTGACATCCGGCTGCGATCAGCTGCACTCCCCCCGGGAGCGCAGCTGATCGCATGTGACATACTATTCCGTCCTTGGGAATTAGGTCCAGGGTCACATGGACGGAATAGTACGTCAGATGGGATAAAAGGGGTTAAAACAGAGATTTTTATAAATATTAACAGACTCAGACGGAATACTATCTGAAATATCAATATTATCAGCAGCATTGTAAAAATGTTTAACAACCAATAGCCGTATGAACCTGTTAACATCCATCATGGTGTTTAACATATTAAAATTGCAGGAAGGCACAAAAGATAAACCTTTGGAAAGAATTTTATAGTGCATGGTGGACAAAATCAACGTGTCATGGGTGTATCGCCACGAAGATCGTCGCGATTGCACATTCTGACTTCTCGCAGCTGAGTTGCTGTTTCTTTGTGTTTGGTAGTGAGGGAGTTAATTTTACCTAGCTCTTTGCTAAGACTAGGTCCAGCCTCGCCCGGCTGCTTTTGATTATGCACTAATTAGCTTCCTTTATATACCTGCCAGTCTGCTTGTTAGATGCCGGTGAAAGCTTACATGCAGACCAGCAGTTTGGATCAGGTCATGAGAAGACTTAAGTTAAGAGTTCCTTTGTGGTTTCTCCTCTCCTCGATTATAGTTTATCTCCTAGACCTTTTGTGTTCCCTCTGTGTTTAAGTGTTGTATGCAAGACAGTGTTTGCTTTGTCCCCTGTCTGTCTCGTTTGTCTGTACTGTTTGTTAAGCAGTAACCTGCCTATTCCCTTTGTGGTAATCAGGGTCCTTCTGAGGACTAGATTACAGTTGTCAGGGACTTATAGGAGACAGGGTTACGTTGGCGGCCTGGACCTCTGTACCATTAACAGTACCTCCAGGTTGAGGGACTAGTCAGGTCCCCAGTCTAGGGTCAGCATAGACCCCGGTCCACCTGCAGCCTGAGTACAGCATTATACGTCTTCAGGATTCACCCACAGTACAACGGATATTATGTCAGGTAATACTATACTTTATGTACATGTTGAGATTTCCTATTTATGTGTTATATTGCATGTTGTCCCTCTTAGTATTGTTTACTGACATCATATGTGTATCTGTGATACAGCGTGACATTTTCACTGGCCATAAAAGATTCTCCCCAGCTACCATGGATCCAGTTGCCCAGTTTGCCCTGCAGTTGCAGAGTTTATCCATGAAGCTGACGGACATTAAGTCCAGGGTTTTGTCTCTCCCGGAGCAAACCAGGTCTGAACCTAAAGTTGCTCTCCCGGACAGGTTCACTGGTGGGCGGGACAAATTTTTTACCTTCCGGGAGGCATGTAAATTATATTTTCGGCTTCGGCCTCAGTCATCGGGGAGTGAAGAGCAGAGGGTGGGAATTGTCATCTCGCTCTTACAAGGGGACCCTCAATCCTGGGTGTTCTCTCTTCCTCCGGGCTCCCCGGCCCTCCAGTCAGTGGATCGATTTTTTACTGCCCTGGGTCTGGTATATGATGACCCGGATCGGGTCTCCCTTGCTGAAATGAAGTTACGTAAGATACAGCAGGGAGATCGTCCAGCTGAGGAATTTTCTTCTGAGTTCCGTAGATGGGCCACAGATACTCAGTGGAATGACCCAGCTCTTAGGAGCCTGTTTTGTCAAGGGTTATCTGACAAATTAAAAGATGTTTTGGCTCAGTATGATTCTCCTCCGTCACTGGAGGCTGCTATGGCCCTTGCTATTCGTATTGATAGACGGCTTCGGGAGAGGTGCGAGGTAACTCCGCCCGTGTTGTGACTCCACCTACTACTAAAGTCCCTTATATTGAGGTTCCCTGGTCTGTTCTGAGGAGCCTATGCAGTTGGGAGGGACATCATTTCGTAGGAGGGGATCGGCGGTGCGCCGCAAGACAAGAAGGTGTTTCTTCTGTGGGAAAGAGGAACATTTTGTTGAGGGGTGTCCATCCCATGCCTCATTGAGCAAAAAAGTCGCCGGAAAACTGTTAATCCCAGGTTGTGTGGTGGACGACAACCTGGGAGTATGTATTTCGTCCCTAAGTCCGTCTCAATTTCTCGTACCTGCGGAGGTGGTGGTTGGTACGAGAGTTGAGAGGATTTCTGTTCTTCTTGATAGTGGGTCTGGGGCTAATCTGGTGGACGCTCGGTTTGCCCAGGTGTAAGGTATGCAACTGAGTGTATTGGCCAAACCGATCCCTATATTCTCTATTGACGCCAGACCGATCGGTCAAGGTAGCTTTGTACAAGCTGTTCATAATATAGACCTTCGAGTAGGGGCAATACATAAAGAACAATTGTCTTGTTATGTGTTGGAGGGTCTTCCTACTCCTATTGTGTTGGGACTTCCTTGGTTGGCTAAACATAACCCAGTGATTAATTGGCAATCCAGAGAGATAAGCCAGTGGGGTGAATTTTGCAAGAATAACTGCATGAAAAAGGTCATCAGTGCGGTCGTGCCTAGAACCTTGCCTCCTTTTCTGGAGGACTTTGAGGATGTGTTCTCAGAGGAGGGATGTCAAGAGTTACCTCCTCATTGTGCGTATGACTGCTCAATTAAATTGCTTCCTGATGCTAAATTACCTAAATCTAGGTTATATAACCTTTCTGGTCCTGAGAGGCAGGCTATGAAGGATTATATTTCGGAAAGTCTGGCCAAGGGGCATATTAGACCTTCATCTTCCCCAGTGGCCGCGGGGTTCTTCTTTGTGAAGAAAAAGATGGAGGCCTACGCCCTTGCTTGGATTTCCGTGAGCTTAATCGGATTACGGTCCGAGATCCGTATCCGCTCCCACTTATTCCTGATCTCTTCAATCAGATTGTGGGCGCCAAATGGTTCTCTAAGTTGGATCTCAGGGGGGCGTATAATCTGATTAGGATAAAGGAGGGGGATGAGTGGAAGACGGCGTTTAACACTCCGGAAGGACATTATGAGAACCTTGTCATGCCTTTTGGTCTGACTACTGCCTCGGCGGTGTTTCAACATTTTGTTAATGACATCTTTAGCCACCTTGTGGGGCAGTTTGTGGTTTTTTATTTAGATGACATCTTAATTTATTCGCCAGATCTTGTGTCTCATCAGGAGCATGTGAGACAGGTGTTGCAGATCTTGCGAGATAATAAGTTGTTCGCCAAATGGGAAAAGTGTGTATTCGCCGTACAGGAACTTCAATTTTTTGGTTTCCTGGTGTCAGCTTCCGGTTTCCGTATGGACCCTGAGAAAGTGAGAGCAGTGCTTGAATGGGATCGGCCAGAGGATCTTAAGGCACTGCAGCGTTTCCTGGGGTTTGCTAACTACTACCGGAAATTTATTCGTAATTTCTCATCTGTTGTCAAACCTCTCACTGACATGACTAAAAAAGGGACGGATTTTTCTAGGTGGTCTGACAAAGCTTGTCAAGCATTTTCATCCTTGAAAAAATGTTTTGCTTCAGCCCCCATACTCATTCAACCAGATGCATCACAACCGTTCTTTGTGGAGGTAGACGCGTCTGACGTAGGGGTGGGTGCAGTATTATCCCAAGGTCTGTCCCCTGGTAAATGGCGTCCGTGCGCTTTCTTCTCCAAGAAATTGTCGCCCGCCGAGAGGAATTATGATGTCGGCAATAGGGAACTCTTGGCCATTAAGTTGGCTTTTGAGGAGTGGCGTCACTTTTTGGAGGGGGCAGTCCACCCGGTCACCGTTATTACTGATCACAAGAACCTGCTGTATTTAGAATCTGCAAAGCGTCTGAATTCTAGACAAGCTAGATGGTCGTTGTTTTTTACCAGGTTTAATTTTGTCGTCACTTATCGTCCTGGGTCAAAAAATGTTAAGGCTGATGCCTTATCTCGTAGTTTCCCAGGGGCCGGGAAAACGGATGACCCGGTTCCTATCCTCCAGGAGGGAGTGGTAGTGTCGGCTGTATGCTCGGAGCTTGAGGAGGAGGTATTGGAGGCTCAGGGGGATGCCCCTGTAGGACCTCCAGGTAAACTGTTTGTTCCTAATCAGTTGAGACAAAAAGTTATCGAGGCACATCATAATTCTGCTTTAGCAGGACACCCAGGGAGTAAAGCAACTGTGGATCTCCTTTCTCGCCGGTTTTGGTGGCCTAACTTAAATAAAGAGGTAATCACTTTTGTCGCGTCCTGTGGAGTTTGTGCTCGCTCTAAGACCCCTCATACCCGTCCGTCTGGGACCCTCTTGCCTTTGAAAATTCCGGAGCGTCCATGGACTCATCTGTCTATGGACTTCATTACGGACCTCCCTCCGTCGTCAGGGAAGACTGTCATTCTAGTTGTAGTTGACAGGTTCAGTAAGATGGCACATTTCATTGCTCTTCCTGATCTTCCTAATGCTAAAACTCTGGCGCAGGTGTTCATTGGGGAGATTGTGAGACTTCACGGGTTGCCTTCTGATGTGGTGTCAGATAGGGGGTCTCAGTTTGTGTCCAAATTCTGGAGGGCATTTTGTTCACGTCGGGGGATGCAATTGTCATTTTCTTCGGCTTTTCATCCGCAGACCAATGGTCAGACAGAGCGTCTGAATCAGAGCCTAGAGACATATCTTCGGTGTTTTGTCTCAGAGAACCAGGAGGACTGGTCTTCTTTCTTGCCTCTGGCAGAGTTCGCTCTTAACAATAGGCGGAGCGAGTCCACTGGTAAGTTCCCATTTTTTGGGGCATATGGTTTTCACCCCCAGTTTTGTACTTTCAATGGGGGGGCCCTTCTGGGGTTCCTGAGGAGGAACGATTCTCGTCGTCACTTGCTTCAGTTTGGAGAGGAGTACTGAATAATCTGAGTGCTAATGGGAACCGTTACAAACGGAGGGCTGATAGGAGGAGAGTGTCTGGTCCAGACCTTTGTGTGAACGATCTGGTATGGTTGTCTACCAAGAATATAAAACTCAAGGTTCCCTCCTGGAAACTGGGTCCAGGTTCATCGGTCCATACAGGATCAGTTCTATAATTAATCCTGTGGCATTTCGTCTGGACCTCCCTCCTACGTTTAAAATCCACAATGTGTTCCACAAATCGTTGCTTAAGAGGTACGTGACGCCAGTTATACCGTCACCTCTACCTCTCCTCCCCGTGGTGGTCAATGGTAACTTAGAATTTCAAGTGTCGAAGATCTTGACTCACTCTGAATCGCCGGCCCCTTCAGTATTTTTTCTTGGGAAGGGGTATGGCCTGAGAGAGGACGTGGCCCTGCGCGATTTAAGAGACGATTGGTTGGGCCCTTTCCCACAAAACTTACCCGGGGGCAGCCCTGGCCCTGAGGGTCCGGGGGCCCCCTGAAAGGGGGGGGGTACGTCATGGGTGTATCCCCACGAAGATCGCGCGATTGACATTCTACTTCCGCAGCGATTGCGTTTCTTTTGTTTGGTGTGAGGAGTTAATTTTTACCTAGCTTTGCAAAGACTAGGTCCACCCCTCGCCCGGTGCTTTTGATTATGCACTAATTAGTTTCCTTTTAACCTGCCATCTGCTTGTTAGATGGGTGAAAGCTTACATGCAGACCAGCTTTGGACAGGTCATGAAAGATTTAAGTTAAGGTTCCCTTTGTGGTTTCTCCTCCCTCGATTTGTTTACCCAAACCTTTTGTGTTCCCTTGGTTTAAGTGTTGTATGCAAGACGTGTTTGCTTTTCCCCTGTTGTCTCGTTGTCTGACTGTTTTTTAAAAGCATTCCCTCCTATTCCTTTGTGGAATGGGGTCCTCGAGGACTGATTACAGTTTCAGGGCTTATAGGAGACAGGGTTACGTTGGGGGCCTGGACCTCTGTACCTTTAAACAGTACCTCCAGGTTGGGGACTAGTCAGCCCTAGTCTGGGTCGCATAGACCCCCGGGCCACCCGCAGCCCGGTCGCATTTACGCTTTAGGATTCACCCCCGTACAAAGGTATTTGTAGGTAATAATACCTTATGTACATTTGGATTTCCTTTAGTGTTATTGCTGTTGTCCCTCTTTGTATTTTTTACTGACATCATTGGTATCTGTGTACAGCGTGACACAACGTTAATAAAACCACAACATTTGAATATTAGAAATCACTTCATTTGCTTTGTGCGGTAACGATCTCCCCTTTTTCCCGCGTGTCCATTTTTTTTCCCAGAAGCACAAACCCTGTATCCCTTCTCTTTAAATAGTCCCCTGCTGGTACTAATTTTACTTTAAACAGGGGGAGGATTCCACCGGAAACTATGTATTTGGCCCGAAACAGCAAATCAAAGTTTACATGGGAAAATTTTTCTTTTATGTTTGTTTAATCTCTGGAATCACTAGAAAGGGGAGAGAATAGATTTAGGTGTCCGTCTTATTTTTTCCCAAGAAACACAATTTTCCCCATTCTTGAGATTTAGGAATTTCTATTTCTTAATTTTTCTTTGTTTTACTTCCCCTTTTTTCTATGTTGGATTTAATTTTTTTACCAAAACTTCAATAATATTTAATTTCTGCGAACGCAAGACATTTCAATGTCATTTTTG